>CM062296.1:171482510-172082510 GCA_031216915.1 Pictodentalium vernedei
TACATGTAACAATAGATAAACATGTATTTTCATTTTTCAATAGGTATCTACTACCTAAGCATATACAAGGTACAATTATCAGAAGACCAGACAATCCATTTGTACCTAAAACCCTTAACCTACTGTGTTACCTACATAGTGTATGAGCCAGGCCCAGGAAACCGACAACAGGAATTTCAGTACCAAAAGGTGTCTGTTGAAAAGAGGGACAAGATTGTACATCTGGCAAGCACAGTACGGCTATTGTGGATGGGTCAGAATCCACGTGTGAGTATTATGTCCATGTAATTGTATAATTGTATGATGCCCACATGTGGATTATGACCCATCCACGATAGGCGTACTGTACCTGTATGTAGAATCGGGTTGCTTTTGACAATTGTGAATACGGAAATTCAAATCAAGGGGCAGCACTGCATGTTCAATATGTTTCGGGAGTAATCCCCTGGGAAAGAGTAAATCTACAAATCCTTGTTTTATGTTTTTGTTTTGCATTGAATTTTTATAACGTGGTATACGGAATTCGTGAATCATTGTCGAGTATTATGCTAACGGGAAATAAACTGTTATGGATTTGTACTTTCAATGAACAAAAATAGAGGTGTGCAATAATTCACCCACCATTCCCATGTGTCACTGCCCACTTACCCTTTACCCAATGAATCGCCCGCGTCCGCCCGCGTAATATGCAAATTCAGCAGCTGAAAAAATATTATATTTTGAAGAAATTTCAACAAAACCATATCATATGTGACCCCTCTTTGGAACGAGCTCATCGAGCTCGTTCCAAAGAGGGGTCACATGATATGGTTTTGTTGAAATTGTTTGAAAAAATTTAAAAAATGATATTTGAAATAATAAATTCTGAAATCGTCTGCATTGGGTAAAGGGTTAACTATGAAAATTGGCCTTGGACAGAGTGACGGGTGCAAGCAACTGGCCATCTGACAAACGCATTACTGAGACGGACCTTGTCCATGTCCGACCTCTTATATCCAAGCTTGGCTAGAGGTTAATGAAGCACTGGTGCTTCATAAATTAAATTTTTGCGGATTATTCCTATATTTAGTGTTTGCAATCTAATATTATTGTGTCCGTGGAAATATTTCCCACCAGTGGAAAATGACCAGTCGATGGCAGCTGTACCTTATGTATGCATTTACTGGTAAAGATCTAAACTTTTCATGGTCATCAACATTTGTTCACAAGTCCTTGGATTGTTGCAATTTATGGGATAGGCGCTCTTCCATAAATTGTAACAAGGCAATATCTATACAGAGCAAATAACTCTACATCATTATACCAAGATAATATGAAGAACGTCTATAGAATGTGAAGCCTTTAACCCTTTACATAAAGCACACAATATCAAAAATTATTATTTTAAATACTATTTTTTCAAATTTTTAAAAAACCTTAAAAAAAATCATATCATGTGAGCACTCACTGCAACAAGCTTGACAGGCTCATTCCAATGAGGTGGCCATTACAGTGTGTAACTAGAGGTACTGTGAGCAAACTCACAAAGTGATACCCCACCGCCCCCCTCCCACCCCCACATGCCTGAAATGTATTAGTTAGATTATCTCCCCTTGGAAATGTCAGAATGGAATTGTATTGCTTCATGCACATCTTCATATGGAGTTCTTCCATTGTATAAAGTTTCATGAAAATTCTTCGAACGGTTTAGGAGGAGTTGCACTTACAAGGATGGACAGATGGTATAAGTTAGATTATCTCCCCTTGGAAATGTCCAAACAGAATTATATTGCTTCATGTACATCTTCATATGGAGTTCTTCCATTGTGTAAAGTTTCATGAAAATTCTTCAAACGGTTTAGGAGGAGTTGTGCTTACAAGGATGGACAGACGGACACACGGATGGACAGGGTGATTCCTATATATCCCCCCCCCCCCCAACTTTGTTTGCGGGGGGGGTATAATAACAATAATGGTCAGGCCTGAAAATAAGCAGTCAGACATTTGCAGAATGAGGTTCCCAGGGGGTGAATTTGATGGAATCGTGAATTTGCAATCCCATACAGTGGGCCAATTTATCCTCTGGGTACTTCTTTGTTGGGTTTTGAGACCCTGATTCAGACTGAGGTTCACAGAGGGCAAATTTAGTGATGCTTCCCTGCTGTGCAGGGTAGCATCACTTAATTCACCCTCTAAATTCACACCTCATATTGCAGATGACAGTCTGCTTATTTTCTGGCTTGATAATGGTAACAGAAAGAAATCTGAGAATTAACAACAATAACTCCAATTTAACTAATCTAAAATTTAATAACAAAAATAATTTCAAATGAAAATGATACAAAATCTTTTACACTGTATGGTTTATGGAAAAAAAAACAGAAATACTTATCAGTTCATCCAAAATAGAGTTCAATATAATCCTGCAATCCTGTGATAAAGAAACTTTCCAGCTGGAATTATAATGTCCAAGAATGTGTCTGCAGAAACAGCATCCAATAAATTGTAATGAAAGGTTCACTCAAAAATTCAGCAGTCGCCAATAAATTTCAATAAAGCACTCAACGAAATTCAAATGGAATTAACAAACAAGTATTTGCTCCACAGGTAGTTAGAAAATTATACAGCTGAATTCTGAGTTTTCACATTAATAAATCGTTCACGCAAAAAGAATAAATTCTCTTAAAATTTTGGAAACACTTTTCCAATACAAAAGATGCTCAGATCACAAAATATTATTCTGTAGAATATATATTAAACTCGATCAGCTGCTATCTAGAATAATGCACTGTCCTGTAATAATAATCTCCAATGCTCAAAATATGCTGGGTCAAAAAAGAAAGTACAATAGAAACAAATGTGAAAATATAGCATAAAGGATGAAATATAATATTCTAATGTTGCATGTTTGTGGACAAGAAATCGTGCAAAGAGTTTAATGACATGTTGTTGTTGTCCACCCAACCATACACAATTTTGCTACAAATTTCAAAACAGCACGTGCTACCCAAGAATGTCAAATTGAATGGGTGACCGATGATTTTCGTTGTGTTACGTTGTGCTAGAGAGCCTGGGTTATTGAGAAAACACGCTAGTCTTTGTCTTCCGACATTTGAAAAAATGCCAAGATTAAACGAAAATCAGAGGTTGCGTGACATTGGTATGCATGAGGCTGGGATACCTCCAGATGAGCTCGCTGCTGAGTTTGGAGTCACTGTGGCCACTATTTACAGTCTCACTGGAAGGTATAGAACAACTGGATCTAATGCCGACTGACCGTGTTCAGGTCGACCAAGAGTTCCAACCCCTGCACAAGACCGACACATCAGGACGTCTCACTTGCAAGATTGCTTCCTTCCGGAGATGGGGACAGCAGCAATTACTCCTGGTAGAACTAACAATAGAATCAGTCCACAAACTATCCGCAACAGATTTGCTGAACACGGCATCCAAAGTAAACGTCCATACCATGGACCAATCCTTACCCAACGTCATTGTACCATCAGAATGGAATGGGTACATCAGCATGTTCGCTGAACTCAGCAGCATTGGAACACAGTTCTTTTTAAAGATGAATTGCGATTTTGTCTATGGCGTGCTGATGGTAGGGCAAGCGTGTATCGCCGACGAGGAAAATGGTTTTCTAATGCTTGCTTGTGGGAATGAGACCGTTTCGGCGGGGGTAGTGTAATGGGTTGGGCAGGAATTTTCTTGTACCATCGAATGCAGTTGATCTTCATCGATGGTAATCTGAATGGACAGCGATATAGGGACGAAATTCTTTATGCTGTTGTTGTCCCATTGTTCAATGCTAATGTCAGATTGCAGATATTCCAGCAAGACAATGCCGAAGTCACGTGGCACGAATCTGTTGTGACTTTCTTGAGGAGCAGAGCATCAAACTTCTTCCCTGGCCCCCACTTTTGCCAGATTTGTCGCCAATCAAGCATCTTTGGGATCAATTGGACCGTCGGGTACAACTTCATGTTCTTCAGACATTAGGCAATTTACGTAATACCACATGGTGACATCCAGAGACTTATCAGGTCCATGCGCCGTCGATGTCTTACCATCCAAGAGGCAAACGGTGGACATACACGCTATTGACTGCATGTGTGAACTTTTCATTTCACCCCATGTCTGAATTGTGACAGCCTGATGTGACACTGGCAACAGTAAGAACATGAAATTATGCAAATTCATATAGCTAGACTCGAAATATGATTTTACAATAATTTGTTTGGGATTAAAGTTGATAATTCTAAAAAAATTGCTCCTCAAAGTTTATTACACTTTCTTTTTTGACTCAGTATATAAACAAGTCACTTCTCAATGCTGTGTCAAATGAATGTCAGAAGTCTGTTGACAGAGGTTATATAAATAGTTTTCAAATAGAAAGTTCCAGATTGAGAAATTTCTCCAATGTACTTTTATTCTACCATTTGCTGATTTGTTGAATTAAATCACCTCATTAAATTTCTAGATGATTCTGTCTTATTTCAAGTAAACAAGTGTGACCCAAATAAACAATCAGTGAGCTAAAAATATATTCTGTGTAACAGTATCTGTGAACATGCTGACAGGTACATTGAAAGGTCACTCGGTGCAAATGAGCTATCAGCCCAACTAAAGATCTGTCTTCTTTAAATCAAAAATAATTTTAGAAAATTTTATTTGTTTATAATTACTAACCAAAGACATATCAATTTTGATATCATAATAGGGGCAAGCCAGAAAATAAGCAGACTGTCCAATGCAAAATGAGGTCCCCAGAGGGTGAATTTAGTGATGCTACCCTGCATAGCAGGGTAGCATCACTAAATTTACACACTGTGAACCTCAATCTGAATCAGGGTCTCAAAACTAAACAGAAAGAGATGCCCAGAGGATAATTTTGCCCACTGTATGGGATAGCATCATCAAATTCACCCTCTGGAGACCTCATTCTGCAAATGTCAGACTGCTTATTTTCAGGCCTGAATAGGGGCCTATACCAGCAGCACATGATATGGTTTTGTTGAAATTTTTTGAAAAATAATTGTTTTTTTTCAAATGCTCAATTCCCATTATCTTCATTAATTAAAAAAAAATTCAATTTTTGCCTTCAAAACATTTTAAGTTATTGTGATGAATTGACAGTAACAGGGCCTGAGGTTTCCTGCCTGGATCTCATGTTCAACAGAGATGGAAACGTCTCGGTTGAACATATGTTCCGAGCATCAAATCTCAGACCATCTTACTGTCAATTCATCACAATGGCATATATGTTCCAATAAGAACCTACCCATAGCCCCAAACCCACATGGTGCGATGAACAAGGCAACTTTTAACGATAACAAATTTTGTAAATAAACCTCTTGTGTACCCCACAACATTACTGGACAAATAATCAATAAATGAGATAAAAGTTGAGGTCACATTATCTCAGTTCAAATAATATATATTTATTTATTTATTGGTGTTTAAGGTCATATACTTCTGCACAATGGCTAATCGTGACCGCACCATTGTGATAAAGTCAAGTTCAGCCAATCGTTTATACCAATGTCGTCCATTTTATTTTGACCAGGTACTACAGTTAAAACTAGAAGTCCTGTCATGAAATGCGCACAAATAGCACGTTGATATGCGCGTTAATATATGATTTAAGTAAATCTATCAAATTCTGTACATATGGCCTGTGCACAAGCAATGTTTCAGCCAATGGACCTCCGGGTAACCCGGAGGTCCATTGGCAGAAACATTGCATGTGTTTGCTATGAGTAACCAGAAGAACCTGCGGTGGTTTGGATGCCATTCGACATGGCAATTGCGCGCAATTCCAGCGCGCTATTAAGCCTACATAAGCGCACTATTCGTGACAGGACTTCTAGTTTTAACTGTATTTTACCAGTAAAACAGAGCTTGTTTACCACATAAACAAGTACTGCTATACTTTCCGGCTTCCCACAGGGAAGTTCAAATAATAAACTGATTTATAATTTAAACAATACTTCATTCAGAACAAGTGGTTTGAAAGTTACTCCAATGATGGAATAATTGCGAAATGGGCAACCTCATTTCAAATATTTTGCATCGTAACGTCAAACGGTAATAATAATCATAAAAAGAACTACCCTTGCTCTCACCCAATTGGAGGGTGAGGATTTTAGTCTTATTTATCTATTGGGGTTTAACAACACTTTTGACAGCCAGGGACACCTTGTAATGGACAATTTTATGGGTCGAGGAAGACAGAGTACCCAGAGAAAACTACCAGGCAGTGGTGAGCAACTGTCAGGCTCCCCAACATACTAACTCCACACAAGCACGCTTAGTATTCATTGAAGACAACTGCACCTCAATGTGTAGTATGTCCTACAACACAGCACCACCGTGCACCACATGGTCAATTGGGAATAAGTGCTTGCCCAAGGACACAATGTCATAAAAAGGCTTTATTGGCTATTTTTATGAACAGCACTGGCTGGATATGTCCATTATTTTTGGTAAAGGGTTAATTACTCTCTCCACATAGCAGGCATAATTACCTTTGGGCAAAATGAACAAGAACAAGTTAGAATAAATAGCTGGAAATTAGATCAATGATGAAGTTTCCTTGAAGTTAATAGATGAACATTTTCTGATGTTACAAGTTTACAATCATAACAGCAGGCTTTTATGAGATTGCAAAATTCCTTGAAATAACCCATCATTAATGGCCAATTATATCATGATTAGAAATATCTCAGAATCAACCCTTCACATGACATGTACTTTTTTATTGGGTTTAATGACACTTTAAACAGCCAGGGCCACCTCATGTCAGGCAGTTTTACAGGTGGAGGATGCCAGAGTACCCGGTGAGAAGCAGGATCTGTCAGACTCTGTAACATACTAACTCTGTCTGCACAAGCAGTTTAGCATTGGTTGAAGACAAGTGCATCGTCGACATGCAGTACGCCTTAGTACACAGCGCCACCAGGCCCACATGTAGGTAATTGGGATAAGTGCCTTGCCCAAGGATACAAAGCAGTTACCGTTGATGGGGATCGAACCGTGGACCTTTCAGTTTGAAACCCACTGACATAATCACTGAGCCACCATGATCCTTATGATATGTACTGAGTACCATATTTCATCTAAATTTTCGGACGCCAAAAAATAATTAAATTTTCCAGCGTCCAAAAATTTGAAAATGGCCAAATACATGTGGACAGCAACTGTGGGTGGAAATTTTGAACAATTTTGAAAAACACACTGCACCGGTTAATAAATTTATTGTACACGAACTACCGGAAATGGAAAAAATAAAATAGCTGTTCAATACGGCGACTTTAATCATCAGCATAAATGAACAAAATGAACATACCAAATGAATTAAAAATTTCCAATTGTTTGTTGTGTTTTTATTTACTTTCCCAATGAATCCCTGAGAAGAAATCACGTTTGATCTACCGGTACTTGAAAAGTTTTGATGTTTCCACAAATTATGTTGAACAGTAATTAAGCCATGTGCCTGTGAAATATAATTTTCTTCAGACCTCAGCAGTTTGTTTGTTTACCGAGTTCAACAATCAGTTTCAACATCAATGCCTCTACAACACCAACAGCACAAATATTGTCCCTTGATTGCAACAAGGTGCCATCTGCAATGCCTTAGCATTGCAGATGGCACCTTGTTGCTCTCGAGGGATGATACAGTCATAATTTGCCAATCATTTGTGATTATGTTTGCAAATTATAGATGTCCAGGGTTTATTCCATGAAAATTGGGGAGGGGCCATTTTCATAGGTATGGGTGTACTATTTATTTATTTATTTATTGATGTTTTATTTATTTATTTATTTATTGATGTTTAAGGACACATACTTATGCACAATGGCTAATCGTGACTGTGACAGTTTTAAGGGTGGAGGAAGCCAGAGTACCCAGAGAGAACCACCAAGCATCAAAGAGCAACTGTCAGCTCCTCAACATCCTAACTCTGTTCAAGCTCCGCTCAAACAGGGTTACAGCGGTTGAAGACATGTGCACCATCGACGTGCAGTACGCCTTAGTACGTGGCATTATCGTGCCTTTGTAGGGAACTGGGACAAAGTGCTTTGCTCAAGGACACAACACGGGTCATCCCAGATGGGGATCAAACTCGGACCTCTAGCATAGAAGTCCAACAGTCTACCACTGAGCCGCCTCCCTCCCAAAGGGTGTACGAGGATTACCAAATCCTATCAAGTTGAATCAATCTACATCATAATTCCAGGAACACCAAAAGATCCACGATGCCAAACAATTTGTCAGGCACCACATTTCTAGTGAGGTCCCTGGAAGTGAGATTTTCCATGCAGCTATGGCAACTCGTTCTATAGTAGACCCTGCAAAAACACAACCTGAGGCAGTGTAGTGCCAAGATGGATTCATGCAAGAACGAGGGATAGTTTTTTTCATTAGTCTGTCCATCATTCTGTCTATTTAAGTTGTGAAACATTATGCGCCTAAACAGTCCATGTAGATGATGTTTAAAATTTTCATCATATGAGGGACTATGTTTAGGGTTAGTAGAGAATGAGTTGGAGTTAGCTATCGAAAAATACTTGAAAATTTGTTTTTATTGGTTGTCCATTTATTTTTATCAGACCAAATTTTTTAGCCTGCCCAAAGTATTTTAGCTGCACAATGTCCAGTTAATGAAGGTGTCTATCAATTTATTACATGCCTGTTCTATGAAATCCCCATCTACAGCAACACTAAACCATGCGGAAAATGAAAATCTGTTCTGCACACATGTGCAGAAAGGAAATCATTGATGAACTATTTTTAAATTGAAGCAAAATTTCACTGGAATTTTCTACAAATCATGCACAGCGATTACAATTTGAATTCCTAGCAATAGCTAAGAATCGTCCCCTCAGTTTCAATGTGTTCTATGTGCCAGTAAGCACATAGAACACATTGGAACTCACGGGGAGATATAGTAACACAGGTTCCCTTGTAAGGAAACATCGTTTCAGAAAGTTTGCATACTGCAAAGAGTGCTGCAATTCGTTCACAACCGTATTGAGATCAGTGCAGTGTGAATCACTATACCCTCACTAACGAAGTAAAGGGACAGCCAGAGGTTTGCGCACGTCACTTCAAACAATACTAATTGTACTTTCTCTCACCTCCAGTACCTGGCTTCACCCAGCTTATTTCCAATACAATGGTAATATATTTGGCACACGGTCCGCAAGTTCCACACGACCCGGGACAGTCACTTTATTGCGCATTAAGTTTCCAGTCTCCGCTGCATCAACACGCTCAAGCCCTGTGCTCTCCAGATTATTGTGCCTTGTGGTTTTTTTTCTGTTTCTTCTGTTTAAAAGTGCGCTGTTCTGCAACAAACATGTGACGCTTCCCTGTGCTAGTGACTAGTGTCTCTTTCGACCAGGGATTGGAAATTTTCTACATATTTACTTCTCCAAACAAGACTTTCAGACTGTGTGTTTTTTTTGTTTATATTTTCACCATGGATCATGATTCGGACGATTTAGTTGGTCGACACATTCTGGTCGAAACGGTGAAAGTGTTCTTTGGCATTCCAGCTTCATACAACCTACCATTTCAGGAATTTTCTAGACTTTTATGACACATGTTGCTTGAACCATACCCTCAGGTTGCCAGGTCTCTTGACTGTGACACTCGTTGTCTATGCACCTGTTATTTCTGTGCGCAGCTCGATTAAATCGACCCAACCGGACACACAGTGCTATTATGACTCTCCATCATGACACCACAGAGATCTATTTTCTGGATGATTTGATTCCGTTTCACTAATGGATACGCATACCACCCATGTGGACCCTCAATCCGCTCAGTGCACTGCAATCGGGACCACAAACACTACAACTCGCACATGCGATGACCCAATCAGGGATCTTGGACCTAGCTCCCCAGTGGACATTTCCTTAGCTGAGGACTCGCAACAACAGCCTCGCACACTCAAAGTGCTCTATCTACACACGTCGCCAGCCACTCGTGGCCATAGCCTGCAGCCGTCGGACAGTTTGACCACAATGACTCAACCAACTTCAATTCTAATGACGGGCCCCCATCTGGAGGCCCAGACTGTTTAACCGCTGCATGGAGCACGAAAAGCTTCACTTCTGGTCGACTTTCCTAAATCAACATCCGCCCCATGTGTTTTGGATGATTTTCAATTGGAACATCCTCGGAGGCGCCTCCAGACAACTACCAATGTTCCCTCAACTGAACGTTGCATTATGGGATCCGGCTAACCCCCAAAAATTGGACAGTGCCGTGCTTGAGGCAGGAACTGAATAAACTGGGGATTTGTACCTAACATTCCACCAGGAAGACATTTCTCCTGCAATTGAATCTGGATAACAGACAGTCATTCCGCCCGGTTTCGTCTTCATCCCTGGTGCCCATAGCCTCCAGCCCCTTGTCACCGGCACTGTAAAACGCAATTATATCTGCACCCAGTGTAACTTTTGCCCAACATTTACGCGGAACTGCCGATTCAACCAATCCACTACCTGCAGTTAACCCAGTGCCTGTGGACACCTACTCCCCCCTTCAGACTCAGTATACTCATTCCCAACAGGACACTACTACTACAGACGCTTCTATTTTTCATGGACTGTCAGCCTCGCAACACCGACCGTCCACACCTTTGCTAGACAAGGAGCCCACCAGACCACCCACCACAGACTTGTAGAGACTGGCTCTTGCCACAAACTCTTATGCTTTTAGTGATGGGGTGGGGTTTTTTCTCAGCCTAATCATAATTCTTTCCCACATAAAACTCCAAGTAGTCTGGATTACAGTAGCATTATGTCGTCACATATTGCACACACTTCTCAATTCAAAGCCACCCGACAGTGACGGAAGTCACGAAATTTTTAAGGGTGAGTGAACATTCATGCCCTAGTATATAAGGCAGTGTCACTGACAGAATTCATATTTTGTCGTCGAGAGCACACTTTAAAGGTTGATCATGCCGAAAAGAACATTTAAGACCACTTCTCCTCATCGGGGGGGTGACAAAATCAAGTGATCCTTTGAACTTGAATAGAGACATCGAGTTTCAAAACTCTCAATCTCATACTCACAGGCATACTTCTGAATCGGAAGATGATCGAGATGATGTTCTCAGCATCTTCGTTTCTGACACGGAGGAAACTGCCATCTCTGGTTTTGAGGAAGGTGAAGCAGTTAAGTCCTTCCAATATCTCGCTCAACGGTATGGTCATAAGAAAACTCCTGAAATCACGGCACAGCCGCCACTTGACTCAGTCAAATCACTGCAAACAAAATCCAGGAAACGTAATCAAAACAAGCAATCCATGGGAGATAAACCCGGTACTTCCGGAGTCAAAGTTCAGGCACAACTGGCCAAAAAAATGAAACTGTCAGAGACAGATTCCACTTCACGCGACTTAGTCGCCATTCCTATTGATGATATCTCAGTAAGTGGAGACAGTAATGTCCTTTTAAAAGAAATCCTTAGTTCTATCACTTCTATTAATAAACGTTTGGATGAAGTTGAAACGGCTAACACCGGGTCATCCATGCACACGACACACACTAAAACAACCATGGCCAACCCGACCCAGTCGACTCGGCCCAATCATAATGGTGACAGTTTCGATACTTCTGTTCCTCCAATTCCCGATAGGGCTAAAAAGAATACACCCCATACAATTACCAGGGAAATGCTTGATAATTATGATACTGATAACATTACTATCACTAGACAAAATTCTGATGCTGTGGATAGCATTCAGGAGGTACACGATCTATTTGGGGGAGATCCTAGGTCCTTTAATATTGACAATATTGATGAAGCTGACGAGGTTGTTGATTTCGACCTTCCTGATATCACCATTGAATACAATTCTGTGAAAACTGGACCTCGAGTTAATGAGAATGTGGCGCAATTTTCGAACAAAAATTGCACTAATCCCATGGAAAAGGATAAGTTAGAAAAACTTATTGATCGGTACCCAGTACCAGAAAATGCACATCTATCCGCACCTCCACGAATAAACCCTGAAATTTGGGGGCAGATTCGTAATTCGAATTTTAGAATAAGAGATTGTAATCTCCAAAAAATTCAACGTACGTTGTCTTCAGCAACCTCGGCAACACTTCAGATTACTGAAGAACTTCGCTCTAAAAAGCCCAATTTAGATACAATTAAGAAAATGGCAGTTGATAATTTACTTTTACAGGCAAATGCACAATTTGAAATTTCCATGCTTAGGAGAAATGCCTTACGACCCATATTTAAACATTCTTATAAAAGTCTTTTTGCTGCCGATAATAAAATTTCATCTTTCCTTTTTGGGGAAGATGTGTGCAAACGAATAAAAGAAATAAACGAGCTCTCCCGAACTGCCAATACAAAGTCTTTAAAAGAATCTTTTACAGTTACAGGACCTTATAACAGGCCTTTTTTAGGTCGAGGTCAGTACCGGGGGCGATTCAGAGGAAACCAGAGGGGACGACGCCCATTCACGAGTTTCAGACGACAGGGCTGGCAGCAGCCACAGGAGTTCCCACCACGAACTCGGGACAACACGAAATAAATTCTCAAAGGGTAGGTATTGGTATATGTCTTACAACACCACCTATTTCTTTTTCGTCTGGTTCTCTGAAACAGTGTGTTGATACCTGGAAACAATTTACACACGATCAATGGATATTAGAAGTAATTACTGGATATCAACTAGAATTTGAGGAATTACCTAAGCAATCTTTTGAACCTAATCCAATCAAATTTAAAAACAATGAAATCCACCTTGTGGACACCGCAATTCAAGAATTGCTTCAAAAGGGAGCTATTGCTTTGTCAATCGAACAAAAGAACCAATTTATTTCTAACATTTTTTTGCGCGAAAAAAAGAATGGTTCTTATCGACCTGTCATTAATTTGAAAGCATTGAACAAATATATATCCTATATTCATTTTAAGCAAGAAACAATTGATGTGGTTTTGCAATCTATTCAACCCATGGAATATTTTACTTCTATTGATTTAAAAGATGCATATTTCAGTATACCAATCTCCAGTGAAGACCAAAAATATCTGAAGTTCCGATGGGAAGGCTCACTTTTTCAATTTACTTGCCTCCCTTTCGGACTTTGCACGGCACCCCGTGTTTTCACTAAGGTTTTAAAGCCTATTTTTTCATTTCTGAGAATGCAAGGTATCAAATCATTTTATTATATAGATGATTCTTTATTAGCTCACACTGATCCACTTATCTGTAAATCACACTCTGAAACCCTCATAACCATTTTACAGTCATTGGGTTTTCAGATCAATTGGGATAAATCTCATCTTGAACCTTCCAGACGAATTGAATATTTAGGGTATATTATTGATTCTGAACATTACCGAATCATTTTACCTGAAAAGAAAATCGGTGGGCTTATTGAGGAATCTAACAAGATACTGACTCAGAAAGTAATATTAATTCGAGATGTGGCCAGATTGATAGGAATTTATACTTCCTCCATGAGAGCAGTTAAATTGGGACAGTTATTCTATAGATATCTGGATAAAGAAAAGAATGAAGCTCTTTCTGATAACAATTATAATTTTGAGGGAAAGATTAAGTTAACACATCATGCTCAAGGTGAAATAAAATGGTGGGTGAAAAATATACACACCATGAATGGAAGAGTTATCCAACCTTCTAAAGTATCATTGTATTTGGAAACTGATGCCTCTTTATTAGGTTGGGGGGCATTTTGTGATCAAAAGTCCTCACAAGGCAAATGGTCTGATAGGGAAAAGCATCACAGTATCAATTTTTTGGAACTCAAGGCCATTTATCTCGGGTTGACACAAATTTGTAGTGGAAAGTCTTCATGTCATATCTGTATAAAATCTGATAACACAACTGCTGTTTCATACATTAATAACATTGGAGGCACCAATCTGGAGTTATTGAGTATTGCTAAGGACATTTTCCTTTGGGCATATAATAAAAATATTGAATCATCGGCAACCCACATACCAGGAAAATTAAATACTAGAGCCGATTGGTTATCACGATCATTTTGTGATTCTACGGAATGGCAACTTGCAAAAATCACGTTCAAACAAATTTGTAATGTAACATTTCATCCTGACATTGACTTATTTGCTTCTGCAATAAATCATCAGATCAATAAATATGTATCCTGGATTCCAGATGTCTCAGCCTTTCATGTCAATGCTTTTACACTCAACTGGTCAGAATTTATGCCATATATTTTTTCTCCTTTCAGTTTGCTATCCAGAGTACTTCAAAAGGTCCAGCACGACCAGGTGAGGAAAGTATTGATCATAGTACCCAAATGGCCCACCCAACCTTGGTATCCTCTTTTGGTTCAACTTCTGGTACAAAAACCTATCTTTATACCTCAGAGTTGGAGAAAAGTCATTACACCTCGCAACGAGGATTGCCATCCAATGGAGAGGAAATTGTCCCTTCACGCTTGCGTGTTATCCACGATACTCTCCGAGCAAGAGGACTTTCTGAACTCTCTATCAAATACATTTTATCCTCATGGAGGAAACTATCCCAAAAGCAGTATGGATTGGCATGGAGAAAGTGGTATCTTTGGTGTAAGAGGAAACAAATTGATCCCTGCAATCCCTCTGTCAACCAAGTTGCTGATTATTTAACTTCACTCGCTCATATGGGCAAATCTTATAGTGTTGTAAATACTCATAGGTCTATGATTAATCAAACTTTACTTTTACTGAATGGCACGTCTTTTACTGATTCACCTGTTATCACTCGGGTTCTGAAGGGAGTGTTTAACCTTCGACCTCCAATACCACGATACATGGGTACCTGGGATGTCAGTATTCTCTTGAAATATTTGGCATCCTTATCTCCCTTATCAGGGTTGACGTTGAAATTGTTGACACATAAATTGGTGAGCTTGATTGCTCTTACAACAGCAGCTCGATCGCAAACTTTAATTGCGTTAGACCTAAAATTCATGAATTTATCTAAGCATGTCGTGGAATTCAGACTCCAGGAGCTGGCAAAAACTTCTCGACCATCTCGAATGTATCAAACACTCAAGTTATTTGAGTTCAAAAATCACAAATTATGTGTAATATGCACTCTAAAAGAGTATCTCAAACAAACTGCACACAAACGTAAAACAACTAAACTATTAATTTCTTTTAAAACTTTTAATACAGTTACAACAGCTACTACATCAAGATGGATATCAGACTCTTTAAAATCAGCTGGGATAGACATTAATATTTTTCGCCCACACTCAACTAGAGGGGCAGTAACATCTCAAGCAATGAAATCTGGCGTGACACTTCAAAACATATTGAAAACTGCCAATTGGTCTTCAGCTAAGATTTTTCATCAATTCTATTTTAGGGACTGTACGATTGATGGATGTCCAGAGAAGATGTTCTCGGATGCTGTGCTAACTTTGAAGATATGAACTTTCTTTTCGTTCTGAAATATATAAATTGTGTAGAATTAAATTGAACAGCATCAACATTATTCTTGTTTTTTGTCACATTGGCAATTTGATGCAGGTATGCAAGTAGTAAGTTTCTGGATTAGATATACAGATCTCTTCAGGATTCTGACATGACATAGTCGTGAAAGCGATAAATATGCTACTGTAATCCAGAGTACTTGGAGTTTTATGTGGGAAAGAATCCCCCTCTCATACAAGCATGTATGCGAGGGATGAGATGGATTCTTTCTAACATAAAACGGAAAGTAGGAGGGATTACGCCCTCCCAGACTAAAGGGCTTCCCTCCCATAATAAAAATTTTGAAAATTTTATATTTCACAACTATGTCATACAGACTCTACAGTTACTTTTTATTAGCGTTAAAATATGAATTCTGTCAGTGACACTGCCTTATATACTAGGGCATGAATGTTCACTCACCCTTAAAAATTTCGTGACTTCCGTCACTGTCGGGTGGCTTTGAATTGAGAAGTGTGTGCAATATGTGACGACATAATGCTACTGTAATCCCTCCTACTTTCCGTTTTATGTTAGAAAGAATCCATCTCATCCCTCGCATACATGCTTGTATGAGAGGGGGATTCTCACTTGTTTTCATCTATCATGGAGCAGTTGCAGGCAACAAAATCAAATTTCTGCTCTCCATAAATCATTGGCAATACTTAATGCACGACTGCCAGATAGACAACCTAATATGCAAGGCTTTAACCCTCCACTTGACACGCCGGTTCTGTCATATGCCATTCCTGCTTCAGAGTTTTCAGGTACGGACACATTCTCACAATTACTTAGGTCTCCAGGCTCAGCCCTTTCTGATTTATCGGACATAGACACCAACGTTGGGGCAGCCCTCAGAGCCGACATTGTGGCCGTCAGGGATGTGAACTTAGCAAAGTTACTCATGCTTTCCATCGACAATGCTGCCAAACACCCAGACAAGCACGACCCCTGGTTATCAGGTTTATCTTTACCAGAATTTGTTCACGCCTTTAGCAAATTTAAAAATATTATGTGCGAGGCGTATCCCAATCGACGAATCGAGTTGGACACTTACCAGGCAGACATTATTACTATTGCTTCACAGTATGGAGACACCTTTTACCAGTACCACCTTGCCTTTTCGGCTAAAGCAGCTGCCTGGCTCCACCGTGGGGTTAAAGTCGACTGGTCAATTAGGGACAACAAATTGTTTTGTTTACTTGTCACAAGGCCCAGTCATGTTTTCTATGTCATGGTCAGGACCATTTGTCAAAATTCTGCCCCTCAGCTCAGATAAGCAAACTTTGAACAATGTGCGCCCATTTTCAGCCTCTACTGACAGAAAACAGACCGTTATCCCCTTCTCACCGGAACCTTGTTTAAAATTTAATTCTGTGAAAGGATGCCACTTTGGACCATCTTGTAAATTCCGTCACATCTGCACCACATGCTCGAGTCCTCACCCGCGGACCCTGTGCCCCAAGTCGCCTCAACGTCCACCTGCTAATGCCTCATCTTTCAAGTGACTATCATGTTCTCCACCATTCCAAAACACGCCTCCCACAGCATCAACTCCCATTTGCATTGATAATCTACATCAGGCGCTCTTACAACACCCGGGCCGCAATTCTGTTAACTGTCTTATTGAGGGTTTGTGACAGGGGTTCCACACTGGCGTATGCTCACCCCCAACTGACACATTGGAGCTAAAAAATCTTCGCTCCGCCTTAGCCGAACCCGAAACCGTCCGTAGACTGCTTATGTCCGAGGTATCTAATGGTTTTTTACTTGGTCCCTTCACAGTGCCACCTTTTCCATCCTTTCGCATCAGTCCATTGGGTTTAGTCACAAAGAAATTTTCTGGTAAATCCCGTCTCATAGTAGATCTTTCGGCTCCGCACTGTTCCACTACTTCTTTTTCCATTAATTCCTTAATTGATAGAACCATGTTTTCTCTATCATACTTAACCGTCGATCACGCAGTTCAAATTATCCACCGACTTGGAAAACATGCATGGCTTCACAAAACTGACTTAAGAAATGACTTCAAATTACTCCCAATTCATTCGAGTCTGTGGCATCTATACAGCATCAAATGGGAAAATTCATACTACTTTCACAGTTGGCTTGCTTTCGGGTGCCGTTCGAGCCCAAAAATCTTTGATTTATTGTCCACAGCCATCTGCGGGATTGCCCAAAACATATACGGCATACACAATATTCTACACTTATTGGATGACTTTCTTGCCATTAGCCCTGCTGACTCGGACCCCACACACACGCAACACTCCTTTCTTTCCCTTTTTCAAACCCTTGGTGTGCCTTTGTCCCTAGAAAAAACGGAAGGGCCGACTCATTGCCTTCAATACCTTGGAATTATCCTTGACACAGAAAAGATGGAAATGCATTTACCTGATGAAAAGCGAATAGTCATTTTGCAACAAATCGAAAAATTCTTACATAAAAAATCAGCTACAAAATGTCAGCTCCTGGGCTATTTGAGTTTTGCATGTCGCGTTGTTGTACCAGGGCGTTCTTTCATATCCCATCTTATTACCCTTTCCTGTTCAGTCACGGAACTTTGGCATCATGTCTCAATCTCCACAGCTTGTCGTAGGGATCTGGGAATGTGGCACCAGTTCCTATCCTCTTGGAATGGTGTGTCTCTGTTTTTAGAGCCAATTTCCACTCTGGCGTCTGACTTGGGGCTATTCACAGATGCCAGCTCAACCAAGGGTTTTGGGGGTATTTTCAGGGGAGATGGTTTCAGGGCACCTGGCCTCTTGTTTTATAGCCTAGCCGCCATCATCATTGGTCCATGGCTCTCCTCGAACTTTATCCCGTCATTGTCACATCTGTGCTTTGGGGTCAGCTTTCGGCTCAAAAACGCATTGTAGTTTCTTGCGATAATGATGCTACAGTCCAGATCATCCGGAAGGGGCGTTCTCCAATTCAGCCTATCATGAAACTCATGCAACGCCTCACCTTTTCTGCCCTTCAAAATTTCACTTTTTCTGCCTGCCACATTCCAGGAAAAATAAATATAATTGCCGATTCTATCTCTCGATTTCAGGATTTCTGTCACCTCGTTCCAGAAGCGGAGCTACAGCAATACCTTTGTCCCGCAGCATCACAAGTTCTCATGGACTAGATCAGGTTGTGCAATCCCTTTGGTGCAACTCCATCAGTGCAGCCACACGACGGTCCTACAATACCGTTTTTTCCTACTTCTGGAGGTTCCTTTTGTTCGAATGTTCAGACGATCTCCAATCTGCTTCCCATCGTTTACCAGTTGTAACCGAAGACTTACTGCTACAGTTCATTGCTTACAGCTTCAGCATGTTGCACCTGTCTCACTCAACCATTAAATTGTACCTGGCAGGCATTCATTTCCACTACCTTGCTTCTGGTTTGCCTGACCCTTTGCAGTCTCCTTCCGGCATCACCAGGCTGCGCCTCCAGCCTATTCTAAAAGCGCTCAAAAAACAAACACTGTCTTCTCAAAAAGTCTGGCTCCCTATCACAAGTGACATCTTGACCCGTCTGGTGCACCTCCTCATATCTGGCCCTCTTTCACCATATACCAACCTTCTTAGGCAAACAGTTTTAACCACAGCTTTCTTTGGCTTTCTACGATGTGGCAAATTTACCACTGCTACTCATGCATTTGATAGCTCCTGTCATTTGTGTGTAGAGGACCTTTCCTTTTCTCCAGATAACTCGAAAGCACTCCTCCGTCTCAAATCTTCCAAGATGAACCCTTTTTGTACAGGGGTAATAATCTGCCTTTTTTTGATCAACCACCCACTGTGTCCAGTCTCGTTTCTCCTCCACTTTGCCAAATCCCGCCGTTGTGCTGGGGCACTCCCATCAGATCCCCACTTCCTAACGGAAAATTGGCACCCTTTAACACGTGCTTGTTTCATCTCCCTGCTTCGTACCTTGCTTGGTATGCTAGGCTTATCGCCTCTGCAATTTTTCGGTCACAGCTTTTGTATTGGCGCTGCCACAGTTGCGTGCACTGTCTGCCTCAAAGATCATTTAATACGCACCCTGGGACGGTGGTTCTCGGACTGTTATCAACGGTATATATGCACTCCTGATCGCGTGATTCAACAGGCCCAAATTTCTTTGTGTCAACCCAACCTCCCCTCTGGTAACCCATCACCCACACACGTCATGCCTTTTGTAACAGTTGACAGGTCCAGTGCAATATGCTTTATCTGTACATTTGCTGCCTTCAGCAACTTTCATGATGCGTGTGCCCTCGCATTCTGGCACATTATATTGTATATATGTATATAGTCTTCATTGCACGTTCACTCAAAAAACCTCTGACCGGCATCAGAAATTGCATAAATTCCACACCTGCCACACCTCTTTGACCTCGCGGCTTTGCTAGCTAGTGTTAGCATCTCACCCACTTATGTTATGTCGCCTTGTATTCACGTCCCACTGCCTCTTGGCGCGGCCAGCAGACTGTTGGATGTGATGCAGTGCTTTGTCTTAATTTCTATCATCTCGTGACTCCCAGCAGCAAGTAGCAGCATTCCTCATCTTTTTCATCCTTCTACATCGCGGCTTTGCTAGCTGGCGCTAGCAGTTCACACAACATTGTAGGCATGCCTCAGATGTCTTCTGACGTTACCCAAACAAGTCTCACAGTCTCCAGGCTTTGCCAGTGGAATGTCGCACGTGCTACAGTACTGCACCTTAGTCTTCCAATAGTTATGTACATTTCATCAGTGCCTCGTATCGCACACCATGTTTCGTACAGACAGCGACATGCTGCCTCCAGCGCCCATCGCTTTTTTTCCTTACGTACCATGAATTGGTACACAATCTTTGCTACACCCAGCCATTGTTTACATTATGCCATCCTTCACCTCGTGGCTTCACAAGCTGGCGCTAGCCTGTTCACCCTTGTTCTGGCCCACATCCTGTTATGTCACTTAAAAGTGCATTCCACAGCCTCTCAGTACAGCCGGCGGTCTGTGAAACGTGATGCTAAGTTTTGCCATAGTATCCTTTTAACTATGTAACATTATTTTTTGCAACCACATTCTCGCAGCTTCACTAGCTGGCGCTAACAATCCATACACTGATGGTCTTACCCGCCTATTAGTAGTGTTGGCTGAATAATGGTGATCGTCAGGATTTTCGGTTGAAATTAAAATTAATTCAAAATTATTAACATGACTTCACTGTTATTCGCGGGTCAGCCTACAGGATAATACTGGTTAGCTGGGTGCACTTGTGGCGTTTCCCAACTCCTAAGCATAATCTTCAATTGCTAAGGCAGCTCTTGACTGGCATCAAGGACATTTCATTTCTTTTACGTTCAGCTTATGCACACGTATCATTATCTCTTTAATAATTAGTTACATATACAATTATTATGTCTACACCTCATCTTCCTTACGTGCCTTTTCCAGTGGTGCTCGCACCTTCATTGGGGCTCTCAGCTGGTGTGACTACCAGCTTCGTTTGGAGCCTATGTTATCACATATTTCCCCCATTCAGTCTCGACTTAGCCATATACAGGCCAGCACACACGCCAAGCTGACGAGTATAGCCATCCCACAACCAATGGTCTTGGGATGACTATTACATTGCCAGACTGGTCTGTTGGCACCCTTCATCTTATTCAGGTCGAGTTGTTAATTGCAGCCATTGCTGGGCATGAGAGAACTATAGACAGACTTGCATGCCCAATACTGACAGCCTCCCAAATCGTTAGAGGGCCCCCATGATTTTGCCCAAGTTTATCATCACTATTGATTTCTGCGTATGTACATATATACCAGAACATGTCACAGCGTGCAATAAATCATTATGCTCTATTCATGTGTTATTCCCTCTTTGTGGTGTGCAAACTCACAAATTTGGTTGGTGATAATTTGTTTTCTTTTTGTTGAAAATTGTCAAATGTTTTGCTGGGTGTCCTTCTAATAATTCTTTTTACAGACATGAGGGCATGTAATAAACACAGAACGACACAAGTGTGTGAATGGGTTAATCGATATGACACTATGCTTCCATTCTGTCCATCCGTGCTGGTACTTGTGCCATATTGATTAACCCATTCAAACATGCGTGTCGTTCTGTGTATGTATTTTCCAACCATCCATATATAATTGTGTGACAACTAAGTTCAGGAAGTTAATTAAAATAAGAGGCAAAACTGCCCAGCAGGCTATGAAAGATTATCACATCAATAATATAAAACAATTCACACTGAAACATTGGAAGACAGTACCTCATCCTCACTTTACAACCACTTCTGCTTCACTGACTGAAAATGAAATTCTGTTTTAACACATAACCACCATCAAATAGCTTGTTACAGAAAATATCATTCACAACACATCTAACATGGGAATGACGTCAGAAGTCAATGTCGATGTGATAATGCTGTCAGTTGGCTTCAGAAGTGGGACTGAAATAATCGTTTTTTATTTTTCATCAGCTGTCTACCCAATACAAATAGAGATGACATTTGCAGAAACATTTCCAAAGTTGGTAAATATTTTCATTTTTTGTATTGAAAATGTAGCTTATGATCCGTTCAGCTCGTTCCAATGAGGGGCCATAAGCTATGTTTTTGAGGCAAAAATTGAAAAAAATATAATACAATTTGGCTGGCAGTTTTTGTGAACACCGTTGGCCAGCTTTAGTTGTTACATTAGCTAAAAGGTTAATTACACATTATTTGATAAGAATAATTTGAAGTTTGTCACGATTTGACATGAAATTTCACTACAACTGATCTGAGCGTTGGTACACCTTGGCTCAGATCAATTTTAGTGAACTCAGGACAGAAAATTCATACAAAATCGCGACTCGTTGGAGAACTTCTATCTCTTGAATGGCTGAAGATACATTCAGTACCTTATATTAGACCATCTTGCCCCATTGTCTGGCCGACCAGTATGTCTGACCTTATCCATTCAATTAACAAGAGCACCGCCTAGCGGGGCAACATACGCCCGTAAAAATTGGAACATGCACAAGTTTCTCTGGGGTAAAGTTTGAAATCTTTGTTGACTCGACTATGTCTCCAATAATTGCCCATTCCCCTGCCCTGTCTGGGGTAAAGGGTTTCAAATTGTATGCTTGTGTGCACACATTTCATATTGTTTTTGTGAAATTTTAGTATGCAGAATGGAAATGCAAACAATTTTTAGGTGTAGAAGATTATCCTCACCGTTTACAATGGTAGCATTCATACATTGACAGATTAACTTCATTGATAACGATTGACAATAGGTGGCGCCAAGGAAAAGGACATGTTGAGGATCATAACAGCTATAAACGGAGAGGATTCTCGTCGTTTAAAAATAAAATGGAGTTATCTGCTCCTGTCACATGCACAACGACAATTGATGATCAACATGGGTGCAAAGTTTGAACAATAAAGCAAGTAAAATGTTGAAGGAGTAGACGGCTCAAAAGTGTAATGTTCCAAGTACTAAAAGTGGGCAAAACTCTGGAAATACAAAACAGAGTTACCTGCTCTTGTCACATGCACAATGGCAATTGGTGATCAACATGTGTCGAAAGTTTGAACAATATAGTATGTAAAACGTTAAAGGAGAAGGCGGCACAATACTGTAATGTCTTAAGTACTAAAAGGGGCATAACTCTGGAAATACAAAATGGAGTTACCTGCTCTTGTCACATGCACAATGGCATTTGGTGATCACCATGTGTGCAAAGTTTGAACAATATAGCATGTAAAATGTTGAAGGAGTTGGCGACACAATAGTGTAAAGTTTTAAGTACTAAAAGGGGGCATAACTCTGGAAATACATAATGGAGTTACCTGCACTTGTCACATGAACAATGGCAATTGGTGATCAACATGTGAGCAAAGTTTGAACAATGTAGCATGTAAACTGTTGAAGGAGTAGGCGGCACAATAATGTGATGTATCAAGTACTAAAAGGGGACGTAACTCTGGAAATACAAAATGGAGTTACCTGCTCTTGTCACATGCACAACGACAATTGGTAATCAACATGTGTGCAAAATCTGAACAATATAGCGTGTAAAATGTTGAAGGAGTAGGCGACATAATACTGTAATGTTTTAAGTACTAAAAGGGGGGACATAACTCTGGAAATACAAAGCAGAGTTACCTGCTCTTGTCACATGCACAACGGCAATTGGTGATCAACAACTGTGCCAAGTTTGAACAATATGAATATAGCACGTAAAATGTTGAGGAAGAAGGCGGCACAATACTGTAATGTTTTAAGTACTAAAAGGGGCATAACTCTGGAAATACAAAATGGAGTTACCTGCTTTTGTCACATGCACAACGACAATTGGTGATCAACATGTGTGCAAAGTTTGAACAATATAGCATGTAAAATGTTGAAGGAGTAGGCGACCCAATACTGTAATGTTTTAAGTACTAAAAGGGGGGACATAACTCTGGAAATACAAAACAGAGTTACCTGCACTTGTCACATACACAATGGCAATTGGTGATCAACATGTGTGCAAAGTTTGAACAATATAGCATGTAAAATGTTGAAGGAGAAGGCGGCACAATACTGTAATGTTTTAAGTACTAAAAGGGGGGGGGCATAACTCTGGAAATACAAAACAGAGTTACCTGCTCTTGGAACATGCACAACAGCAATTGGTGATCAACATGCGTGCAAAGTTTGAATAATGTAGCATGTAAAATGTTGAAGGAGTAGGCGACACAACACTGTGATGTTTCAAGTACTAAAAGGGGGCATAACTCTGGAAATACAAAACAGAGTTACCTGCTCGTCACATGCACAACGGCAACCGGTGATCAACATGTGTGCAAAGTTTGAACAATATAGCATGTAAAATGTTGAAGTAGTAGGCGACAGAATACTGGAATGTTTTAAGTACTAAAAGGGGCATATCTGCAGATATCTGTGGAAATTTAAATTTTATAGTAAATTTCCTTTCTTATATTTCCTACCGCAATTGTTTACTACAGGCTTGCACTACAGTGGAAGACCCTAACTCGGATAAAATACTCTCTATTTTAATCTTTCCCAAGAGATGTGGGAAAGAAAAGTGGTGTAAAAAACACCATGAAAAAATAAGCCAAAACTGGGCCAAGCGCCATCGGTGCACACCCAGTATGGGACGCTCTTCCCTTAGTACAATTCCACGACTTCCGTTAACCAATGCACAGTGCAGTCATCAATTAATCATTTTTTTGAGTCAGCCAACATAGGAGTTATGTGATCAGCGGGGAGGAAGGATTCCTACCCGAAGAAGAAAACAAGAGGGCCTCCATGTAAACAATTGTGGTAGGTATAATAAGAAAGGAAATTTACTATAAAATTTAAATTTCTTATCAACCTACCCTGCAATTGTTTACTACAGGCTGAATAGACAATAGGATGGAGGGAATCACATAACCAACCCACACATAACTCAATTGCACTGGAACCGTGGACAGAGGAAGAGATTCCTAGTCCTATCAAACCATAGCATCACAAACATTAGTAAAAGACAATGAAAGATGAGGCGTATGGTGATGTGTGATGCACAGACAGAAAGGGCAGAAACAGCATGGAGCTGGAACTGACCCTGTAAGAAGCTGAATGGCTGGGATAAACAACAGCCTGAGCAGAAGAAAGAGGGCCTGTAGAACAAAGGTCCTCTGTCTGCTCTTGCAACTGTCGCAGATAAGTGGAGAAGGTAGCATTTCCCCAGTAGGCTGCCAGCATAACATCCGACAACATGACGGAGTTAGTATAAGCCCCGAGAGGAAGACAATGCATGCACCCCGTGGCAAAAAAACGATTGGTAATACAATCGTCAGTAGCTAGATGAGCGGAAGCTGCACGAATAGCAAGACAAATCCATCGAGAAATGGATTCAGGAGAGATCTGGCATGTGAGAAAATGCATATCCAGGGATAATGGCACAAACGCCAACCCCCCCCCCCCCCCCCACCACCAAGCAGAGCAGCGACCAAGAAAGTGTCCATCTTGGAGTAAACTGCTAAAGTGCAAAGTCCTAGGCCTTTTCAAGGAAAAGTGTTGAACAAGCTTCGAGAGGCAAGGATGAGTGCCAATACAATGCTGTACCACATATGAAAAAGGTCTCCGAAGCATGGACTTGTACTCATTGCTGGAGACCCCCAGAAACAAACATATACCAGAAACTCTGCAATCGGTGGGATCAAAGGAGTGACAGAAGAAAGAGTGATCGCACACCACTGACAGAAGAACCTTCTACTTAGCCACAGAGGCTAAACCAGTGGAGTGAGTGCCTCCTTGAAGAAGAAAAGCAACTCCACTGCTCGTCTCGAAAAAACCACTATGGAGGAGACAGGACCCGATAAAAGACATGCGCGAAGGCACAATGAAGTAGGGTCGACCTGAAACCTCCTCGGGCGACTTTGGCAAAGAAAGTTGCGACGTAGAGGGAGACATGCCGGAACCGCCGCTAACAGGGAGTGGAGCAGATTGATCCACATCCACCGAGGCGACAGGGGTGTGATCGAAAGGATTCGACAACTGCAGGTTCATATCTGGGCTAGAACCTGAGGCAGAATCGGAACCGCCAGGAAGGCATAGCCGACAAGACCATTCCAAAGGAAGGACAAAGCGTCCACGGCGAAAGCCAGAGCATCTGGACACGGGGACACGAAAGTGTCCACCTGATGGTTCCAACACGTCGCAAAGATATCAATCTGGGGACGACACCAGAGATCGCAAAGAGACTGGAACAGCGCCATGGTGAGCATCCCCCCGATGGAAAAGAACCTGCCCAGTTGGGACAGGGAGTCGGCTAGGAAGGTCAGACGACCGGGAAAGTGACAAACCACCACTCTGGCATTGACATCCTGAGCGAGCATTATAAGATCCTGAACCAATGCATACATGGGAACATAGTGCGTGCCATCCCTGATTCCGAATGTAAACAACCACCGTAGAATTGTCAGACCACAGAAGGACCTGACAATTCGAAAAGCAAGGGATCCACTGCCGGAAACACAGAAGGAGAGCAAGAAGCTACTTCTGGTTGACATGAAGAGCTGCTAGATCCTGGTCCCATGACCCGTGAAGGAAAAGACCTAGAGGATTCAACGTCACACCCCATCTGAGATTGCTAGTGATTACCGTCAGAACACGATCGGATGTGGAGAAGTCCAACGGAACTCCCTGCATAATCCATTGAACATCTGTCAGGGGAGAAGGTGACGAGAAAGAGACTCCGGTAACAGAAGCACCAGGACCAGAGGATAGACATTCAGCCTCCAACGATTGAGCAAAAAGTGTTGGAGAGGTCAGACATGCAGTCGACCTAGAGGAATGAGTTCCGTCACCGAAACGCAGAGACCAAGCAGTCGGGGAAGACTCTGAGCTGATGAAGTCCATTCCAGATGACAAGACAGAGAAGGGACCAGGTCCGACTTCTCTCCGTTGACTCTGAACCCTGGATTGCCTCTAGAGGATATCAACAAGACAAGCCGAAGAAGACACCCTGGACTGTGTGCGATGTAAGACTAACACATGCAACATCAGACAGGTGAAGGCCCAAGGATCCAGGCCGAGGCCAAAGGGAATGGCCTTGAACTGGAAAACATCCTGGGGAATGGAGCGGCAAACCGATCTGAAAGCCTCCATGCTGAACTGAGGAGCAACGACAGACTGCGTCAGAATACTCAGATCGATAACCTATCGGAGTCGGACATCCTTCTTCGGCTCCAAGAGCATGCGGGAACAAAATCCCACTGACAGAAAGTTCTTGATGACCTCGATTGCCCCCCTTTGACAGGAGATAGCCTATCTCCATGATCAAAAGTTCCCGTGTAACGTTGAAAGGGACTCATGTTGGAAGAGGCACTCTCTACTTAGTGGAATGCCTCAACCTGGGACGAAATTGAGGTGACTACTGCCGACGCCTACCCCACCCTGTGAGTGAGTAGAAGTGGCGGTAGGAGGATCAGCCCTTAGCTTTGCAGAGGAAACAGAAGGGTACTTGTGAGGCTTTGGACGGCGCCTGCCTGCAACAGAAGGCCGTTCAAGCTGACTAAGCAGCAGCAGATCAATGGAATGACAAAGGGAGCCATCCCGGACCATCGCCACTAAATCATGGAACAGTCGCGGACCCACTGAAAGAGGCAGATCGAAGAGCAGCGCACTGCCCCCCAAGAAGGGGACGTCTTGTGTCCAGCACAGCGTTACTGCGAACTAATTGCAAGCTAGCCGCGTTACAGGCATGTGTGTGAGAAGATGCATGAGCACCTTGACAGCACACACAAAACAAAACCTGTTTGTCATCAAACTCATCTGGGAGCAGATAAGCAGCAAAGCAGAGACGACATGATCGAAGATAGAAAGCATTCCAGCATCCCTCCCGATAAGCCCAACCCAGACTCCAGAGTCTCCATATGGCTGAGGAGTTGGAGTCCTGATCCAAAACTGTCAAAGTCTGGCAGACTGACGGATTGGTGAAATCGTAGGAACGATAACACACCAGAGGCAAAAAGTGTCAACCTCGATGAAGAATGACGTCTTCATAGCCTTGGAACTCAGCTTAAAGTCCAAAGTGGTAAATGCTTCAACCACCTGTACCGGCAGGCACGGTCAAAGGCACCCAGAAGCATGTTGCTCCACAGGCTGTAGGCATGCGACTGATGATTGCAGCCGGTCTGACACTGCCGGCTGGTTTGACGGTTTGAGACCTGGAAGGAACCCAAACACAAAGTCAAGAGCTGCCCCCAAGTCAGAAGACTGTTGGCTCTCGATGTCAGGAATGTCAGACTCATCCCACGACTCGGAAGACGCATAGCCCATCATGGACAAACCAGCCAACGTCTCCCATGGTGTAGGCACACCAGGGGATCAGAAAGCGGCCTGTTTCCAATCCCGGGAGGCGGTGCTACAGGGGGCGCCCGGAAATCACTCGTAGCCTCGTTGGAAGCAACAGAAAAGGCTCTTGGACAGAACCTAAGTGAGCAAGGAGAGGGCCTCCCTATGCTCACTGACTGTCGGAATGGAACGACATGGGAACGAACCGACAAAGTAGCTTCACTCCTGACCCATTTACCAGCGAAGGGTCATGATCCTCAAATACACCCGACATGGGGCGATGGGCTGCAGCCGAAAACATCTGAAGGCAGATGTGTATTGGGGTATCACATATGCCGAGGATCAACAAAGTGGAACCTCAGGAGAGCAGCCGCGGACCTCTGTGGGACAGAAGGTCCAGGCTGCACAAAAAGCGTTGGTCACACAAAACTGGCTATGGGACCAGAGTGCATGGACGGAAACGCCACAGAGCTCATGGTGACCCCACCATGAACATCTGAATCCAATGAGAAAAACTGAGGTACTTGATGGCTGAGAGACCACAGAAGAGGGTTTCGGCCGGCAGCCCCTTCCAACTTCGCCAAGTTGAAGTCAGGGAAGGCTGAGGCCAATACCCCCACGTATACACTACCAGACATCCCTGCAGACCCCTGCAGGGATAAAACTGCTGTGCTCAATGGCTGAGAGGACACAGCATGGGGGTTCGGTTGGCAGCCACTTCTGACTTCGACGAGTTGAAGTCAGGGAAGGCTGAGGCCGAAACCTCATGTCTACACTACCAGACACCTCTGCAGACCCCTGCAGGGAGAAAAGTGCTGTGCTCAATGACCGTGAGGACACAGCAGGGGGTGCGGTCGGCAGCCACTTTCGACTTCGCCGAGTTGAAGTCAGGGAAGGCTGAGGCCGATACCCCACATCAACACTACCAGACACCTCTGCAGGGATAAAACTGCTGTGCTCAACAGCTGAGAGGACACAGCAGGGGTTCAGTTGGCAGCCACTTCCAACTTCGCTGAGTTGAAGTCAGGGAAGGCTGAGGCCAACACCCCACAACCACACTACAGACATCACTGCAGACCCCTGCAGGGTTAAACTAAAGCCGGCTAAAACAGTGACCGATGACGTTGTAGACGGAACAGCAGTAGCAGCAGATATGACGGGAGCTGTTGAAACTGCCGGAAAAGTGGAGAGAGCAACCTAGCTCGAGTCACAACCATAGTGACAGCCTCAGATGTCGACTAGAGAGGGTGCATAGACCCAGAACCAGGCATCTCTTCACCAGATATCCAACAGCTCCCACAGTATCCACCAAGGTAAAAAAAAACTGCACATCCCCCACGAATGGGGAATAACTCTCACCAGACGTGGTCATGTCGGGAGGCCCCGAAACGACAGCGTTCCCCACCCCCCGCAGGTGCGGAAGGAGCTGCACATCCCCCACAGAGGGGGTGTAACTCTCACCAGACGTGGTCGTGTTGGAAGGCCCCGAAATGACAGCATTCCCCCCCCCACCCCCCACGGGTGCAGGAGGAGCTGAACATTCCCATGGATGGGGTATAACTCTCACCAGATGTAGTCATGTCGGAAGGCCCCGAAACGACAGCATCCCCCCCCCCCACTGGTGTGGGAGGAACAGCCACAAGAACGCACCAAAAGCGAGGGCAAAAGGAATTGCCCTAAAGGAACCAAACTTTAAATAACAGAGGTGAGAGCAGTAGAAGAAAAAGGTGATCTCAACAGATACAGAAAGTGGAACACATCCAACTGCGAGAGAAAGTGGCAGAAAAAATAACCGGTGGGAACACGAAAGAACCCAGATGGTTGACAGGGACCTAAAAAACAGAAATTCAGCCCTCAACAGAGTGGAGAAATCCTGTCCATACAATCCCTCATTGACACCTAACTCCAATAATGATACTAAAATTTATCAACCCAAAAATTTTATGTCCGAACCGCGTTGACACGATGTCGAAAACCATTCGCAAAATCGGAATATATAAATAAAATTCAATGAGAATGTGGTTGAAAATATAAACAAGAATATATAAAACACAGTCCTGTTATTATACGATCTTCAGATCCATAAGTCCAGTCACAGGAGAACCATTATCGACGAGTTGAATTATCACTGTTTCGTAATGCAAAATGGAGACACATCCTCCACGTGTCTCGGACAAAAAAAGAATGATTAATTGATGACTGCACTGCGCATTGTTTAACGGAAGTCGTGGAATTGTACTAAGGGAAGAGCGTCCCATAAGGGGTGTGCATGGCACTCGGCCCAGTTTTGGCTTATTTTTTTGTGGTGTTTTTTACACCACTTTTCTTTCCCACATCTCTTGGGAAAGATTAAAATAGAGAGTATTTTATCCGAGTTAGGATCTTCCACTGTAGTGTAAGCCTGTAGTAAACAATTGCAGGGTAGGTTGATAAGAAATACTAAATGGAGTTACCAGCTCTTGTCACATGCACAACAATAACTAGATGGTGTCACTTGTGTGCAAAGCACACTATAGTGTATCCCCGCATTTGCATCCTTGACTTTGTATGAATGCTTGATACAAAGATGGAATGTATTATATGACACACTAAAATCATATTGAGTGGCACAGGTGACACAGCTTCGTGCACACCTACAGACTCCACTGAAACATTTGGGCATGGGTTTAGCGTTTCAAATGACATACATGTACCCTGGGAGCCTTTCGCCGGAAACGGTCTAAGAAAACATGAAAGTGGCAACGGTGGCACCCCAAAAATCCGAAACCTTCGTGCACATCTACAGACCCTACTGCAACTTTTGAGCATAGTTTTAGCATTTCAAATTACATACTCTGGGAGCTTTTCGCCGGAAATGATCTAAGAAAACACGAAAGAAAAACGGTGGCACCGCTACATGGCATCTGAAAAATCTGAAACCTTTGTATGCATCTACAGGCCTTACTGCAACATTTGAACATGCGTTTAGCATTTCGAATTACATACCCTAGGAGCCTTTCGCCGGAAACGGTCTAAGAAAACACAAATGTGGCAACGGTGACGCAGCCACTTAGCACCCAAAAAATCCTTCCTACGCATTTACAGACTCTACTGCAACATCTCAGCATGGTTTTAGCGTTTCGAATTACATACTTTAGGAGCCTTTCGATGGAAACGGTCTAAGAAAACACGAAAGTGGCAATGGTGGCACAGCCACGTGGCACCTGAAAAATCCGAAATCTTTGTGCACATCTACAAACCCTACTGCAACATTTGAGCATGGTTTTACCATTTCGAAATACATACTGTAGGAGCCTTTCGCCGGAAATGGTCTAAGAGAACATGAAAAAGGCAACGGTAGCACAGCCATGTGGCACCCCAAAAATCCAAAACCTTCGTGCGCATCTACAGACCCCACTGCAACATTTGAGCATGGTTTTAGCGTTTCGAATTACATACCCTAGGAGCCTTTCGCCGGAAACGGTCTAAGAAAACACAAAAGTGGCAACGGTGGCACAGCCACATGGCACCTGAAAAATCTGAAACCTTCGTGCACATCTACAGACCCCACTGCAACATTTGAGCGTTGGTTTTAGCATTTTGAATTACATACCCTATGAGCCTTTCGCCGGAAACGGTCTAAGAAAACACAAAAGTGGCAACGGTGGCACAGCCACGTGGCACCTGAAAAATCGGAAACCTTCGTGCGCATCTACAGACCCCACTGCAACATTTGAGCATGGTTTTAGCATTTCGAATTACATACCCTAGGAGCCTTTCGCCGGAAACGGTCTAAGAAAACACAAAAGTGGCAACGGTGGCACAGCCACGTGGAACCTGAAAAATCCGAAACATTCGTGCGCATCTACAGACCCTACTGCAACATCTGAGTGAGCTTTTAGCATTTTGAATTACATACCCTAGGAGCCTTTTGCCGGAAACGGTCTAAGAAAACACGAAAGTGGCAATGGTGGCGCAGCCACATGGCAGCTGAAAAATCTGAAACCTTCGTGCGCATCTACAGACCCTACTGCAACATATGAGCATGGTTTTAGCATTTCGAATTACATACCCTACGAGCCTTTCGCCGGAAACGGTTCAAGAAAACACAAAAGTGGCTACGGTGGCACAGCCACGTGCCACCCGAAAAATCCGAAACCTTCCTGCGCATCTATAGCCCCTACTGCAACTTCTGAGCATGGATTTAGCGTTTCGAATTACATATCCTACGAGCCTTTTGCCGGAAATGGTCTAAGAAAACACAAAAGTGGCTACGGTGGCACAGCCACGTGGCACCTGAAAAATCCGAAACATTCGTGCGCATCTATAGACCCTACTGCAACATCTCAGCATGGATTTAGCATTTCGAATTACATATCCTACGAGCCTTTTGCCGGAAACGGGCTAAGAAAACACAAAAGTGGCTACGGTGGCACAGCCACGTTGCACCCGAAAAATCCGAAACCTTCCTACATATCTACAGATCATTTAGCAACACCCTACTGTAATTTTAGAACTCCAAATTACATAGGTTGGGACTATTCAGCAAAAAAGTGAAAAAATAACGCATTTTTAAGTGGCTCCACAGAAGCCACCTGGTGGCACAAAAATTTAAAAGTTGTATTTTTGGGTTGCACAGACCCTATTGAACAACTGTAGAAAGTTACAGCGTTTCGAATTACAAAACCGGACGTACGGAAGTACGGACGTATGGACGTACGGCCGTACGGACGGAGATCATGACAATATCCCCGCATTTTTTAAAATGCGGGGATAATTACTGATCAACATGTTTGTAAAGTTTGAACACTTGAGCATGTAAACCTTTGGAGGAGTAGGCGACACAAAAATTGTTTACAGACAGACAGACAGATGGACAACGCCATAACATAATACGTCCGTCAAAAAAATAACGGGCGTATAAAAATGGGAGTGTACTCATGGGCAACACCATTAGACAACTCCTGAGGTTGAAAACACATTTGTTTCACTGGTAAGAGACCACATAACAAGTAGAGAGTATACACCAATTGGGCCCCGATTAATATTTTGATCAACATGCACGATTCTGATGGAAATGGTTCAATGAATCTAGTTGATTTGTTATAACAAATGAAGGCATGTGTACTGGACAGTGATCAACAAATCATACTACACCAAACGGTAAGCTGAGAAGCTTGGTGGTGATGCATTTATTTATTGGTGTTTAACTTTAAGATCACTTTCAGCATATTTGGCTATCTCATGACCGCAACATAAGGATGAAATCAAATTAAACTAATCATTCAGATCTATGCCACCCAATTTAGAAGACTTCCACCACAGGTATTGATCCTGGGCTCATATTTTACCAGCAAAGCAGAACTTCTTTATGGCAGTAAACAAGCACTGCTCCACTTCCTGGGATTTATTTATTTATTGGTGTTTAAGGTCACATATTTCTGCACAATGGTTAATCATGACTGCAACATGCATAAAGTCAAAACAGCCAATCGTTCACTCCCATGTTTCCCTTTTTAGAAGATTTCCAGCCCAGGCATTGGTGACTGTAAAACAGAGCGTGGGTGGTTTCAGGGACATAGGAAAGGGAAGCACCCTCACCCTACTTTTTCCAGAAGTAGTTCAGAGAGAAAATGGCAAATATGTTCTTCCAACCTGTCATTAAACATTAGTAAGAAGGGGGTGTACAGACTCTTCACTGGTAGTGATGGAAGCTCATATTTGGGCTTTATTCTGAAGTGTTGCTACCATAACTTAAAGACTTCATTTTCGGTGGATGTTCTATATATCACCTTTGAAGTGAAATTATTTAATCTGTAAGGAATTTCCTTGTTACACTTTATGGGACTGGCACTCTCCCATAAATTGTAAGAAGGCCAAGACATGTGATCAAATTTTGCTGTGACCAGAAATAATTCAGCACTCTACCAGTTAAGATGTGATCAGTTTCCCTTGCTTGATTTGTCTACTGCAGACTTTAAAGATGAGAAAAATGAACATTTTTAGCTCAAAATATGGGGAAATTTGTTAAATATGGAGCCAAAAATACCGTATTTACTCTATGTATTTGGACACTCTATGATTTCGGACACACATTTTTTCCAGAAAACTATATTTTTTTATGCTCCAAAGTTTGGGACATTCAGGAGATTTGTTTCCAGTTGGCCCGTTGCTAGTAGCAGACGACACACATAAAAAAAATTCTTGAGTAACTAAAAATTTTCATTTTTTGCTTCCAAAACATAGCTTATGATCCCTCATTGGAACGAGCACAATGTGCTCGTTCCAATGAGGGATCATAAGCTATGTTTCGGAAGCAAAAAATGAAATAAAAAAAAGTGGACGGCGAGTTTCGTATATAGTGATGGAAAACGAATCACACACAACTTTATTCAGCATCAAATCAAGACCAGGCTGGGTTCTTTCCCCATTTTCTAAGAATTGGGACACCTGTGAAAATAATTATTTTTAGCTGTCCCAATACATAGAGTAAATACGGTAAGCATTTTTTCTCAATGTAATGGTGTGAGAGAGCCAAGCATAGCTTTGTGTATTGTATTCCTACCATGTCACTAAGGCACATGGATCACCACTGATATATATCAGTGTGAGTGCACTTTTATGATTGTGTCATCCTTCCCCTCCCCAAATTTGAAATGCTTCCTACATACCTGTGTGGCTTGATTACTGTCTGAAAGTTTTTCCCAAAACTAAGTTGGGTAGGGGCTGCAGAGCAACTTGGAAAGTGGTGGGGAAGGAGGAGGTCGAAAGAGGGATGGGTGGGGCAGGGGGCATGAAGTGTAAGCAGGATATCCGGACCTTTTCCAAAATCATGGGAATAATGGACATAAGATGCAATCTGGATGATTTGGGGAAATCCGTGTACTCTGTGCACTGATACGGTACCAGTAGTTCACTAAATCCCTACAATCACCCAGATTGGAAAATATAGGCCTACATTGTGTATTCTGACATGCTATTGTAGTAGTCACTACTCTACCACTGACACCAACTTGGACAATTGCCTTCTCAAATCAAGGATGCCAAGCTGAATAACATTTGCAATTAACCTCATATTGTTTACTATTTTTTCAAATATTTTGAGCATTGTGGGTCAATTTATTTATTCATTTATTTGTGTTTAAGGTCACATACTTATGCACAATGGCTAATCGTGACCGTGAGTTTTATGGGTGGAGAAAGCCGGAGTACCCGGAGAGCACCACCGAGCATCGACGAGCAACTGTCAGCCCCTCAACATTCTAACTCTGTTCAAGCTCTGCTCAAGCAGGGTTACAGCGGTTGAAGACATGTGCACCATCGACGTGCAGTATGCCTTAGTACACGGTGTCATCATGCCCCCATGTAGTCAACAGGGATAAAGTGCCTTGTCCAAGGATACAATGCGGGTCATCCCGGACGGGGATCGAACTCTAGACCTCTAGCATAGAAGTCCAACATACTACAACTGAGCCACCGCACTCCTGAATTGTGGGTCAAAAAAGTGAGCCCAAAACTCCTCCACAGAGGTCACAAAGTTTATTCTAGTTGAAATTAGGCCATTCACAACTAAAAAAACAAACTCACACTTTGCAGGTAAATGGTTAAATGCTAAAAGGTTTTTGATACGGCTGTTACTAAACTTCCTATTCAGAAGACATTCATCAAAAAGCAATTAATAAAACATTTCTTCCTTTTACTTTATTCCAGTCAAACCTAAACAACTCTTGATTACTTTTGGTTTCCAATATATGTGTCTGTCATAATCTGAGGAATGAAACGGTTTATTCACACAAGACGTTATTCTTCCACATTTACCAGACAGTCTAGGAGTATTCAAAAATATAATCTTGTGTTAATGAATCCATCAAAAACTAGTCTTCCACAAAATGGTTCCATTAACCGTCAAATATATCAATATGTGTTTTATACACTGAAAATAAATCTTTTAAATAAGTGAATATTTTCATCCTCTATAAAATAACAAACACCTTCAGTACCAAAACAAAACCTACACAGTACATGGTGAATGGATAAACACTAAAACACCCCCTGGGTAAAGTTTCCACTCAAGACAATAATCCTTTAGATCCCAGTTCCTGAATGAGATTATTGAATACAATACTTTACTGCTTACAACAACTGGACAAATTTATTTTGAATTTGAAGGGAGCTCTGTAATAATTCTTTTGTGCACACATTTAAATATACCAGGATGAAAATGCCAAGTACAGCAAAAAGTTGTAATTTATTTAATTTTTATTGGGACTTAACAACAATTCGACAACCAGGGTCACCTCGCATCACAGTTTTATGGGTGGAGGAAGCCAGAGTACCAGAAGAGAACCACTATTACGGTGTGTAATAACAATAATGGTAACAGTAAGAAATCTGAGATTCAACAACAATAACTCCATTTTCTCTATTCTAAAATTTAATTAAAAAGATAATTTGAAATGAAAAAAGTACAAAATCTTCTGCACTATGTGGTTTACTGAAAAATAAAACAGAAATACTTATCAGTTAGTCCATAATAAAGTTCAACAGAATCCAGTGATCCAGTGATGAAGAAACTTTCCAGCTGGTATTATAATGTTCAAGAATGTGTCCGCCAAAACAGTATACAATAAATTGTAATGAAATGTTCACTCTTAAACACAGCAGTCTCCAATAAACTCCAATAAAGTACTCAGCAAAATTCAAATGGAATTAATATCCAACAACACAGGCAGTTTTTTAAGTAATCCAGTTGAATCATGGTTTTCCACGTGAGTAAATTCATGTTCACACAAGAAGAATAAATTTTCTTCAAAATTTGGAAACACTTTTCCAACATGAAATGATGTGCAGATCACAAAATAATATTCCATAGAATGTATATATATTAAACTCAGCTGCTATCTATAATAATGCACTGCCCTGTAATATTAATTTCCAATGTTCAATGAATGTATAAACAGGTCACTTCTCATTGCTGTGTGAGATGAATAGAATGATGTAGTCTCTTGGCAAAGGTTATTAAATAGTCTTCAAATAGAACGTTGCAGGATGAGAAATTTTTCCAATGTCCTATTGTTCAATTAATTGCTGATTGGCTGAATTAAATCACATCATAAAGTTTCTACATGATTCTGTCCAATTTCAAGTAAACATGTGTGACCCAAATAAACAATCAGTGAGCTAAAAATAGATTCTGTGTAATAGTATTTGTAAACATGTTGATAGGTACATTCAATGGTCACTCAGTGCAAATAAGCTATCAGTCCAGTCAAAAATTTGCTTTCTTTAAATTAAAATAATTTTGGAAAATATTAATTGTTAATAATTATTAACCAAAGACATATCAATTGTGATATGAGCAGCGACAAACAGTAGTCAGACTCACCTTACAAATTAACACTGCAGAAGCAGAGTTAGCATTGGCTGAAGGCAAGCACACCATCAATGTGAAGTACGGCTGTAGTACACAGCACCATCGTGCCCCCACATGGGTAATTGGTTAAGTTTGTAAGTTATATACATTTAACTGGTAGAGTGCTGGAATATTTTGGTCTTTGATTTGAAGCGCAGGTACCTCAACCCAAAGGCTTCATATTCTGTGGATGTACTTCATATTATCGTAACAGGGCAAAGGCATGAGAACAATTTTTGATGAACAAAAATAATTTAGCACTACACTACTAAGAGAGTTATATTAAAAGATATACAATTAAGTGGATTCCTCTGTACTTGATCAGGACAGTCTTTTGAATAAAATCCAAAGATGGTGTTCTACTTTTTTATCACTCATATATTTCTGAAAGATTTTAGCTTTTGGATAATATTATTATTGTGTTAGTCGGAACTGATTTTTGTCAGTATAGTCTGCAAATCTTTTCATGTTTATTTGATTCTTTACATTCCAAAGCACAATTAATTCTAATTTTTGACATTATCATCTTCTCTGTGTGAATTTCAAGCACAATGTACCTCCCTTTACCATGTGGAACATCACATGTATTTATGTACTCCTGCAGAAACTCAAATGTAGCTGTACCCTAGCAAGGTGACCAATCACAATATGACAATCTTCTTCCCAGTATGACAAGACATAATGTCTGAAAGAGATCAACAGTATGTCACAAAACTTAATTTCATCCAAGGGTGCGTGGTGGCTCAGTGGTAGATTGTTGGGACTTCTATGCTGGAGGTCCCGAGTTCGGTCCCCATCCAGGATGACCCAGATTGTGTCCTAGGGCAAGGCACTTTATCCTGGTTGCCTACATGGGGGGCATGATGATACCATGTACTAAGGCATACTGCACGTCGATGGTGCAAATGTCTTCAATCGATGTAACCCCGCTTGAGTAGAGCTTGAAAAGAATTAGAATGTTGAGGAGCTGACAGTTGCTCGTCAATGCTCGGTGGTTCTCTCCAAGTACTCCGGATGCCTCCACCCATAAAACTGTGATGGTCACGATTAGCCATTGTGCATAAGTATGTGACCTTAAACACCAATAAATAAATAAATAATTTCATCCATGAAGATGCAGATTCACAATGCACACACCCTCATCATTGATGGTCTGATATCAACCCCAAGACTGAACATGAATTGAATAGGAAACAGAACAAATTTTTTTTCGAGAAATCACTTATTACCAGATTTACCATGGATAGCACGAGTACCCAACAGAGATGGGCCATATTGGAATTTTGAGTTTGGTATCAGTTTCAGTATTTTTAAGGGGGGATACCTCAGTATCGGTTCAGTATTCAGTATCTGACTTGACTGAGATTTGCAGATAGTACCAAAGGGGAATTCACATCAGGAAAATACAGAATAAGTTGTTCAAATTAGTAATTTTGTGACTTCTTCTAAACACACCTTAACCTTAAACCCTTTACCTAACCTGAAAAGCAGACGACACTTGCAAAAGTAATTCTTGAATTTTTTTTTTCATTTTTTGTCTCAAAAACATAGGTTATGACCCCTCGTTGGAATGAGCTCGACGAACTCGTTCCAACGAGGGGTCATCACCTATGTTTTTGAGACAAAAATAATGAAAATTAATTGGCGATTTTTGAGAATAGCACTGGCCGTTTTGGGCCGTTACGTTAGGTAAAGGGTTAATGTCCTATTTCAGGTGTATGCAAACTCAAAGCATGTGCCTTGACCATGCCATCTTCAAGAGGTCCTGCTGACAATAGACACTGGACATGTACAGGTTGCAGTCTAGTGTGAATTCAGGACAATTGCCCAGGCCCCTGAGTGTTAACAAAACTGAAAAGAAAATCAGCCACTTCTTTCATCAAAATTAACCCTTCAACTGCTATGAAGCCTCAACAGGGCTTGATAGCAGTTGAATTGTTGATTTTACTATGTTTGGGCATCCAAATGCATAGTAATATCGAACATTTGTGTCGAACATGAAACTTGAAAATCAAAACAATAGAGGCAAGACTTGAATTTCAATCAGAATCACTTTCGATAACACAGATTCTCCTACGTTTTGTTGGATTCACATTTTGAAATAGTTGTTGTTATTTTGCAATTGTTCAGAACGGCATTTTCAACCTCGACTGGAATGTTTGTCAGCGGAGTTTAATGAACAGGCACTCGTGTTTATGTTCTGTGCTTATGTTCTATATTTATTTATAGGTCACTGGTAGAAATAGTCCGTTCAAGTGCACCTCCTTTGAGACAGGCATATTAATGATGTGGAAAACTTGACACTCTTGTTTTCCGGAGAGCTGGATTTGATGGGCAAACTGCAGTGGTATTGAAGGGGCTATTTGTGGTAGTCACACAATAATTTTATTTACCATCATCCCTTCATGAAACAAGACTAACGCTGATTGCCCGGCCATGGATGCTCCTGAACTATGGCCAAATTGCCTGGAATGAAAAGTTTTGTGTTGAATTTGGTGCTCACTCTAGTCCATAAGGTTTCAAATTGAATAAAATGCATCTGAACATAGCAGCCAAAAGTTGTATTGACCTTATTTCCTTACGGTCAATACAGCCACTAATATGTTGGAACTTTCTCAACAGAACCATACACATATGGATGAACTGAAATGGCATACAGTACAAGTTAAAATAAAGTTGTAGGATAACCGCTATAAACTATGTCTCTTTCTCTTCCTACACTGATAAAACTAGAAACATCGATCATTTTCTGGAAAGCACTCACAGAGAGCTTCTCAGAAAATGATGTCAGATTCTGATCTAATCACTGCACAAGCAACAGTTATGTTACTACTTGTACTGTAATGTGCAAATTCTTTTGACAAAGATATCAGAATGGTTTTACTGGAAAAGAGATAAAATTTTTCCACCCTGAGTGGACGACTTTAGTTTATTTAAAAAAAAAAACAAACTTTCTTGGATAAAGGGTTACTGACATAGATTAATCTTTTAAACAATGAAACCCTGCAAACAGGGATTGAAAATGATCAAGTGTGTAAGCAGACAATACTTTGTCAGCCAAGCATTCTAGAATTATGGCTCCAGATGGACAAATACAGTCTGTCAGTGAAACAAGTTTTCCTATTTCTGTGACCTTGACCTTTGTCACTTAAGCGTGGTGTTGCTGTGCAAAAGACCTTCCATTGGTCTTTACCCTTGTGTAAAGTTTCAGGGAAATCCACCAAGGCATTATATTGATGGCTCTGGACGGACAAATACAGATGGACAGATGGATGGATGGATGAATGGATGAACAGCTCGGATTTAAGATGCCTCCCTATCAGGTGCATAATAAAAAACATGAGTTTCCCCTTTTGAAAATATATAAATCAGGAAGCTGATTCGATGTCGACCCAGAATAAGGTCATCAATATCAATATCGAATTGAATCTTCTGAGCTTCACAGGAACCTAGTATGATAAGACATAATGTCTGGAAGAGATAAACAGCTTGTTACAAAACTTGGCACAGATACAAATATACACACTATCATCAATGTATAGACTCTGGTACCAAAATACCTAAAAGCATAAGTTGCCCTCCTTTTAAAAAAAACTTGCAAACCCATTGAGCAGCCATGCCATTTAGAATTTATTTGAAGAGAATATGATGGGGAATATGTTTCTACATGATCTTCATATGATATGATTCAAACATATATTCATGTCATAAACCCAGAAGAATCATTTAATATTCATTTATACAGAATACTGAGGTGATTTACAACCATAGTTTGACATTTATAACCAATGAAAAACCAATAGTCAATATCCAGTTTTAAATCTTTTCCTTATAATATCAAACAGAATTACAGGTTATATGGCTGTTTGGATGGTAACATGGTCTCAAGTTTCATGCAAGGGAATACAATGTAGTTCACTGGAATGAAAATGACCCTATTCATAGGTCGCAGTGATGGGGGTGAGTGGGGTGTGGGGTATGTCCAGCTGTCTCACTTTTTTGGCCACCGATGTTCAAAATATTTGAAATATTTAACAGAATAAGTTTTGACAATGGTCATATTATTAACTCGTTGAAAACTGCTGGCAGATATTCCTGTACTGGACAGGACTACTTTTGCCATTGAAATAGGTATAATCTGGGTACATTTAATTAATTTTTTCCCTTCTACATTGCTAGGATTTTTTCACCAATGATTCCTTGATTTAAATTTGGATGACTTTTTCTTCAAATCTAGTCATGGCTGCTTTATAGCAGCCATGACTAGATTTCATAAAAAATATCTTGAAAATACCCTGTGGGTTAAGAGTGAATCTGGCTTATGTGATTTTATACGGACAAAAAAAAATGTTAAGCACCCCCAAATATAATGAATGATAGCATGTCCCTGTTCACTGGAAGATTGCCGATGGTTATATGTATGATTATAAAGATGATTCAACTTTTCAACCTACCAGGCCTTTCTTTATGGACAAAAATGCCCAACCGCTCGGTTCTCGTGCTGTGACTGCTTTCATTAACTCCTACCACTCTGGTAGTGCAACCGAATTTTCCCCAATCACTCTATTTTTCTCTTGTTTAACAATGAATTCAATGAATTATATCTTGCTTGACAGAGCTCTGTCAAACAAGGTATATTTGGTTAAATATCAAACTGCATTATGGGAAATATTTGCTGCTGAAAACTTTGTCATTTTGACATCAGAGTACACAGAGGGTTAAGAACAACCAATTGACTATCCTTCCTTGGCCTGCCATGAATCCTGATCTGAATCAATTGGAGCACTCTTGGAACATTCTTGGGCATCAAATGAACCTCCACTACAAACTCTGTGAGAATTGGAAGCAGCTTTCCATCATGAAGAGCAACAGTCACCCCCGCAAGGGATACGACGATTGACTGGGGGATGCGATGCAGGAAAAATACACAGAACGACACACGCGTGTGAATGGGTTAATCGGTATGGCACAAGTGCTTGCGGCCTCTAGTTTTATCCTTCTGCAAGGGCACAAGTGCCATACTGATTAACCCATTCACATGCATGTGTCATTCTGTGTTTATTACATGCCTTCACATCTATAAAAACAATTATTAGAAGGACACTCAGTAATTCATTTGACAATTATCATCAAAAAGAACACATTTTATTGCCAACGAAATTCATGAGGGGAACCCGTGTTACTATTTCGTCCTGAGTTCCAATGTGTTCTATGTGCCTACTGGCACATAGAACACCTTAGAACTAAGTGGACAATTTTTAACTATTGCTAAGGATTCAAATTGTAATTGCGTTGCTCGTGATGTAAAAAATTTCAGTGAAATTTCGCTTCTATTTAAAAAATAGTCGGTCAACGATTTCCGTTCGGCACATGTGTGCGGAATGGATTTTCATTTTCCGCATGGTTTAGTGTTGCTGTAGATGGGGATTACATAGAACAGTCATGTAATAAAAGCCATTATCCAAGCATATGGAGGATACAGCAGCTCTTGAACTATAACACTGGCTCATGTTCTCTAGAGGTTACAAATGACATTTTCATCCATTCCTAGCCAAATAGTGTGCCTTATTGTTGACTCTCCAGCTCCACATATAAAACTGGCATCATATTGGTACATGAGTGCTGTCTTTAAAATGATGATGAAGACTACGATTTTTGTGTGTTCATACAGCCTGAATACATTCTTCCAAGATAGCAATCAGCTTTTGAAGCTTACTTTGTGAGTGTGTTTCTCATATATCAATCAATACATTTACCTTATAAAATATCCAGAGTATTCTTAACTTTTTTCTTTGTGTCTAGTTTTCACACTTAACTCTTTGCATGCTGCTGGCGGATATTCCTGCCCAGCAAAGGGTTTCTCTTGACACTGATATAAGTATAATTTGGGCATATTTAAACATATTTTCTTTGTAAATTGAATGGATTTTTTTCACCAATGATTTCGTGTTATATTTAGATTAATTTTTCATCAACTCTAGTCAAGGCTGCTGTAAAGATTTGATGAAAAAATATCTTGAAAATACTCAGTGGGTTAAGAGTTAATTGTTTGTTATGCTACTTGTCATTCTTGATGCCAAAAAACATACTTGTTATGTTGGCAATTAGCCAAAATGGTGTCAGTAGTAGAATAGTAACTGCACTAATAGTGTTTCAAAGTATACAATGTAGGTGCAATCTGTGCAATTTTAGGGAATTAGTCGACAACAGGCACCAACCCAGATTGCTTTTTGGGTCACAATTACAATACACAATACTTTCTGAAGAAGGGTCCCAGAACCACCTCTCCATTTACATTCTAACCACCCTCCCTCCCCACCCCCCCCCCCCAACACATACATACACCTTCAAAGTATCTCTGAGGACAATGCTGTATTCCTATGACCTGAGAAGTTTTCAAGGGTAAAGTGGATCTTCCATTAGGCTTTGGTTAATTTTCGTTTTAGTGTTATTTGCCTTATTTGGTCTTTTTGCCCAAATTAATAAAAAAAAATTTATTGGCTCCACAAATGGGTAACCTCCCTTATAGGGCCAGGAGAATACACCATTTCATGTTTCTTTCTCATCCATTGAAATGCCAGATTATTGCCTCAATAATGAGGCAATAGTCAGGTTTAAGGGCAAAATGTTGACTAATGGTATATTTTGTTGTAGGTTGTTCTGTATATAATCCTGTCCAGTAAAAGTTCTACTATCAGAGAAAATACACACATGCAAGGAAGCAGTGTGTAAGTGCGAAATGCTAAAATATGAATCTTGTGGAAAGGGACATATTACTCCATTTCCCCATGAGGATATAATTAATATTAACCTCATTCTGCATTTTGTTCTGATAACCTGGAATAACGCTAAACTGAAAATTAATTAACCATGGTCTTAACAAGGTTCCACTGTATTCACAGTAGTTTTGTTATTCTTTTCAGTTTTCACTTGTACATATAGCTTATGATGCTATTGGAAGGGGTTTGTTGATCTATTTCCCATTAAAGGGTCAAAAGCTATGTTTTGAATCAAAGCATAAATCTAGTTGTGTAACTAACTATCAAAGAGACAGCTCATGCTTTGATTAACTCAAATTTAGTCGGCTGTTAAGCCAAACAAGCTTCTTCATTTATTTTTTTATTGGTGTTTAAGGTCTCTTTGGAATATCTCATGATCACACATAAGTATGGAGTCAAGTTTAATCAATCATTCATACCAACACTGTCCTCTGTAAAGGACTTCTACCCCAGGTGTTGATTCGGAGTTCTATTTTACCAGTAAAGCAGAACTTGTTTACAGCAATGCTCCACTTCCTGGGGTTCCCATGAGGAAACAAGCTTATTCAAAGGTGGACATGGGAAGAGGTGCTGAAGCAGTTTCTCTAATCATTTTTTATAATTTTCATGATATGTAAATTAACCAATACAATATAGCTGCCGTGGACTGGTCACTTTCACAGGTGGGCAATATTTCCACAGATGCAATAATATTAGATTCCAAACACTAACAAGGAGCAACGCCACCGGTATCCCCTGCTAAGAAGTGATTTACTAAAAAGGGGAATTCTAAGTTGACAAAATTGGAAAAAACCCATAACTCTAGAAAAATGAAAGTGTCAATGACACTGTAGCTTAACTTGACCGTGTGTTGTGTTTGATGACAAGGATAATGTTCAATGTTTATGAAAGGATTATGAAATACGACAAGAATTGTGATAATTGAGAATGTGTTAATTTCTGTTCACTGTATGCGATGTTTTCAATAAATGAAAGTGTCAATGAAATTGCAGCTCAACTTGTTAAGACATGTACATGGAGAGTATGTGACACAGCAATGACAAACATCTAGGTAATGACCTGATAACAAAGGTACATATAAAGTATTGTAACGGTCTGTACATAAATACTGACCGTAGCCTGTACCAAATGTATAGATAAAGTATTATAAAGGTGGGTGACAGTCAGATGTTAAACTAGAAAAGAAATCTTTGAGTCCCAGAGTGGATCTGACTGAACCACAAAATATTTGTTCACATAGCACAGTGATAACAAAGGCACCCCAAAACACACTCGTTCCTGTCCCAAGGTGAAAACAAATGTACCCAAGACGTTTCGTGAAGATCAGTTCATAAATACGAGCTGTATAGAAGTTGTGACAAAAAACTGATTGGACCTAATTTCGGTACAAAATGGCCACTGGCAGCCATCTTGAATTTTGGACCGCACTCAGAAACACTCGTTCTCGTCCCAAGGTGATAACAAAGGTACCCAAGAAGTTTCGTGAAGATCGGTTGATAAATACAGCCTCTTGCCCGAGCCGTATTGACATGTGCACTTACAGTGTATAAGTAGCACTGAATAAATCAAAGTTCATCTAATTTGCATAATTTCTGCACGAGAAAAAACCTGTACTATATGTGATGTATTCCATGTTACTAAACATTCATACAAAAATTTATTCAAATCAGAACTTTCATACAGAAGTTCTGTTCAAAAGACTGATTGCACTAATTTTGGTACAAAATGGCTGCTGGTGGCCATCTTGAATTTCGGACCACACCCAAAAACACTCGTTCTCATCCCACGGTGATAACAAAGGTACTCAAGAAGTTTCGTAAAGATCGTTTCATAAATACGGCCTCTAGCCTTAGCCGTATAGAAGTTGTGTACAAAAAACTGATTAGACCTAATTTCGGTACAAAATGGCCACTGGCAGCCATCTTGAATTTTGGACCGCACCCAGAAACACTCGTTCTCGTCCCAAGGTGATAACAAAGGTACCCAAGACGTTTGTGAAGATCGGTTGATAAATACAGACTCTAGCCCGAGCTGTATTGACATGTGTACTTACTGTGTGTAAGTAGCACTGAAAAAATCAAAGTTCATCTAATTTGCATAATTTCTGCACGAGAAAAAACCCGTATAATATGTGATGTATCCCATGGTACTAAACATTCACACAAAAAATTATTCAACTCAGCGCTTTCATATGGAAGTTCTGTGCAAAAATCTGATTGCACCTAATTTTGTACAAAATGGCTGCCATTGGCCATCTTGAATTTCAGACCGGACCCAAAAACCCTTGTTCTCGTCCCACGGTGATATCAAAGGCACCCAAGAAGTTTTGTAAAGATTGCTTCATAAATACGGCCTCTAGCCTGAGCCATATTGGCATTTGCACTTACAGTGCTGAAAGTAACACTAAATACATCAAAGTTAGTCTAATTTGCATAATTTACGCACGAGAAAAAAACCTGTATTATATGTGATGTATCCCATGGTACTAAACATTCATACAAAAAATTATTCAAATCAGCTCTTTCATATGGAAGTTCTGCGCAAAAATCTGATTGCACCTAATTTTGTACAAAATGGCTGCCAGCGGCCAACTTGAATTTCGGATCGGACCCCAAAACACTCGTTCTCGTCCCACAGTCATAACAAAGGTACCCAAGAAGTTTCGTAAAGATCGGTTCATAAATACAGCCTCTAGCCCAAGCTGTATTGAATTGTTGATGGACAGACGGATGACTGGCCATGGCATAAGCTCAAATTTGGCTTCGCCAAAGTTGAGCTAAAAATAATTGGAGGTGTATACTGTACTAAGAACTGAGGAGTAGGTTAATGTGGCCCTCACAGTTAATGTACGTCAACCAAAGTTACCAAGTTACAGTGAAATTATTCCAAAACGAGTCATCCTATCAAGTTACAATGAAATCCCTTCATAAATACAGCCTGTAGACTGTGCTTAAGGTTTTGGGGCTTCAGGCCTGTGCAGCCATCACGACTGATCGATCGCAACCAAATGGGGACGTCCTCATCTAGACATTATACTGAGTCATCCTACCAGTATGCAATGAAATCCCTTGATAAATATGACCTGTAGTCTATGCTAAAGGTTTTCGGCTCGGGCAGCCATCACGGTTCAATGATCACCACCAAAAGGGGGCGTTCTCATCTAGACATTATCTGGAATCATCCTACCAAGTTACTATGAAATCCCTTCATAAATACAACCTGTAGACTGTGCTAAAGGGGTTCGGGCTTCTGGCCCCTGTTGCTGTCACAGTGGACCAATCATGACCAAAAGGGGATGTTCTCATCTAGACATTATATGGAGTCATCCTACCAAGTTACAATGAAATCCCTTCATAAATACGAACGGTAGACTGTGTTAAAGGTTTTTTGGTTTGGGGCTCGGGCAGCCATCACACTTGACAGATCGTGGCCAAATGGGGAAGTTCTCATCTAGACATCATATGGAGTCATCCTACCAAGTTACAATGAAATCCCTCCATATTAAATATGACCTGTAGACTGTGCTAAAAGTTTTGGGGTTTTGGGCTTGGGCAGCTGTCATGGTCGACAGATCATGACCAAAAGGGGACGTCCTCATCTAGACATTATACAGAGTCATCCTACCAAGTTACAATGAAATCCCTTCACAAATACGACCTGTAGACTGTGCTAAAGGTTTTCGTGTTTTGGGCTCATGCAACAATCACGGTTGACCAATCGTGACCAAAATGGGATGTTCTCATCAAGACATGACCTCAAACCTGCATATGAAATTTCATGGCAATCAGACAAGAACTACGGGGTGTTGCCTCTGCTAAAGGAAAATGTGAACAGACTCACAGACTAACATACTTCTGCACGTGTGATGGCAATAGCTTATCTTGACTTTGTCAAGTTAAGCTAAAAATGGACAAAGGCAGGGTACCTGCTACATTACATCATGGGCACCGGTACAACCCGGTGCTTCATTAATTAAAATGTTGCTGCTGCTGATCTTTATTACCTGGTAAATGTATGCATGGACATCACTGCCCACGCATGGATTCCGACCAGTCCATGGATTCCACTGTACTGTATGTAACCTAATACCAGTTACATAATTTCGTGCCTGGATGGGTGTAGATATGGTATACAAAAATCTGACCCCAAGCGCAAGATAATTGAGCCAGATATGAGGTGTGCTACCTATCTGCATCATTAACTTGTACAAAGCTGGGTAATAAGACTGAATCTTTTGAACATCACATACTGTTAAAGGCTTGTTGCCCACTGTGTGACTTTAGTCAAGTGTCATCTGCCTCAACTTGCCAAGAAACAACTGCTCATATTTTATTACTCTTTCTGTTCACTGTTACCCATGCGGTCAGAGGTAGGGCATCTGCAACGTTACATCATTTGCAAGTAGATGTGACTTTGGATTTCTTAGTGTTAACCCTTTACCCAATGCACATGATATCAAAATTTCCTACTTTATTTTTCTCCTTTTTTTGAAAATATTTTAACAATACTATGTGACGCCTCAGTGGAACCGGTTAAAGGAACTCACACCAATGAGGAATTGCACGATATGAATTTGTTGAAATTTTTTCAACTGCTCTATATGTAAATTGTGCAGGTGGTTGCAGCAAATCATTATGTAAAAGCTTAACCCTTTACCCAATGTAATGGCCAAAACCGGCCACCACTACTCACAAAAATCGCCAATTAATTTTCATTATTTTTTTCATTTTTGTCTCAAAAACATAGGTTATGACCCCTCTTTGGAACAAGCTCATCGAGCTTGTTCCAATGAGGGGTCATAACCTATGTTTTTGAGACAAAAAATGAAAAAAATTAGTTATTCAAGAATTTTGTTTGTAAGTATCGTCTGCTTTTCATGTTAGGTGAAGGGTTAACTGGTAGAATGCTGAATTATTTTCAATTGACAAAATTTGTTCACATGTCTTTGCCTTGTTCCAAATTATGGGAGAGTGCCCACAGGCACTGTCCCATGAATTGTAACAAGGCAAATCCATACAAAATAATTTCACTTAAAAAAAAAACTGGCGCACCTCCACATAATATAAAAATGTCTTCAAGTTGTAGAATTTCATAATAAAGTCCAAATATGGGCTTCCAGCACTCTACCAGCTAACCCTACAGTAAAAGACTTGACTTTGACAAAACAGTGGTATTCTATGCAGTTCCAAGTTTTTCTATGGAATTGTGCAGAGCAATATCACAGCAAGAGTCTTGGATCTACTCAATTGCAGTTGAATTGAAAGAAAGTATAAAAATGACCTGTTCAATTACATGTCAAGAAAAGTCAATTACTTAGCATTTAACTTCAGTTTCTTTCCTTGTGCTCCAACATAAAATTCAAAAATTGGGCAAATGACATTTGAATGACGTTTACCGGTATATGAACTTTTACACAAACTAATTAAATCTATTCTTCATTTGTTTACCCCTTTCCACATGATTTGGCCAAATACCCTCAACAGAATACACACAAAAAGAACCTCCTAACCATTTTTTCTCATTTTATCCTTCTGGACCCAATAGTTTTAATATGATTCGAAACTGAAACAAGCTCATTCCAGTAAGAGGAAATAATCTACTACAGAAATTAAAAAAAAAATAGAAATTTTGAGTCATTTAATCCTTTAGTCCACAGACAGCCATAAACTGCCCATTTTATATTGCTCTGAAAAAGTTGTAGGATGGTTTTATCTTGACAGTGTTTTATATGATTGTTAGCTGCCTGTACAGGCAGCCAATAATATTGAAGAAACACTGTTGTCATCTGAAGCTGTGTACTATAAGTTACAGGGCCTTTAATTGGCAGATAGAGTGTCATATACGACGAAGAGAAAACAATATTAGGTGAGGCGAAGCTGAACCTAATATTGTTTTCTCTGAGCCGTATGTGACACTGTATCTGCCAACTAAATGCCTTGTAACATATTTATTATGCACGGCATGCTAAAATGTCATTGGGGAAGTTAACTCAACGAATAGTTAAATGATGCGCACTTCTCACAAAATGTAAACAAAACAGATGATGTTTACATACGCAACAAGGGGATTAATTTTAATTCCGCATTCTAATAAATCACTCGTGACTTGTTCTATAACCGCCAATGTTTTGGGCTAGTTTGGCATTTTATTATAACAGTTTCATTCAATCGAATGCAATGTTTATATGTGGGGTCTATTTTATATGGTGGGTCTTCTGTACGACTGCGCTGCAGCATGTACGTACGTGTAAATTAAAAGCTGAGACATGTGGATATAATGATAAAACAAAATGGCTGACGGGCACCTAATATTAAATTAATATTGGGTGCTTTTCAGCCATCCTGAACCTAATATTGTGGAGTCTATGTCTCTTTGCAACTTCACTTGATTGGATAAACAAATTTACTAGCATAACTAGATATCACTGAGATGGAATCCATCTCTGCGGGCCCCGCAGCAACTAACCGATGTTAGGTATAAACTGATGTGAACCGTAATACTAAAATATTTCAAGCAATAGGTAAAATCTGATTAAAATCCCTTCCCGGATACGAACTTGTCAGAAAAAAAAAAATCTGAATAATTTGACCTTGAGGTCAAACTTCAAGGTCAAAGCATGCAACCTTGGTACGCGACACATCGTCTTGAGATAATCTATCCACATACCAAATATCAAAACCCTATCTATTAAGAGAAAAAAGTTACAGCCCGGACACGAACTTGTCAGAAAAAAAATGAAATCTGAATAATTTGACCTTGAGGTCAAAGTTCAAGATCAAAGCATGGCAACCTTGGTACGCGACACGTCGTCTTGAGATAATCTATCCACATACCAAATATCAAAACCCTATCTATTAAGGGAAAAAAGTAACAGCCCGGACACGAACTTGTCAGAAAAGAACCCCAAATTCGGAATAATTTGACCTGGCATGGCAACTGTGGTACGCGACACATCGTCTTGAAATAATATACCCACATGTCAAATATCAAAACCTTATCTATTAAGAGAGAAAGATTACAGATGCACGCACAGACGCACAAACACACGGACAGAGCGATCATTATAGGGCGTCTGCCTCTCGGTGGGGCCCTAATAATATAAGTTACGGGATGTTTAGTGGTTATATATGGTGTCATGTGACGTAAAGTGAGATCAGTATTAGGCTCGGCTAACGCCTCGCCTAATATTGATCTCACTTTGCCTCACATGACACCACATTCGACTACTAAACGTCCAGTTACATATTTATATTGACAGCGGACAAAATCCAGTAAGTCCCTTTTGATTTGAATTGTTTTGTTTCTTCGTACTTGTGAAAACGAAAATAAGCAGATGTAAGTTTACAATGTAAGGGGAGTAACTCTATCTAGCAATCGTTTCATGATGAAGTGATTATTGATCGGTACAATTAACGTGCTGTGAGGGGGTGCAGTGGCGTCGCGGTAACCGGTTCTCGTCAGATCACCGAAGTTAAGCAACGTCGAGCGCGGTTAGTAGTTGGATGGGTGACCATTTCAGCGACTGATTCGTGCTCCCGCATTGTGTCCTTGGGCAAGGCACTTAACCCCGATTGCCTACATGGGGGCACGATGACGCTGTGTACTAAGGCGTGCTGCACGTCGATGGTGCGCATGTCTTCAACCAATATAACCCTGCCTGTGCCGCGGTGCAGACTTCAGAGTTAAGATGTTGGAGAGCTGACAGCTGCTTGTCGTTGCTCGGTGGTTCTCTCCGGGTACTCCGGCTTCCTCCACCCATAAAACTGTCACCGACATAATATGACCCTGGATGTTAATGTGTCGTTAAACCCTAATAAAAAAAAAAAAAAAAAAAAACGTGTCTGTGAATATTGGGTGTGTTTCGATTTACATTGAGCTTTCGGATGGGGTTATCAATCGAAATAAGGGACACATATTATAAAAAGATTATTTTTGTTCAAGTGAGTTTAACCCTTTACCCAATATAACGGCCAAAACCAGGCAGTGCTATTCACAAAAATTGCCAATTAATTTTCATTATTGTTTTCATTTTTTGTCTCAAAAACATAGGTTATGACCCCTCTGTGGAATGAGCTCGTCGAGCTTGTTCCAATGAGGGGGTCATAACCTATGTTTTTGAGACAATAAATGAAAAAAATTAGTTATTTAAGAATTTTGTTTGCAAATGTCATCTACTTTTCATGTTATGTAAAGGGTTAATGAAACTTTAATCACATTCAACGGACGATTCAGAACATTTGCTGTTAAACTGCCCTTTTTGAGACGAGGCGGTTGTATTTTATTTCTAAAAACAATATGGTGGACACACACCTAATATTGATTTCATATGGGGTCACCAATGATGGCATCATCGGCCTGATTTGGCTTCATAGGCTGCCACCATTTATCCACGCTGATTGGTAGATCCCAAGAGCTGACATAATAAATGTATATATGGTAGTTACCAGCGTAAAATTAATCCTTTACCTAACATGAAAGGCAGACGACACTTGCAACACGTGGTGTGCAGAGAAAAGTAGACTGAGAATTTTGTCGAGAATGCAAAAGTGGTCTAGAATTTATTTATTGGTGTTTAACTGGTAGAGTGCTGGAAGCTCATATTTGGGCTTTATTCTGAAGTGCAGGTACTGCAACTTAAAGGCTTCAAATTCTGTGGCTGTGCATCATATTATCTTTGAAGTGAAATTATTTAGTCTGTTAAGATTTGCCTTGTTACAATTTATAGGAGAGTGCCTGTGGGCACTCTCCTATAAATTGTAACAAGGCAAAGACATGTGAAAACATTTTGGTGGCCAAATAAAATTTAGCACTCTTCCAGTTAAGGTCACATATTTTGCACAATGGCTAACGGTGACCGCAACATAGATATAAAGTCAAGTCCAGCCAATTGTTTATACCCATGCTGCCCATTTTAGAGGACTTCCACTCCAGGCATTGGTTACCGGGTAGGACTGAAACGGTTGGCTCATTTTCATAACCGACTGAGATCTATAACCGGATAATATCTGGTTATCCGTGGCCATTATTTCACCGAATATAGGATCAAAACTATAGAAATTGGAAAGCAGTATTCTCAAACTATTCTGTAGTGTGTATACAAACGAACGTTGACGAGTCCTCAACAATGTTCGTTTGTATACACACTACGGAATAGTTTCTGCGATTTCTTCTCATTACTCGCGGAAACTGCCAATCATTAACAAAGTCTTGAATGCCAGAGTCGATTATATCTCAATATATACAATGCGGCATCGATGTGTAATCTATCACAAAGGAGAAGCGGCAGATTATTTATTTATTTATTGGTGTTTAAGGTCACATACTTTTGCACAATGGCTAATCATGACCACAACACGGAGATAAAGTCAGGTCAGTCAATTGTTTATACCTCATGTTGCCTATTTTAGAGGACTCGCACCCCAAGCATTAGTGACTGGGTCCTATTTTACCAGTGAAAAAGAGGTTGTTTACCACAGTAAACAAGCACTGCTTCACTTCCCGGGGTTCCCACGGGGAGAGAAGCGGCAGATTTATGCATTTTAAACTTGGAATGACGACCACTATCGATATTTCGGATAACCGGTTGACAGTTTTTCTAATCGGTTAGGTAGCTAACTGGTTTCAAACCGATTATCCGGTTAACCATTTCAGTACTATTACTGGGTCCTATTTTATCAGTAAAAAGAACTTATTAACCACAGGTAAAACAAGCAGTGCATCACTTCCTAGTATTCCCATGGAGGTGATAACCAATTATCCAAGGCCATTGTTACACTAAATACAGGAGATGAAAGAGTTATGATTTATAAGAAGTACTCGCAGAAACTATCTGTACATATTCAAATGAACGTTGTTCTGCAGGGAAGTGGTCTCTTTCTCAACTAAAAAAACTGTGGTAGGATCGCAATAAGGATGCAGCACATTTACACTGCTGGTTCAAGATTTCATAAAACATTGGGGGTATATGGTTTCAATGAAAGCTTTTCGCTTCCGCCAGCCTCATTATAAAACTCGAACCCAAAAACCCGAAAATAGTCACAAATATCATCAGATTTCCGACAATACAAACATAAAAAAAAAATAAGAGCAAATAATTCGTCCCCTGAGTACCAATGAGTTCTATGTGCCAGTAGGCACATAGAACACATTAGAACTCAGGGGACGAAATGTCAACAAAATACTGTTTACTCGTTTCCTTAATGACCCAAGGGATGTAACTCTATCTGTTGTCTTTTTTGATTACAAAAACAAAATTATTATCACGAATTTGGTCCAAATGATTGTGGAGCTGAGAAATGCGTCCATAAATTTATTTCCACTAAGTTGTATTGTGTTTCAAATGGCTCGCCTGCAGCTCAGTGTTTAAAAACCGACATCCAGGTATTAAATCTCCATATACCATACATGTTGGCGGAGATAACTTATATTATCCAAGGCCATTGTTACACTAAATACAGGAGATGAGGGAGTCATGATTTGTAAGAAGTACTCGCAGAAACTATCTGAAATGCATATTAAAACGAATGTTGTTCTGCGGGGAAGTGGTCTCTTTCTCAACTAAAAAACCTGTGGTAGGATCGCAATCAGGATGCAGCACATTTACACTGCTAGTTCAAGATTTCATACATTATACTATTGCAAAATCAACACTGACTCACAAAATGTTCAAAAAAAGAAACAGCACCTGAAAAGCAATGTTTTTGCAGTTCTTTTCTGAAAGGTGAGATTCTTCAGTGGGCTGAAAAAGCAGACAGAATGTCTGTCACTGGGACTGAACTCATATCAGTATGTTCAAATTGATGATGGTGGCCAAAGTTAACCCTTTACCCAATGAATCGCTCGCATCCGCCCGCGTGATATGCAAATTCAGCAGTTGAAAAAATATTAATTTTTCAAAAAATTTCAACAAAACCATACCATGTGACCCCTCGTTGGAACGAACTCGTCGAGCTCGTTCCAACGAGGGGTCACATGATAGGGTTTTGTTGACACTTTTTGAAAAATTTGAAAAAATGATATTTAAAATAATAAATTTTGATATCGTCTGCATTGGGTAAAGGGTTAAGTAATGGTTAATATGTAAATATTTCAACAAAATTTCAAAATGACTCATAAATTTATTATCACAAGCAGTGATTAAAAACTTCTATATCATCAATTCATAAAATGATTACAACAAATTTCAATATCAGGAAATGTTTTCGCAACTAAATAAGCTAATATTCTCTCAGAACCTTCACAGAAAGAAAAGTTCATGTGTCAGAGGAAGAATCCTTTTAAAAATAACAAGAAAACATTTAGATAAGTTACACTGGAAATGTGTCTAGAAAATCTTGGCTTCAAGGATTGCATGTTATATCTGACAAAATTTTAGATGCCACTTTTTTCAGACATGAGTTCTCTGATAGATGAAATCATAATATTCTGCAAACAAGAATTGAAAATCTTTGAGAAAGAATTTGACTCAATGATGTACAGTGCAGCCACCGTGGACTGGTGACAATCCACATGTGGGCAATGATGTCCACGCATGCATTTATAAGGCAATAAAAATCATCAGCAGCAAAATTTTAATTAATGAAGCACTGGGTTTCATATAATTAGTGTTTGGAATCTCATATTATTGCATCCGTGGAAATACTGCCCACCCGAGGAAACTGACCAGTCCACTGCAGCTGCACACGGGCCTGAAAATAAGCAGTCTCACATTTGCAGAATGAGGTCCCCAGAGGGTGAATTTGATAATGCTATCCCATACAGTGAGCCAATTTATCCTCTGGGTACCTCTTTCTGTTTAGTTTTGAGACCCTGTTTCAGACTGAGGTTCACAGAGGGTAAATTTAGTGATGCTACCCTGCTATGCAGGGTAGCATCACCAAATTCACCCTCTGAGGAAATCATTTTGCAGATGACAGTCTGCTTATTTTCTGGCTTGGCTGCACTATATTTATATCATTTCTGACACCATTTCTTGTACTGAAGCCACATTAACTGAAGATTAGGGATCTGTGAATCACAAATTTTTTTTCGAATCGAATCGTGTCTCTGATATAGATATCGAATCAAATCTCAAAACGAATCTTAAAAGACAAGTTAATTTCATACTGCACCATACAGAAGTTACGGAACACTTTGATGCCCGTTACAAGACTGAGTGAACACCTTAAACACCAATAAATAAATATTCTCTGTAGCACCGTCGCTGAAACAGCAAGGCCTATTATCCATGGTTTTAGTTTTTGAAGGCTTAACTTGTTACTTTCCACGTTCTTATGAACGTGAAGAGTAACAAGTTAAGCCTTCAAAAACTAAAACTATGGATAATGTTCTGGGCAAAATTCACTATTTACCAACAATTAAACATGGTCAATTACTCAATTAAATGGGAATTGAGCCTACATATGAATGGATTGTCTAATGACAATTTTATCCAATTTTTATTGAAAATGTAATAAATTGGAGTTAGTATGAGAGGTACAAAAAATTGAATCCTGAGACTGATTCGGGATCAATCTCGAAGCAGACATATGGTATCAATATCGAATCGAATCTCGAATATTCGCAGAGCCCTACTGAAGACAGCAATTTATGTCACCACTAACATCAGGCACACCAGATTATAGACTAATTAATGTCACTTCAAAGAGAGAGAGAGAGAGAGTCATATAATTAGCCAAAAAGAAACATTAAGCTGAGAGAAGGGAGCAAGTCATAACACCATCTGTTCAATAAGTTTTTATAACAGGCAATATTGTCCCAATAATAGTTCCAAATCTTATGCCAATAGTGACACAGTACTCACTAAAATAAGTTGTAAAACCACCAATGCATTCTCACGGAAGGTTAACATTTTTTAATCATATACAGCCTAAAAAGTTAAAAGTCTGTTTCTCAGGCCCTCCTGCCTGGTCCATTAATTTGGCTGCCGCATGTGCTCTTTTTATGACCAATATCAACTTAAAAGAAATAAAAATTAAATGTTTTATGTCTGAAATTTTACCCCAGTTAATAAAATTGATAAAGTTGTCCCTTGAGTGCAACAAGGCTTTAAAATGCTTTATCCATTGCAAAGCCTTCTTGCACTCAAGGGACGAAATACACCACCACCCAAGGTATTCTGTAGATTATGAGGGCTAAAACATAAAACAAACCAAGAACATGAACTTTTGAAGGCAAAGAAATAATTACAAAAATAAATAAAAAAATCGTCTGCCCAAATGCAAAAAATGGCCTGAGAAACCGAAGATCTACTTTGTGGGGGCCATAACAAAGAATGTTTCTTCAAATCTCAAAATATTAATGTCAGAGAATGATATCAGTCATGCAGGTCTTGTGACATACAACTGATGAGCTGGAGATAGGGCCCAGAGCTCTTTGGACAGGTTGTATAAACAAGAGGCCCCAAGTGGCCTTAATCGCTCACCTACCAAAGTGGTTCAAAGAAGTATTTGGGGGTCACATTCAGTTAGACATGGTTCATCAACACTACAAAGGAATGAAGTCATTAAATGCAAATTTTATGGAAAAACACTTAGGAATGGATTTGAACAAACCTAAACCTAACATGCACCCCCCTGCCACCCCCTCACCCCACCCATAGAAAGCCCCAATATTAAGCCGGGACTAAAATTGAACAAACTTGAATCTCACCCCCTTATGGATGCTGCATACCATACATGTGAATGAATCTTCCAAAGATGTTATAAGTGAAATATAAAAGACTTTGGAAAAGTGGTATGGGAGAAGAAGATTCTTTAATACTTTTCCCATTAATCACAGTGTTAAAAAATGATGACTCAGCATTTTTTCAAAGTCCTGGAAAAGTACCCTATGAAAAAAAACGATGGCAATTTTTTTTTTGACCATTCCTTTCTGCTGTTCCTAAGGAAGCTTCACACAAAATAAAAATTCTCAGTGCCATGTAGTTTTGGAGATATGGGCGTTTTAAATTTTTTCTATTTTTAGCTTCTGCAGTTCCAATGGGGTGACAGGAAAAATGTTTTTAGCATAAATTAGGTACTTATAACCCAATAAGCCCTCATATCAAATTTGGTTCAAACTGGCCTCTCAGTTTGGAAAATAGAAATTTTGGTACAATTCAGGCTCCCACAGGAAGCCCAAATATGAACCCAGGGACTTGGCTTTAACAAACTTATATCTCATTTCCCTAAAGATACTGTATACCAAATATCAAAAGATTCTGACTGGTGGATGTGAAGAAGAAGATTTTTGAAGAATATTCCTCAAATTGAACTAAGTTATAATTCGGGCTCCCAAAGGAAGCCCAAATATGAACCCAGGGACTTGGATTGAACAATCTTAAATCCCACCGCCCTAAGGATGCTGCATACCAAATATAAAAAATGCTGATAGGATCACCGATCCAATGTCGAGTTGTGACAGCACAAAAGTGGGTTTAATCATTATCAACTTATCATCCTGAAACCAAATGTTCACTGTGACCTTGACCTTTGACCTAGTAATACCGAAATAAATAGGGCTCTATCTTGCACCAATGCCAACCAACCTATGAAGTTTCATGAACATAGGTGGAACCATTGTCAAATTATCATCTGGAAACCAATTGTTTATGATTTATTATGTTCCAGGTCCCTGTGACCTTGGCCTTTGATCAAGTGAGTCCAAAATAAATAGGGGTCTTCCACTCACCTAGGCCAACCTACCTATGAAGTTTCATGAATGTGGGTCAAACCATTATCAAGTTATCGTCAGGAAACCAATTGTTTACGATTTACTATGCTGAAGGTCACTGTGACCTTGACCTTTCACCTAGTAAGTCCAAAATAAATAGAGTTCTTCCTCTCACTGATGCCAACCTACCTATGAAGTTTCTTGAACGCGGGTCAAAATTTACTATGTGAAGGGTCACTGTGACCTTGATCTTTGACCTAGTGATTCCAAAATAAATAGGGCTCTTTTTTTGCACCAATGCCAACCTTCCTATGAAAGTTCATGAACATAGGTGGAACCATTGTCAAATTATCATCTTGAAACCAATTGTTTACGATTATTTTTTATGTTCAAGGTCACTGCGATCTTGGCCTTTGACCTAGTGAGTCCAAAATAAATAGGTGTCTTCCACTCACCTAGGCCAACCTACCTATGAATTTCATGAAGGTGGGTCAAACCATTATCAAGTTATCGTCCAGAAACCAATTGTCAATCTACCTACGAAGTTTCAAGGACGTGGGTCGAAACATTATCAAGTTATCATCTGGAAACCAATTGTTTACGATTTACTATGTTGAAGGTCACTGTGACCTTGACCTTTCACCTAGCCAGTCCAAAATAAATAGGGTTCTTCCTCTCACTGATGCCAAGCTAACTATGAAGTTTCATGAACATGGGTTGAACCATTATCAAGTTATCATCCGGATACCAACTGTTTTGATGTACTATGTTCTGGGTCACTGTGACCTTGACCTTTGACCTAGTGAGTCCAAAATAAATAGGGTTCTTCCTCTCACAAAGGTCAATCTACACATGAAGTTTCATGAATGTGGGTTGAACCGTAGTCAAGTTATCATCCGGAAACCAATTGTTTACAATTTACTATGTTCAAGGTCACTGTGACCTTGACCTTTGACCAAGCAAGTCCAAAATTAATAGGGTTCTTCCTCTCACCGATACCAACCTACCTATGAGGTTTCATGAACATGGGTTGAACCATTATCAAGTTATCATCCGGAAACCAATTGTTTAAGATTTACTACGTTCAAGGTCACTGTGACCTTGACCTTCAATGTAGCATGTCCAAAATCAATAGGGTTCTTCCTCCCACCAAGACCAACCTACGTATGAAGTTTAATGAATGTGAGTTGAACACTATCAAGTTATCATCCGGAAACCAATTGTTTACGCCCACCCGCCCGCCCGCCCGCCCGCCCGCCATTCACCAAACTATAAGTCGAGTTTGACTTCGTCACAACTCGACTAAAAAGTTCTGATTGCTGAATCTGAAGAAGAAGATTTTTGAAGAAAATTCCTCATTTTGAACTAAGTTATAATTAGGGCTCCCACAGTGAGTCCAAATATGAACCCATGGACTTGGCTTGAACAAACTTGAATCTCTCCCACCACAAGGATGCTGCATATCAAATATCAAAAGATACTGATTGGTGGATCTGAAGAAGATTTTTAAAGAATATTCCTCATATTGCACTAATTTGAAAATTTGGGCTGTCATAGAAAGCCCAAATATGGACCCAGGGAATTGATTTCAACAAATATGTGAATCAACCTTCCAATGATGTTATATGTGAAATATGAAAGCCTTTGAACCAGAGGTTTGGGAGAAGAAGATTCTTTAATGCTTTCCCCATTACCCACAGTGTTAAAAAATGCTGACTCAGCACTTTTTCAAAGTCCCGAAAAAGTACCCTATGATAAAACCGATAGCAATTTTTTTTTACCATTCCATTCTAATGGTCCTAAGAAAGCTTGACACCAAATAAAAATTCTCAGTGCCGTGCAGTTTTGGAGATATGGGCGTTTTAAATTTTTTCTATTTTTAGCTCCTGCGGTTTCTATGGGGCGACGGGAAAAATTTTTTTTGCATAAATTAACTACTTATGTCCCAATAAAACCTCATATCACATTTGGTTCAAATCAGCCTATACATTTGGAAAGTAGAAATTTTGGGCGGGGCAAAAATTCTTGCCCCTCCCATAATGATGGCAAATATAGCCCCTAGAACTTCTTTGAACAAATCTGAGTCTACACCTCAAAAGGAAGCTGCACACCTAATATTAAGTCTCTGCTACTGCTGGTTCATGAGAAGAAGATTTTTTAAGATTTAGGCTCACTTTTTGGGTGTGGCCCTACCAAGGGGCGGGTCAACTTGATTTTAACAAACTTGAATTGACATATGACAGGAAACATGCACACCAGATTTGGTTCAGTTTGGTTTAGTAGTTTGTGAGAAGAAGTCGATAATGTAATGTTAACGCCGGACGACGGACGACAGACGGACAGTGATTAGTAAAGCTCCCCTTGAGCTTCGCTCAGGTGAGCTAAAAAGAAGCATCAGCTTTTGAGGACTACCTCAGGATCGTTTGGGGAGTCAATGGAAGTAAGATCAAAGTCACTTGAGTTGAGGGGGGAAAATATGGAAAGGCTAGGAAATACAGTGCCGAAGGTGCAGCCTCGGAGTAACGGAAACCCTGCAATATTTCATTTCAGAATGCCCAAAATATTTGCCTAGAAGAATGATTCCTTGAAAAACTGATGAAAGAATGGAATGAAAACATGAGAGATAGGTGAATAATGGATGATGTTAAAGATAGTACTGAAACGTTTAACCGGATAATTGGTTTGAAACCAGTTAGCTATCAACTGGTTATCCAAAATATTGATAGTGATCATCATTCCATGTTTAAAACGTAGTAAATCTGCCGCTTTTCCTTTGTGATAGATTACACCTCAAAGCTGCATTGCATATATTGAGAAATAATCGACTTTGGTGTTCAAGACTTTGTTAATGATCAGCAGTTTCCGTGAGTACTGAGTAATCGCAGAAACTAGTCTGTAGTATGTATACAAATGAATGTTTTCGAGTACTTGACAATGTTCGTTTGTATACACACTACGAAATAGTTTGAGAATACTGCTTTCCAATTCCTATAGTTTTGATCCCATATTCGGTGAAATAATGGCCATGGATAACCGGATATTACCCAATTATAGCTCTCGGTTAGTCGGTTAGGAAAATGAGCCAACTGTTTCAGCTCTAGTAAAAGAGAGAGCCAATATCATAGTTGGGGAGACTGAGAAAGTGCCAATGAGGAAATTATAAAACAATTTGTGTCAGAATGCTGGGAAATTAGGAGGGATAAGGCGGTTGATGGGTTTGATGTAGAGGACCATAGCAAACCTGCAAAAAGCCAAAGATTATCATTATTTTATTATTATTATATGCTGGAAAAGTTATCACTGAATCTGACCGAACACCAAGAAACTGAAGGCAGATCTACTCACTTCAGTGTTGTGTTGTTGTGACAATGACAACAGTGAGCATGTAAATCCTAAAACCTGAGCAGTTGTTTCAAGTCAGGTGTAATTAGACACTTGAAACCACTATTGTTGTGTATAGCCAAAAGGCTTTGAAAAATTTTCATGATCAACCATATTTTCACTTGTATTTTCGCGTTGTTGAAATAAAAGACGGAGTATAACTTCTGCTAGATTAACATAAATAACATCTGCACTCATGCCACCAGCAAAGCTAATTCCAACATCACTAGTCCCTACCCGTCAACCCTTTACCCAATGCAGAGAATATCAAAATTTATTATTTTAATTACTATTTTTTTCAATTTTTCAAGAAATTTCAACAAAACCATATAATGTGACTCCTCATTGGAACGAGCATACTGAGCTCGTTCCAATGAGGGGTCACATGATATGGATTTGTTGAAATATTTTAAAACAAATTATATTTTTCAACTGCTCAATTTGCAAATTATGCGGGCGGATGTGGGCATTTCGTTAGTTAAAGGGTTGAATTAAAGTTTCTAAGCAATGTTGATGATGAACTATAATCCTTACAGGGTAATATTCCACCTACATCACCATCGACGAAGGCATGCCTTGATGATGTAGTTAGATAATTTTATCAGATGGAACTTGAGCCATCACAGTCAGAACATATCAGGTTTATAGTACCCCAACCCCCATTGGTTATCATCAAAACGCTACGGATTTGCTTCGAGGTTTGATTCAATTCCGAATAGTAGACATGATTGGATTCGAGATTTGATTGAAAATTGTTTGATTCGCAGGGCCCTAAATGCACTAACTAATGAGTTACCAGACTCGCAACACTTTTCAATGGAGCCAAAAAGTCTACGTTGACTAAAATTTTGGCATCAACAAATTTCCTTTCACTTAAGAAGGAAAGCCAATTATTTATTTATTGGTGTTTAAGGTCACTTACTTTTGCACAATGGCTAATCGTGACCATGACAGTTTTACGGGTGGTGGAAGCCGGAGTACCTGGAGAAAACCACCAAGCATCGACAAGCAACTGGCAGCTCAACATTTTAACTCTGTTCAAGCTCCGCTCAAGTAGGGTTACAGCAGTTAAAGACATGAGCACCACTGATGTGCATTACGACTTAGTATACAGTATCATCATGCCCCCATGTAGGCAACCAGGATAAAGTGCCTTGCCCAAGGACACAACGTGGTTCGTCCCAGATGGGGATCGAACTCGGGACCTCTAGCGTAGAAGAAAGGAAAGCCAATGCAGCAATGAAGAGCAAAATCGATGATGAAACAATCAAAAAAATATTTTTTTTTTACTTCCAGTGCAAGGAAATCATCTGACAATAAAGACGAAAACAATAACCAATTTTCATGAAACACAACACAAGCCCAGTGATTTGTTAATAAGGTGTTGGAAATAGTGTTTGGACAAACTTTAATTTATTTAACATTAATTGTCAGTGAGTGGTAATTAGGCATCGTTTTCTCTTCAACATGTGACGGATCTGTGATTGGCTAATTCCCTAAACCCATACATATGGATCAAAGACAACTCAATTTCACAATTTATGATTTAATGATGATAATACTTATGAATTATGGGGTGGTTGATGGATGATTAATGAATGATTATTTGACCAAACCGGCAAAGCATGCCTTTTTGTACACCCACCCTAAATTTTGACAAGTTAAATATTTTGATTCATCACTAACCTTAACTTTCCTCTAAAACAAAGTTAGATTCACCCCCACCCTAAATTTCGACAAGACATGAATTTACACTGAATTTATGTTTTACCTAATCCTTAAATTTACAGCGAATTTAGCTCCCAGCTGTGACAAAAATACGATAAGAAATTACCGAGGGAATTGAACATTAAAACTGAACAGAAAGCTATGGGACCTAAATTTAACTTGCGTCTGAGAGGAAAACAGTCGATAATGCCGTTTATAAGAATGACCAATTTATTTTCTAGGTGAAAACAAGATCGGCATGTTACCTTTCTCAGGTGACGTCACCATGCTCAAACCAAATATGAAAAAGACCAAGAACTGAGCGATACAGCCATATTTATAACAGCGTTCACAGCTGAATGCTCCCAACAATTGAAATTAACAAATGCAAATCTGCGTACAATACACATGGCAGTAAATAAATCGGGAAGACACTGAAAACACGTGATTCTGAGTGATAGACGACACTAACATAATTTAGCTTTTCTGTATACAACAGAACACTAAATAACCTGAATGAATATTAAATTTCTGGCCGAAATTCATCACAAACAGAACATTGTAGGTTACCAACTTTACAAAAAGGCAGCAAGGCAGCAAAAGGCAAGTGACTCGCAACACTATGAAGTATTTATCTAATTATTTATTTATTGGAGTTTAAGGTCACATACTTATGCACAATGGGTGACCGTGACAGTTTTATGGGGGGAGGAAGCTGGAATACCTGGAGAGAACCACCGAGCATCGAAGAGCAACTGTCAGCTCCTCAACATTTTAACTCTGTTCAAGCTCTGATCAAGCTGGGTTACAGAGGTTGAAGACATGTGCACCATCGACGTGCAGTATGCCTTATTACATGGCGTCATTGTGCCCCCATGTAGGCAAGTGGGGGATAAAGTGCCTTGCCCAAAGACACAATGCGAGTCGTCCCAGACTGGGATTAAACTCAGGACCGCTAGCATCGAAGTCCAACAGTCTAGCACTGAGCCACCATGCTCCCTATTTACCTAATTAAATGCAGCCTTTTGTCAAGACTTGTGATCCGCTAAGCCCAGTGACTTAACCCTTTACCTAACACGGATGGCAGACAACACATGCAAATAAAATTCTTGAATAACAATTTTTAAAAAATTTTTCGCATCAAAAACATAGCTTATGACCCCTCATTGGAACGAGCTCAATGAGCTCGTTCCAATGGGGGCTCATAAGCCATGTTTTTGAGACGAAAAATTAAAAATATAATGAAATTGAATGGTGATTTTTGTGAAGTGAACTGGCTGGTTTTCACCATTACGTTGGGTGAAGGGTTAACTGTAATTAGTCGATTAATCTGGTATTATCTAAGTGCAACTGCAGTTGCAGGTGTATGTAGTGACATTCATATTATCTAAGTGCAACTGCAGTTGCAGGTGTACGTAGTGACATTTAGACTGAACCTAAACCATTAATTGAATCAGTGGTATACATATAACTAAGATGAGTGCACTATTCGATTTCATTATTACTTTTGAGTTTCTTCTGATTTTTTCCGTGACCAGTTGTCTGATCATTCTTGAAATAATTCATTTTGCAAAAGAAAATCAATTTATCTGGATCAGACAGTGAAAAAACACCCCCTTCCATGAGTGTCTTGACACTAAAACACTTGGTTTGGCACTTTTATAACCAGAATGTCTAAAAATTTGGCACCAGACAGTTTCGGGTCAGCGTGAATGATGGCAATGAAACCCTTAATCTGCTTAATCACTGTTTTTTACTTGATATTCAGATAATGTTTTTACATGAAATATGTTTTGTCAACTGAATGAATACACTGCAGATAAGAGAAATCCTGAAATTTTTGCAAACAAAAAACAGTTGATATTCTGTGATGGTGAAATGATCATTGAAGGTTAACGTTTCTCCTTTTTGGATGACGTGCCGCAAGGTAATGTGGTGTAGATACAAGCTCTCTGTTGTTGATGTAACATGCCTAAATAAAAAGATTGGGGGGCTATGAAGGTCATCTCACAGCCTGTGCCACAGGGGCAAGAAGTGTTAATTATAAGTTTGATTTGCTTGCTGACCATTTCTTCTGTTTTCACCTCAAGATTTGAGGTTGACCTGTCAAACGGATTTTCTCATAGCCTATATTCTCTTCTTGACTGGCTGAAAATTAGAATGCAATAAGGACACTGACATTCCTTCATTTAATGAAAAAATATACTGTGCTAAAAATTGGAGCTTACCTCCACAACTCCTGACAATTTCAGCCGAGCAGCACAAAGCATCTTGGAGGTGTTGCAATTACATATAGTTATTTATTTATTAGATATGATTTTCTCTCCCAGAATTGTCCATTATCAAGCTTGGCTGATATGACTTTAAACTCGGCTGATATGACTCTGATCTCGATCAATATTAACCAAGCTACAGTTGTCCCCTTTGAAGCATCACTAGGTGCAAGCATTTTGTTTACAGCAAAACTGTTCACCGTTATTTGTTGAATGAAATCAATCGGAAAAATTGGCATTACCATGCAAAAGGGAGTATTTTTTGTACAGTGAGGTATTAACCCTTTACCCAACGTAGAGAATATCAAAATTTATTATTTTAACTATTTTTAAAAATTTTTCCAAACATTTCAACAAAACCATAACATGTGACCCCTCATTGGAACGAGCTTGGTTAGCTCGTTCCAATGAGTGGTCACATGATATGGTTTTGTAGAAATATTTTGAAAAAAATATAATTTTTTCAACTGCTAAATTTGCAAATTATGCGGGCGGATGCGGGCGACTGGTTAGGTAAAGGGTTAATGACAGCAATAAGTAAGGATTAGGTGGATGAAGAGAAAAACAAAGAGAGCTGTACAAAAAAGTTAACTAAGATTCAGAGTCATGAGTGGAGATTCGAAGATAGAAGAGATAGTTCAGCTATCCAAACATGGGGAAGCCGAGACATTGGGATAGCTGAACTAGGAGAAAAGGAAGATTCAGGACATAAGAAAAGAATGAGACACAATAATACTGTCAGAAAACTGCAACACATCCGAGAACATTTTGTAATTACAGTGGAGCCCACTTAACTGGATATCTCTTAACTGAATAACCCTGTTAATTGACTAAAATTTCACAACACAAAACCATTTACCATACCTCCAGTACAAATTTGACCTGTTAATTGTATATAGGTTATAGAGTAAACTCCTGTTAATTGAATAAAAAATCTTGTAACCTGTCAAGAAATTACCCTGACTCTCCCCAGTTTTCCTTTTTTTTATAGACCTATTTGGCCTCAATACATTCAGTACAGCCATTTAATCTATTGGAGCTCTGTCAAACAAGATATAATAGAATAAATGCTAAGTTTATCCCTAGAATACAGGAAAGTGACACAATCCCTGTTAATTGAATACTCTTGTTAACTGAACAATTTTCATTGGCAAAGTGGCTATTCAATTAACAGGGTTGAATCGTATTTGTTTTGGTTTTATAAATAAAGAGTTTATTACTTGGTAAGTTTCCTTTTGGCTGAGATCTCAGCCCTCCATAACTTTACATTAGCCTTCGTCCTTCAGTTTTAGGCTGATACGAAGTTACCTCGGGCTGATATATCTCAGCCGATTTGAAACTAACCAAGTAATAACCTCAAAATAATACGCCTTGCATGGTATACACAGTTGAAACTAGAAGTCCTGTCACCATTAGCGCATAAAATGCTTGGTAGTTAATGCGCTCCTTACTGCAGAAGAATGAAGTAATCTGAAATACACACAAAGGTTTGCCCTGTGCATTGCAAAATATAATGTGTTATTAGCAAGGTCAGTAGTGAAATCACAAACTGAATCGATCAAACAGAAATAAATATTGAGACTACAGTATGTGGAGGGTGGATTACTACTAAATAGCAGTGGGATAGATTTTTTCAATTAGTAATTATTATTTACAATTTCTGAGGACAAAACACAAGAAACGCTTGCAAACTTCCATCACATGGACCACCAGGTAGGACCATGCGATGAAAGTTTGCAAGTGTTTCTTGTGCACAATTATAAATACTTCTTGAGTGGAAAATATATGACAGAGCGATTAAGTAGTAATCAACTCTCTTCATTCTGTATATGGAGTCAAATTTTAATATCTATTTACGTTATTACATGTACATGTTTCCCAGTAGAGGTTAAGAATGATGTTAATGATATGTATTTACTAGTACAGTGGAGCCCACTTAATTATATATCTCTTAACTTAATAACCCTGTTACTTGAATATAATTTCCCAACACAAAACCATTTAGTAATTTTACCATACCTCCAGTAACAAATTTGACCTGTTAATTGAATATAGGTTATAGAGTAAACTTTTTTTTGTTGTTGATGTTTATAGACCAACTTGGCCTCAATACATCCAATACAGACATTTAATCTATTATATCTTGTTTGACAGAGCTCATGGAGTTCTGTCAAATGAGATATAATAGAATAAATTCTAAGTTTATCTCTAGAATACAAGAAAGTGACACAATCCTTGTTAATTGAATACTCATGTTAATTAGTATTGAAATGGTTAACCGGATAATTGCTTTGAAACTGGTTACCTACCTAACCGATTTGAAAAAAACATAAACTGGTTATCCGAAATACTGATATTGATCTTTATTCCACGGTTAAAACGTAGTAAATCTGCCGCTTCTCCTTTGCAATAGATTGCACCTCGAACATTGAAACAGTGCGGTATATATTGAGAAATAATCGACTTTGGCTTCAAGACTTCGTTAATGATTGGCAAATTCTGTGAGTGCTGAGTAACCGCAGAAACTTTTCCGTAGTATGCATACAAAGGAACGTTGTCGAGAACTCAACAACGTTCATTTGTATAACACTACGGAATAGTTTCTGAGAATACTGCTTTCCAATTCGTATAGTTTTGATCCCAGATTCGGTGAAATAATGGCTACGGATAACCGGATATTAACCGGTTATAGCTCTCGGTTAGTTGGTTGTGAAAATGAGCCAACTGTTTCAGCCCTATTGTTAACTGAATTTTCTTTGGCAAAGTGGCTATTCAATTAACAGGGTTCCACTGTATAGAATTGTTCGGAGTTGGGCATGCTGATTTTCTACAGGAATTGACTTACGATAATGGTGCAGTTAGTTACACTAATGGTGCAGATTGACAGGGACAAAAGTGCACTTACCGTATTTACTCTATGTATTGGGACAGCTAAAAATAATTATTTTCACAGGTGTCCCAATTCTTAGAAAATGGGGAAAGAACACAGCCTGGTCTTGATTTGATGCTGAATAAAGTTGTGTGTGATTCGTTTTCCATCACTATATATGAAAATCGCCATCCAATTTTTTTTTATATTTTCATTTTTTGCTTCCAAAACATAGCTTATGATCCCTCATTGGAACGAGCACATTGTGCTCGTTCCAATGAGGGATCATAAGCTATGTTTTGGAAGCAAAAAATGAAAATTTTTAGTTACTCAAAATTTTTTTTTTATGAGTGTCGTCTGCTACTAGCAACGAGCCAACTGGAAACAAATCTCCTGAATGTCCCAAACTTTGGAACATAAAAAAAATATAGTTTTCTGGAAAAAATATGTGTCCCAAATCATAGAGTGTCCCAATACATAGAGTAAATACAGTACTCGGTACGCTATTACTTCAAAATAGTGCACAATACAGTGACAGGACTTCTAGTTTCAACTGTAGATGGTTTTCTGGGAGTACATATGAATCATACAATTCTTACACAAGTAGAAAGTTTTGAAATGTCTTGGGTGCACTCTTAAAAAGGCTGTTCCATTCAGATCAATAAAAAAACACTGTTGTTCAACAATGTGTTTTTTACAGGATATTTAATTGAGAAATCCGAATAAAATAACCTCTGCTCTCCCCCATGTCATCAATCAGAAGAGGAATTCCTAATAAAAAAAATGTCCTTTGATGTTTCTCCCAGACAAACTGAGTTCAACCTATTCCAATTTGATTAATTTTATAAAGCATTGGTGACGCAGTGTCCTACAGAAATAGAAAATTGGAATATTAAACAAATTACACATAAACTGATGGGGGAAATTTACTTAATGATGGCACAAGATCTATAATAAAAAGAACGTTCCTATTTTTAGTTTTCTGATATAATCAGAACAATTTGTAATCTATCGGGACTGGTACTGTGGTCACACAGTGTAATTCTGTTGCTGTATAGCTATTTGCACCCAGAAGGCTAATCAATGCAATAATTAGCAGCAGCTGAATATTACAGAATGAAGTCAGCAAAACAAAATGATAACAACCATCTATGTAAAGTTAATGAAGAAGAAATCTCCTTTTATTCATTACAATTCTCATACTGTACATGAAAAAGGCTATGCAAATTGATTCAAGGCAGCAAGAAAAGAGACCCATGATGCCCCACAAAGTAGATCTTCTGTTTCTCAGGCCATTTTTTGTAAAATTGGGTGGGCATTTTTTTTTTATTTTACTTTTTATTTCTGTAATTATTTCTTTGCCATCAAAGGTTCATGTTCTTGTTTTATGTTTTAGGCCTCATAATCTACAGAATAGCATGGGTGGTGGTGTATTTCGTCCCTTGAGTGCAAGAAGGCTTTGCAATGCTAAAGCATTGCAAAGCCTTGTTGCACTCAAGGGACAAATTTATCAGTTTTATTAACTTGGGTAAAATATGAGAAATAAACCATTTAATTTTTATCTTTTTAAGTTTGTTTTGGTTATAAAAAGAGAGAATGCAGCAGCCAAAAAGGATCATGCAACAGGGCCTGAAAAACAGATTTATAACTTTTTTAGGCCTAACACAGTAACATCAAAACACTGAAAAATACTTTGGTTTAACAAAACTAAAAACCAGTCTCAAGTGAGCCTCAAATGTTCACCTGTATCAAGTTGTCTAGAAGGAAATTATAATAGATTATAGGGAGGAAGCAAGACAGAAATAAAGGTGTTCGTGTTAAGGGTTCAAACAGACGAAGGCAAAAAAGAAAGTGGCACCTTGTACATGTGTGCATATTGCAATAACCATAACTAAGGACATTCCGAAAAAGGATGTTTATTTTTCAACCCTTACTGCCCCTCCCGGCAAACATTCTTGGCGTCAAGCTAAAATTTGGGCTTCATAGCGAGTCCAAATATAAGCCCACAGACTTGATTCAAGCAAAACTGAATCTGCCCCCATAAGGATGCCATATACAAAATATCGAAAGATGTTCACTGGAGGTTCTGAAGATTTTTAAAGAATTTCCTTCATACTGTCCTAAGTGAAATTTCTACTTGCCTAAAGAGCCTATATGAAACCAGGAACTTGATTTGAACAAACTTGAATTTAGCACTCATAAAGAGGGTCGGTCTATTCTAAATATCAAAAGTTTCTGACTGTGGATCTGAATGAAAAGATTTGTAAAAAAAATACTTCTCATAATGAACTAAATTATTAAAATACAGGCTTCCATAGGGAGCCTAAATTTGAAGTCAGAGACCTTATTTGAACAAACTTGAATCTGACCTCCTAAGGATGCTGAATACCAAATATGATTTTTTTTTCTCCCTGGTGGATCTCACGAAGAGGATTTTTAAAGATTTTTCCTCATACTGCCCTAAGTTAAAATTTAGGTTCTCATTTGGAGCCCAAATGTCAACCTTGGGACTTGATTTGAACAAACTTGAATCTGGCCCCTATTAGGATGCTGTATACAAAATATAAAAAAAAAAATGACTTGTAAATCTGAAGAAGATTCTTAAATAATATTTCTTGTATTGCTCAATGTATAATTTGGGCTCCCACTGCTCGATTATAAACCGAGGGACATGATTTGAACAAACTTGAATGGTACCCCATGACACAACCGATTGCAATTTTTTTATAAAGATACTGGTTCAAAAGCTGCTTCATACCAAATAATAACTCTCTGTTCCATGCAGTTTTGGAAATTCAGGCATTTGAAGTTTGTTTCTATTTCCAGCTCCATGAGTTGAACATGAAAATTTGTTAAAATCAAGTACATGTCCACTAATGTTACCGCAAATTTGATTCAGAATGAGCCCAAATATTGCCAGAAAAACTTTCTTTGAACAAATTTGAATCTAAGGCACATACGTAATTATTACAGATTACTACAAAAGTCAATTGATCTGTGTTGTTGAATTCCTAATAAAAAAAATGTCCTTTGATGTTTCTCCCAGACAAACTGAGTTCAACCTATTCCAATTTGATTAATTTTATAAAGCATTGGTGACGCAGTGTCCTACAGAAATAGAAAATTGGAATATTAAACAAATTACACATAAACTGATGGGGGAAATTTACTTAATGATGGCACAAGATCTATAATAAAAAGAACGTTCCTATTTTTAGTTTTCTGATATAATCAGAACAATTTGTAATCTATCGGGACTGGTACTGTGGTCACACAGTGTAATTCTGTTGCTGTATAGCTATTTGCACCCAGAAGGCTAATCAATGCAATAATTAGCAGCAGCTGAATATTACAGAATGAAGTCAGCAAAACAAAATGATAACAACCATCTATGTAAAGTTAATGAAGAAGAAATCTCCTTTTATTCATTACAATTCTCATACTGTACATGAAAAAGGCTATGCAAATTGATTCAAGGCAGCAAGAAAAGAGACCCATGATGCCCCACAAAGTAGATCTTCTGTTTCTCAGGCCATTTTTCGTAAAATTGGGTGGGCATTTTTTTTTTATTTTACTTTTTATTTCTGTAATTATTTCTTTGCCATCAAAGGTTCATGTTCTTGTTTTATGTTTTAGGCCTCATAATCTACAGAATAGCATGGGTGGTGGTGTATTTCGTCCCTTGAGTGCAAGAAGGCTTTGCAATGCTAAAGCATTGCAAAGCCTTGTTGCACTCAAGGGACAAATTTATCAGTTTTATTAACTTGGGTAAAATATGAGAAATAAACCATTTAATTTTTATCTTTTTAAGTTTGTTTTGGTTATAAAAAGAGAGAATGCAGCAGCCAAAAAGGATCATGCAACAGGGCCTGAAAAACAGATTTATAACTTTTTTAGGCCTAACACAGTAACATCAAAACACTGAAAAATACTTTGGTTTAACAAAACTAAAAACCAGTCTCAAGTGAGCCTCAAATGTTCACCTGTATCAAGTTGTCTAGAAGGAAATTATAATAGATTATAGGGAGGAAGCAAGACAGAAATAAAGGTGTTCGTGTTAAGGGTTCAAACAGACGAAGGCAAAAAAGAAAGTGGCACCTTGTACATGTGTGCATATTGCAATAACCATAACTAAGGACATTCCGAAAAAGGATGTTTATTTTTCAACCCTTACTGCCCCTCCCGGCAAACATTCTTGGCGTCAAGCTAAAATTTGGGCTTCATAGCGAGTCCAAATATAAGCCCACAGACTTGATTCAAGCAAAACTGAATCTGCCCCCATAAGGATGCCATATACAAAATATCGAAAGATGTTCACTGGAGGTTCTGAAGATTTTTAAAGAATTTCCTTCATACTGTCCTAAGTGCAATTTCTACTTGCCTAAAGAGCCTATATGAAACCAGGAACTTGATTTGAACAAACTTGAATTTAGCACTCATAAAGAGGGTCGGTCTATTCTAAATATCAAAAGTTTCTGACTGTGGATCTGAATGAAAAGATTTGTAAAAAAAATACTTCTCTTAATGAACTAAATTATTAAAATACAGGCTTCCATAGGGAGCCTAAATTTGAAGTCAGAGACCTTATTTGAACAAACTTGAATCTGACCTCCTAAGGATGCTGAATACCAAATATGATTTTTTTTTCTCCCTGGTGGATCTCACGAAGAGGATTTTTAAAGATTTTTCCTCATACTGCCCTAAGTTAAAATTTAGGTTCTCATTTGGAGCCCAAATGTCAACCTTGGGACTTGATTTGAACAAACTTGAATCTGGCCCCTATTAGGATGCTGTATACAAAATATAAAAAAAAAAATGACTTGTAAATCTGAAGAAGATTCTTAAATAATATTTCTTGTATTGCTCAATGTATAATTTGGGCTCCCACTGCTCGATTATAAACCGAGGGACATGATTTGAACAAACTTGAATGGTACCCCATGACACAACCGATTGCAATTTTTTTATAAAGATACTGGTTCAAAAGCTGCTTCATACCAAATAATAACTCTCTGTTCCATGCAGTTTTGGAAATTCAGGCATTTGAAGTTTGTTTCTATTTCCAGCTCCATGAGTTGAACATGAAAATTTGTTAAAATCAAGTACATGTCCACTAATGTTACCGCAAATTTGATTCAGAATGAGCCCAAATATTGCCAGAAAAACTTTCTTTGAACAAATTTGAATCTAAGGCACATACGTAATTATTACAGATTACTACAAAAGTCAATTGATCTGTGTTGTTGCATTCTGTCAAGTTGACAAGATGAGATCGGCCAGATCAAACAAGAGACGCCACAGACATCGAGTTTGATCTGGTCGATCTCATCTTGTCAATGAGACGAAATACAACAAACAGATCAATTTACTGTTGCAGTAATTTGTTTATTATATGGCAATTAGTATTTTAAAGTGATCACAACACCTGAAAAATCAAATACAACAAGAATTATATTAGCCAAATAACCATTAACAATTTATGGAATTGGGTAATCCCAAACGAGTAGTAATATCAAACATTTGTGTTGAACATGAAACTTGAAAGTCAAAACAATGGAGGCAAGACTTGAATTTCAATTGGAATCGCTTCCGATAACACTGATTCTCTTACATTTTGTTGGATTTGCATCTTGGAAATAGTTGTTAATTGTTATTTTGCAACTGTTCAGCATGGCATTTTCAAATAGACCTCGACTGGAATGTTTGTCAATGGAGTTTAATGAGGAGACACTCATGTTTATGTTCTGTGCTTATGTTCTATATTTATTTATAGGTCACTGGTAGAAACAGTCCGTTCATGTGCACCTTGTTTTGAGACAGGCATGATAACGATCTGGAAAACTTGACACTCTTGTTTTCCGGAGAACTGGATTTGATGGTCAAACTACAGTGGTATTGAGGGGCTATTTGTGGTAGTCATATAATAAAGTTGCATACCAACTTTCGAAGTATTTCAAGTAATGCTTTATGAGAATAAGACCTTTTAAGAATTTGGGGCTTTTCAGGCTTAGCAATTTCTACTGAACAAACTTGGAAGGCTATCACAAGAAGATAATTTGTCCAAAGTTTGGTTGGTTTTGGGGCAGTGGTTCCAAAGAAGATGGAAATGGAAAAGTTAAGGTAATATGCATGGCGGATGACAGATGACAAATACCAAGTGATGGTAATAGCCCCCTGACTTTCGGTAAGGTGATCTGTTCAAAAATGTTGGGTAGCAAACAACAAGAATTTTGTATGAACTGATTGATGAGGTGGGAGTATAATTACCAGAATCTTTTGTTAAAAAATATCAGGCACTAGACATATTTTTTTTATAAATGCCTTAATTAGTCAAAGAGAAATAAAGAAGCTGAAAGTATTCTAGCAAGGACATCCATCTTGTCATGAAATATTTTCACCCATGCCAAGGTGGAATTGTGTGACAATTCACTTCAACTCAACAAACAGTCACATTGCCATTATAAACTATGTATCTTTCTCTTTCTACACTGATAAGACCAGAAGCTGGCACCATTTTCTGGAAAGCTCTCACTGAGAGCTTTCCAGAAAATGATGTCAGATTCTGATCTTATCAATGCAGGAGCAGCAGTATACTTACTTTATTATGCAACAACTTATTTTGACTTGTACTGTAGTAACATCAACTTTGACCTTAAACCAACCAGCATTGTTTGTGGTTGTGACAAATGTATAACTTCATAATTTATTTATTTATTTATTGTTGTTTATGGTCACATACTTCTGCACAATGGCTAATCATGACCACAACATGGAGATAAAGTCAAGGTCAGTCAATCGTTTATACCCCATGTTGCCTATTTTAGAGGACTCGCACCCCAAGCATTAGTGACTGGGTCCTATTTTACCAGTGAAACAGAGCTTGTTTACCACAGTAAACAAGTATAACTTCATAAATTTTCATGCAATTTATTTATTTTGTGGTGTTTAAGGTCACATATTTATGCACAAAGGCTAATCAAGCCTACAACAGTTTTACGGGTGGGGGATGCCGGAGTATCCGCAGAGAACCACGGAGCAACGGCGAGCAACTGTAAGCTCCCCAACATACTAACTCCAGACAAGCAGGGTTGGCATTGGTTGAAGACAGGTGCACCACTGATTTGCAGTATTCCTTAGTACACAATGCCACCATGCCCACATGTGGGCAATGGGTGAAGTGTCTTGCCCAAGAACACAACATGGCTGCCACAGGTCACCATGCCCCCATGTGGGCAATGGGGGTGAAGTGTCTTGCCCAAGGACACAACGTGGCTGCCACAGGTGGGATTCGAACCGAGGACCTCTCGGCGTGTACCCCACATCCCCACCTACTGAGCCACCGTGCCCCCTTCATGCAATTATCTCCAATGATTTAAAAGCATCAGCTAATGCAGGCAAGACAAAAAGTGGGAAAATATGAATAAGTCCCATCATAAAGGAAATAAGAAAAATAGAAAAGCACAAGGCAGACTGGAAATCAGCAACAAAGCACAAAATTAGTGTGCAGTCATCAAAATTGAGAGAATGCTCAACATTAATGAAAATGTTTCTACTCTTTGTCACTGTGTAGTAAAATACTGAACAATAGATTTGTATGTTTATTGAATACATATTTTCCAAATTAATTAATTTACAACTATACTGTAGAATTAGAGTCAAAGAAGGCTATTACTGAAGTAATTGAATTTTTTTTACATGCACTAAGTGCAATGATTGTAGATTAGTTTGTTCAGAAAATGGATCAATGAAGAAATTCGTTTCCAGGAAATTACACTTCTCCAATTGAAAAACAAACAGCAACTTCACCCTTCCAAAATGAAAATCACTAACCATTATGGTCAATCAGTGACAAATTGAAACAACAGCTCTATATGGGTCTATAGGACTTATGGGAGGGGGAAGTTGAGACATCCTCCCACCAATAAGTTTTCCAGCTGGGACATTTTTTTTCTGGATTGGAATCTAAGATAGTGAAGTGGTCTTGCTGGTAATCATGCACTTTGTTACTTGCTTAGATTTGATACCTGGAGCCCAAACTATAAAACTTTTACAATTGTATTTTCTAGGATTGTATTTTCAGCTTATTAATATAACTGACTGAAATGAATCATTAGCATTTTAAAAGATATGGCAATTTGCCAACTGGCAAATTGCCAGATCTTTGAAAATGCTAATGGTTCATTTTAGCCCATTTAAAGCCATAACTAGAAAATACAATTCTAGAAAATACAATTGTAAAAGTTCTATTGTGTTGGCTCCTGGACTTATGTCACACAAACAGTTGGCCATTAAAAGGAGGACTAAAGTAAAGGGAGCCATAATTACTCTCATAAAGCTATGAACTACAAGAACTAGAGATAGCCACCAGAGGTGAAATATCATCAAGCAGAATTTTAATACAGAGTTGAAACCAGCTCCGATAAAAAAAATTAAAGTTCAAGGTCACTGTGACCTTGACCTTTGGCACAACAATCCCAAAATGAATAGGGTTCTCCTTCTCATCATACACATGCCAAGTTTGTTTTCAGTTGGCCAAGTGGATTTTTAATTAAAGAGCGGAAACCGACTCTGTCTACAGATGGACAGATGGACACTGCCATGGCTAAATCCCCTGAAATTATAATTTTGGAGGGGGGATTAAAAAGCAAATAGCTCTCCTAAATTCGTGTTAAATATCAACTAGCCCATTAAAACAGCCAATAGGCTCCCATGGAGTGATTTAATGTGGGCTGTCCTGGCTCTCCTGATCAGGTTTTCAAATGATCAGGCCTACTCGAAGAACAGTTACATTTTCACATACTGTACATGACTTACAAAATTATTCCTTATGAATATTTCAGTTCTAGACAAAAGCAAACATTCTTACTTGATCTTTGAGAAGCCCTGGCGGTACCCATGTATATCCATCATCTAACTGATTCCTGAAAAAAGTTGATTCCTCTTCTCTTTTCCAGCCCAGTCTATCCCTGACATTGACAATGTTCTCATTGTACACATCGTGCAATTCTCTCGGACATTTGCAGTTACGGCAGGTATTCCTTTAAATAAAATGAAAGTGTCAATGACACTGCAGTTCAACTTGTCCAAGAAGGGACTGAACTAAATAGAAAGATCCAGTAATGACATGTCATTCACTCAAGTTTCTATACAGAAAAGACATCACACCAAGCTACATATGAAAGCTGAAAAAAATTTGGTGATGAATGGGGCCTGTTGAGAGTACTGTAGAATTTAATTGTTGACAATTTATATGTCAAATTCAAGATGGCCGGTGGCGGCTATCTTTTTCAACGGAATGCAGAAAAATTTGATAACTTCCATCTGGACGTCATACCAAAGTTACAAAAAAAATTTGGAAAAGATGGGGTGAGAGATGCGACCTGTAGGATGTGCTAATGGAATTACTGACAATTTATATCCGAATCTAAGAGGCTGCTGGAGGCCATGTTTTTCAACAAAATTCAGAAATATTCGAGAGCTCCCATCTGGACATCAAACCAAAGCTACATATGAAATTTGGAACTGATCAAGTGAGAGCTGCAGTCTGTAGGGGGTACTAAAGGAATTGTGGACAGACAGACGTACAGACATATGGATGGACAGATCAGGTGAGAGATGCAGCCTGTAGGGTGTGCTAACAGAATTGTTGACAATTTATATGCCAAATCTAAAATGGCCACTGGTGGCCATGTTTTTCAATGAAATTTGGAAAAATTTGATAGCTCTCATCTGGACATTGCTACAAAGCCACATATAAAATTTGGGAATGATTGGGTGAGAGCCACGGCCTGTAGGGTGTGCTAAAGGAATTGTTGGACAATTTATATCCAAATCCAAGATGGCTGCCATGTTTTTTCAACAAAATTCAGAAAAATTCAATAGCTCCCATCTAGACATCACACAAAAAGCTACATATGAAATTTGAAAAAAAGCTTGGGTGAGAGATGTGGCCTGTAGGGTGTGCTAATGGAATTGTTGACAATTTATATGCCAAATCTAAGATGGATGCTGGCGGCCATGTTTTTTAACGAAATTCGGAAAAATTTGATAGGTCTCATTTAGACATTGCCCCAAAGCTACATATGAAATTTGGGACTGATTGGGTGAGAGCTGCAACCTGTTGGGTGTGCTAAAGGAATTGTTGGACAATTTATATCCAAGTCCAAGATGGCCACTGGCAGCCATGTTTTTCAACGAAATTAAAAAAAAATCGACATCTCCCATCTAGACATTGCCTCAATGCCACATAGACATGACACCAAAGCTAAATATGAAATCTGAAAAAGATTGGGCAAGAGATGTCGCCTGTAGGGTGTGCTAATGGAAGTATTGCCAATTTATATGCCAAATCTTTTTTACGAAATTTGGAAAAATTTGATAGCTCACATCTAGACATTGCCCCAAAGCTACATATGAAATTTGGGACTGATCGGGTGACAGCTGCGACCTGTAGTGTGTGCTAAATGAATTGTTAGACAATTTATATCCAAATACAAGATGGCCACTGGCAGCCATGTTTTTCAACAAAATTTGACAAAAACCGATAGCTCCCATCTAGACATTGCCCCAAAGCCACATATGAAATTTGGAACTGATCGAGTGAGAGCTGCAGTCTGTAGGGGGTACCAAATGGGGTATTAAAGGAATTGTTTTCCGGCCAGGAACATGATACTTCATAACATCATTAAATAGGATGGCTGTTCAGTAAATGTGTAGGGCAGACCGATCAATATTTTCAACGTGCAGCCACGGGGATACACCTTAAAAGTATTGATTGATCTACCCCACATAATGAATATGGACTCTTCCAATTGCTGCCATTGAACTGGCATGGAAGATACAACTCGAGTTCAAAGGGTTAAATAGTTTGTTTGTTTATAAGGGGTTTAACAACTCTTTCATGACAAACAGTTTTATGAGTGGTGTAAGCTTGAGAGAAACACCGAGCAGTAGCAAGCAACTGTCACTCTGCAACATTGATGGCAAGTGTACCTTCGACAAGCAGAATGCATAGGAACACTGTGTTACCATGACCCCATATGGTAAATCAGTATTAAGTGTTATTCCAAGGACAAAAAGCAGTTACTATTAGTCAGAATCAAACCATCAAGCCTAAAAAAGTTAAACATCTGTTTCTTAGGCCCTCTGGTATGGTCCTTTTGTTCTCTTTTTATAATCAATGCAAACTTAAACAAGAGGGATGTTACATCCCAACGCTCACCTACATTCGTGCTTGATAATGTTGTTCCATTGTAAAATGCCTAATATTTAGTTAATATAAATCATTAACTAGGCATCAAATGATTAATGTGGTTTATGTGATGACTTTGGAAAGTCTATATTTCTGCATTTATTATATATCAATTCAACATAGAATCAATGGATATAAAACAAGAGGCCCCACAGGGCCTGAAGTGCTCATCTTGTACAGAACACAATTTAAACAGAGTCCAAGAATGAGTCTACATTAAGCAAGCCATCTCCATAGGCTACACTGTCAATCCTTGAGTCCCTCAGGAGTGACAAAAATAATCTGGGCATCATGTCTTTTCTTCAGTTGATCATAAGTAAAATTTAGAGCTCCCCTATGAAGCCCCTTGATACAACCTATGTGGATTAATCTTAGTACCTCTAGAGGGTACTGAATACAAAATTTTTAATTCTTCAGCAAAATGGCCAATTCCGGCTCCCATAGAGAGCCCAAATATTAACCCAGGCTCTTGATTTGAACACAGTTAAATCTGACTTCCCTAGAGATGTTGTGTACTGAATATGAAAGCATTCTGACTGTTGGATCTGAAGAAGAGAAATTGTAAAGAAATTTCTTCGAATTGCACTAAGTTCTAATTTGGGCTACCATAGCGAGCCCAAACATTAACCTATGGATCCGATTTGAACAAACTTGAATCTGACCCCCCTAGAGATGTTGTATACCAAATGTGAAAGCATTCTGACAAGTGAATCTGAAGAAGAAGATTTGTGAAGAAATTCCCTCATATTGTACTAAGTTAAATTTCATGTTCCCATATGGAGCCCAAATATTAACCTAGGCACTCGAATTGAACAGCCTGCAATCTGACCCCCCTAGAGATGTTGTATACCAAATATAAAAGCATTCCGACTGGTGGATCTGAAGAAGAAGATTTTTAAAGAAATTTCCTCATATTGCACTAAGTAAAAATTTGGGCTACCATAGTGAGCCCAAATATACACCTAGGGATCTGATTTGAACAAACTTGAATCTGACCCCCCATAGAGATGTTGCATACCAAATATCAAAGCATTCTGACTGATGGATCTGAAGAAGAAGATTTTTTTAAATTACCCTTCATATTGAACAAAGATAAAATTTGGGCTTCCGTAGGAAGCCCAAATATTAACCTAGGGACTTGGTTTGAACAATCTAGAATCTGACCCTCATAACAATGATGTATACCAAATATTAAAAGATTCTGACTGGTGGTTCTGAAGAAGAAGATTTTTAAAGAATATTCCCCATATTACCCTATGTTAAAACTTTGGGCTCCTGTAGAGAGCCCAAATATGAACCAATGAGCTTTATTTCAACAAACCCTTATCTGACCCCCCTATGAATGCTGTATACCAAATATCAAAAGATTCTGATGATTGGTTCTGGAGAAAAGATTTTTTAAAGTTTTTGCAAATATGCTGACTCAGCATTTTTTCGATGCCCATTACAGAACACCCAAACATAACCAATGGCAATTTTTTTTTACCATTCACTTCTACTGGTCATAAGGATACTTCATACCAAATAAAAACTCTCTGTTCCGTGGGGTTTGGGAAATATGGGTGTTTGAAAATATTTTTATTTTTAGCTCCCAGGGTTCCCATGGGGATGTGGGAATTTTTTTTTTGGCATGGGTCAAGTACTTATGACCCAATACTACCACAAACCAAATTTGGTTCATACCGGACCATCGGTTCAGAAAATAGAAATTTTGGGCGGGGCCAAAAATCTTACCCCTCCTATTACAAAGCCAAATATCACTTCACGAACTTTGTTTGGAACAAACTTGATTCTACACCTCATATGGAAGCTCCATAGCAAATATCAAGTCATTGTACACACTGGTTCTTGAGAAGACGATTTTTAAAATATTTTGGAGCATTTTCCCCCACTCCCTCCCTATGGGGCTGGGCATGCCGAGTTGAACAAAAATGAAATGCCCCTTTGGGACCATCACTCGCACAAACTTTCACTTGAATTGGCCCAGTGGCTTTAGAGGAGAAGAGCAAAACATGGTGTTGACGGACGACGCACGACGGACGACAGACGGAGAGTGATGAGATTAGCTCTGCTTGACTTTGTCAAGATGAGCTAAAAAAAAAAAATCAGTTATATTTCTGTTTACAGTAGGGTTAATACCTAAAGTAGTTTTTGAAAAGACAAAAATAAAGAGTAATGATAAGTGAAGGCACCACAATGTGCACAAAAGATGACTTTAACGCAAAATCTGAAACCTAAACACAAATTCTTAAAAGTTTTGGAAGAAAATCAGGCTCAAATTCCTCAAATATGCATGTAACGAGGGTTAAATATTACTGCAATGGAATTCAGTAACCCAAGTGAATATCAATCGGCTGGAAAGACACATAGAAACACAAGTCACCTAAACAGAAACTTTAAGAACTTAAAATTGACTAAGTTCGAGAATAGCATGGAAATTTTTACTGAAAGAAGAAGAAATTGCAGTTAAATTTCATTGCATACAGTCGGGTTAATACGTACAGTTGTTATTGAAATATGAAAATCAACAGTAATGAGAAGTTAAAGCAGCACAATCCGCACAAAAGCTGACTTCAACGCAAATTCTTACAACACCTAAACGCAAATTCTTACAAGTTTTGGCTGAAAATTGTAGGTGAAATTTGAAAGTCGTAGTATCAGGGTTAAATAATGTGCTGATAGTCGCCTACAACGTACATATGCAATATGAAAGGCTTGAGGCCAGTGATCTTTGAAAAAATAACCTTAACATTAAATCTTACAATATTGGACACGCCGAACGCTGATGCCGACGCCCGAGGTCATCATATAAGCTCACCACTTGTAATAGAAGTAGGTGAGCTAATAAAAATACATCAGATCAAAAAATAAAATAGGAGGTGCAAAATGGCATTATGTAATGAAGAATCACTGAAATTGTAATTGAAGTACAACATTCGTTCAAGAAAGTGACTATAAGTCACAACAAAAATACATCACATCAACAACTAAAATAAGCTTTACTGTTACTAGTAACAAGTATGAGAAAGTATTAAATAAAAAAAAAAAGTTAAAAAATTTTTTTTTTAAAGAAAATGAATATATGTCCCAAAAATCCCCCTCAAATTCCTCAAATATGCATGTAATGAGGGCGCAACATTACCGCAATGTAGTTCAGTAACCCATGTGTACAATATCAATTGCCTGGAAAGAAACATAGAAACAGAACTCACCTTAACACAAACTTTTAGAACTTAAAATTGAGTAAGTCAGAGAAAAACGTGAACATTGTGACTGAAAAAAAGAATAGAAATCAGTTAAATTTCTGCATACAGTAGGGTTAATACCTAAAGTAGTTATTGAAATGAGAAAATAAACAGTAATGAGAGGAGAAGGCACCACAATTTCCACAAAAGCTGATTTTAACGCAAATTCTTACAACACCTAAATGCTAATTCTTACAACAAGTTTTGGCAGAAAATCAGCCTCAAATTCCTCAAATATGCATGTAATGAGGGTTAAATATTACTGCAATGGAGTTCAATAACCCAAGTGTAGAATATTAATCACCTGGAAAGACACATAGAAACACAACTCACCGAAACACAAAGTTTACAAAGTTTTACAACTTAAAATTTCGAGAAAAACATGAAAATTTTGACTGAAAAAAAAGAAAATTTCCGTTAAATTTCTGCATACAGTAGGGTTAATACCTACAGTTGTTATTGAAATATGAAAATCAACAGTAATGAGAAGCTAAAGCAGCACAATCTGCACAAAAGCTGACTTTAACGCAAATTCTTACAACACCTAAATGCAAATTCTTACAAGTTTTGGCAGAAAATTTTAGGTGAAATTTGGAAAAAAGTCGTAGTATCAGGGTTAAATACTGTTCTGATAGTCCCCTACACCCTACATATGCAATATCAAAGGCCTGAGACCACTGATCTTTGAGAAATTAACCTTAACATTAAATCTTACAATATTGGACACACCGGATGCCGACACCGACACCGACGCCGACGCCAACACCCGAGGTCACGACAATAGCTCACCACTTCTAATAGAAGTAGGTGAGCTAAAAATGAAAGTGTCAATGACACTGTAGCTTAACTTGTGTGTTGGGTTTGATGAAAAGGATAATGTTCAATGTTTATGAAAGGATTATGAAATAAGACAAGAATTGTGATAATTGGGAATATGTTCATTTCTGTTCCCTGTATGCTATGTTTCTGATAAAAATAATATGAGGTGTACACTGTACTAAAGAGCTGAGGGGTGGGTTAATGTGGCATCACAGTTAATGCATGTGGCCCTCACAGTTAACGTATATCGACGAAAGTTACCAAGTTAAAGTGAAATTATTCCAAAACGAGTCATCCTAACAAGTTACATTGAAATCCCTTCATAAATATGGCCTGTAGACTGTGCTAAAGGTTTTCGGGCTTCGGGCCCCGGTAGCCGTCAGTTTCCCTATTGCGTCCAAAGGGGACATTCTCATCTAGACATTATATGAAGTCAACCTACCAAGTTACAATGAAATCCCTTCATAAATATGACCTGTAGACTGTGCTAAAGGTTTTTGGGCTTTGGGCTCGGGCAGCCATCATGGTTGAACGATCGCAATCAAAAGGGGGCATTCTCATCTGGGCATCATCTGGAGTGATCCTATGAAGTTACAATGAAATCCCTTCATAAATATGATCTATAGACTGTGCTCAAGGTTTTTGGCCTTCGGGCCCCTGAAGCCGTCACAGTTGACCAAAAGGGGATGTCATCATCTAGGCATTATATGGAGTCAAACTTATAGGTTACAATGAAATCCTCCCATAAATATGACCTATAGACTATGCAAAAGGTTTTGGGGTTTTGGGCTCGGGCAGCCATCAAGGCTGAATGATCGCGACCAAAAGGGGACGTTCTCATCTAGACATTATTTGGGGTCATCCTACCAAGGTACAATGAAATCCCTTCATAAATATCACCTGTAGACTGTGCTAAAGGTTTTCGGGCTTCAGGCCCCTGTAGCCATCACAGTTGCCTAATGGTGTCCAAATGGGGCTGTTCTCATCTAGACATTATATGAAGTCAACCTACCAAGTTACAATGAAATCCCTTCATAAATATGACCTGAAGACTGTGCTAAAGGTTTTCGGGCTTTGGGCTCAAGCAGCAATCATGGTTGAATGAACGCAACCAAACGGGCACATTCTCATCTGGACATCATCTGGAGAGATCCTACGAAGTTACAATGAAATCCCTTCATAAATATGACCTGTAGACTGTGCTCAAGATTTTCGGGCTTTGGGCACCCGTTGTCATCACAGTTGACCAATCACAACCAAAAGGGGATGTCACCATCTAGGCATTATATGGAGTCAAGCTAACAAGTTACATTGACATCCTTCCATAAATATGACCTATAGACTATGCTAAAGGTTTTTGAGCTCAGGCAGCCATCAAGGCTGAATGATCGCGACCAAAAGGGGATGTTCTCATCTAGACATTATTTGGAGTCATCCTACCAGGCTACAATGAAATCCCTTCATAATTTTGACCTGTAGACTGTTATAAAGGTTTTCAGGCTTCGGGCCCCTGTAGCCATCACAGTTGCCCAATCATTCCCAAAAGGGGACGTTCTCATCTAGACATTATATGAAGTCAACCTACCAAGTTACAATGAAATCCCTTCATAAATATGACCTGTAGACTGTGCTAAAGGTTTTCGGACTTCGTGCTCGGGCAGCCATCATTGCTGAATGATCGCAACCAAAGGGGACAATCTCATCTGGGCATCATCTGGAGTGATCCTATGAAGTTACAATGAAATCCCTTCATAAATATGACCTGTAGACTGTGCTCAAGGTTTTCGGGCACCTGTAGCCATCACAGTTGACCAATCATAACCAAAAGGGGATGTCATCATCTAGGCATTATATGGAGTCAACCTAACAGGTTACAATGAAATCCTTCCATAAATATGACCTTTTGCCTATGCTAAAGGTTTTTGGGCTCGGGCATCCAACAAAGCTGAATGATCGCGATCAAAATGGGATGTTCTCATCTAGACATTATTTGGAGTCATCCTACCAAGTTACAATGAAATCCCTTCATAAATATGACCTGTAGACTAAGCTAAAGGTTTTCGGGCTTCGGGCCCTTGTAGCCGTCACAGTTGCCCAATCACATCCAAAAGGGGACTCTCTCATCTAGACATTATATGAAGTCAGCCCACCAAGTTACAACGAAATTCCTCAATAAATATGACCTGTAGACTGTGCTAAAGGTTTTCGGGTTTTGGGCTCGGGCAGTCGTCACGGTTGGCAGATCACGCTTAAATGGGGAAATTCTCATCTAGACATCAAAAACAGTCATCCTATCAAGTTACAATGAAATCCCTCCATATTAAACATGACCTGCAGACTGTGCTAAAAGTTTTTGGGTTTCGGGCTTGGGCAGCCATCACGGTTGACAGATCATGCCCAAAAGGGGACGTTCTCATCTAGGCATTATACAGAGGCATCCTACCAAGTTACAATGAAATCCCTTCATAAATACGACCTGTAGACTGTGCTAAAGGTTTTCGGGTTTTGGGCTTGTGCAGCGATCATGGTTGACCGATCGCAACCAAAAGGGGAAGTTCTCATCTAGACATGACCTCAAACTTGCATCCCTTCATAAATATGACCTGTAGACTGTGCTAAAGGTTTTCGGGCTTCGGGCCCTTGTAGCCGTCACAGTTGCCCAATCACATCCAAAAGGGGACTCTCTCATCTAGACATTATATGAAGTCAACCCACCAAGTTACAACGAAATTCCTCAACAAATATGACCTGTAGACTGTGCTAAAGGTTTTCGGGTTTTGGGCTCGGGCAGCCATACCGGTTGACCGATTGCTACCAAAAGGGGATGTTCTCATATAGACATGACCCTAAACTGCATATGAAATTTCGCGACGATCAGATAAGAACTGCAGGGTGTAGCCTGTGCTAAAGGAAAATGTGAACAGACTCACAGTCTAACAGACTTCTGCATGCGTGATGGCAATAGCTTATCTTGACTTTGTCAATTTAAGCTAAAAATAAAAATTAAATGATCTGTGTCTGAAATTTTACCCAAGTTAATAAAACTGATAAATTTGTCCCTAGAGAATGGCCTGAGAAACAGAAGATCTACTTTGTGCGGACTCAACCATTCATTTTAACCCTTTACCTAACGTAACGGACAAAAATGGCCAGCGCTATTCTTAAAAATCGCCAATGAATTTTCATTATTTTTTCATTTTTTGTCTCAAAAACATAGGTTATGACCCCTCATTGGAACGAGCTTGACGACCTCGTTCCAATGAGGGGTCATAACCTATGTTTTTGAGACAAAAAATGAAAAAAATTAGTTATTCAAGAATTTAAAGGGTTAAAGTTCAATGCTCTTACCACTGCTCCCTGCTTTCACAGTACTAAACCTTCAACCATATGTTATTCCAAGAAACTCTGGAGTAAATTTCTATAATTTTCCATCATTTATTTACAGATTTATTGGGGTTTTACAACACTTTCGACAGCAAAGGTCAACTCGTGTTGGACAGTTTTATGGGGGGAGGAAGCTGGAGAGAATCAATAAGCATCAGCACCCAAATGTCAGACACCCCAATGTATTCCTTCAATTATTATTTTTTCAAATTTTTCAAAATTTAAAAAAAAAAACCTGTCATGATACCCCTCAATGGAAGGATCTCATTCCAATGAGGGGTAACATGATATGGTTGTTCAAATTTTTTAGAAAATTTGTTTTTTTCAGTTCCCGAATTTATATATTACATTGGTGGATACAGCAATCCACTGGGAAAAGAGTTAACAAAATGATTATCTGAAAACAGAATCAAATTTTTACCAGCTGTTTCTTGGATTAAATATTTATTAATTCTTCATCAAATCTAGATATGGCCGCATTACAGCAGTCATGACTAGACTTGATGAAAATATTTTTAAAATACACAGCAGATAACGACTTAATCCTTTGCCTAGAGTAACAGGAATATCTGGTCAGTGCCATTAACAAAAACTGCCATTTGAATTTTATTATTTTTTCAACTTTTGCCCCCCAAAACATACCTTATGATCCCTCATTGAAATTAAAATTTTTTAGTAAATTTTGTTTCTTAACATACCTACCACATTTGTTTACAATTGGCTGTAACATAAGTGCAAGCCCTACTTCGGAACTAACTTAAGCTTTTAGAATCTTTTCCAAACGAGTTGGAAAAGTACTAGAGTGCAAAAGCACGAAAAAGATCGAAAAAAGGGTCGAGCGAGACCAGCACTCGAAATTACAGGTACTCTCTCTGCACACCTCTTGCGTTTACCGAGCGCATGCGCAACAACCGTGACGTCAATTCCGTATTTCCGCCAATGAGAAGTTTGTGATTTAGCGGGGAGGCATCGATATCAAAGATATCCCCAAGGAGGGTGGGCCTCCGGTAAACAATTGTGGTAGGTATATTAAGAAACAAAATTTACTAAAAAATTTTAATTTCTTTTCAACCTACTCACAATTGTTTACAATTGGCTGAATAAACAATAGGTGGAGGTGAATCACATAACCAATACCAACAAGAGTAGCAGAACGAAAGCAAGGATGGCAGAGAACAAAAACGAAAACCTGTAATGAAGATAGAGAGAAGGCACCTGAAAAGAACAAGGCTGAGCGAAGCGCAACCTCGACAAAAAAAAATTTTAACGAGGGTGCACAACAGCCTGAGCAGCAACGAGAGGGCCTAAAGAATAAAGGTCCTCAGATTGCTGCTGAAGGTGGCGGAGATAAAAGGAGGAGAAGGTAGAAGCATTCCTCCAGTAAGCCGCATTCATAACATCACAGAGCGAAACAGAATTGGAGAACGCCCAGGATGTAGAAATGGCACGAACCTCGTGAGCATTAAGTCGGTTCGAAACAAGATCCGATGCAGACAAGTGAGAATAAGCCAGCTTGATTGCAAGACAGATCCACCTGGATATAGAATGGGAAGAGATAGACTGCCTCTTAGGAATGAGAGATAGAAAGAATCTCTTCCGACCCCTCCTAATGAACTGAGTGCGAGTAATGTAAGTCTTGATCGCACGAACAGGACAAAGAAGAGGCCTCCGTCCATCTACAGCAGGGAGAGCCCGAATGCAGATGGGAGGAGGTACCGAATCGGAGAGTTGATTCTTAGCCAGAAAAGAGCAATCAGTAGTGAAGGTGACACTGTTAGCCTCATTTCAGAAGAAGGCAGAATCAACAGATAGCGCATGAAGCTCACTGACTCGACGAGCAGAAGCAAACGCTAGAAGAAAAGCCATCTTATAGGTGAGAAAACGCATGTCGGTCTCAGATAAAGGCTCGAATGGCACCCCCTCCAAACAGTGCAACACCCATGTCCAGTTCCACTTCGGTGTAAGACGCAAAACTCGAGGCCTCTTCAAAGAAAAGTGCCGAATAAGTTTGGAGAGAAAAAGATTACGACCGATGCACCGCTTTCCTACATAAGAGAAAGTATCAGACAGCATAGACCGATAGCCCTTAATCGTAATAGGCTGGAGGCCCTTGGAGTCAAAAAGAAAAAACAGAAAATCCGCAATTTGAGCGATTGACGGATCACGGTAATTCACATTGTGATCTGAACACCAGCGGCAGAATACCTTCCACTTGGCGGCATAAGTCATTCCAGTGGAATGTCGCCGCGATGCAGAAATGCACTCCACTGATCGTCTCGAAAAACCTCTACGTCGGAGACTGGACCAGATAAAAGACAGGCGTGAAGGGACAGGCACGCCAGGTTGTTGTGATACTTCCTGGGACGACCCTGTGAAAGAAGATCGCGACGTAGAGGTAGACGAATCGGTAGATCGGCCAATAGAGGCCGCAGCAGATTGATCCACACCCTCTGTGGAGACAGGGGTGTGATCAGAATGATCCTGCAACTGCAAGCACGAATCTTCGCTAATACTTGAGGAAGAATCGGTGCAGGAGGAAAGGCATAGCCGATCCAACCTGTCCAGTCCAGAGACAGAGCGTCTACTGCAAATAACAGAGGATCTGGACAAGGGAAGACAAAGGTCTCTACCTGATGATTCCAGCGAGTAGCGAAAAGGTATACCTGAGGACGGCCCCACTGCTCGCAAATCGCCTGAAACACCGACCGATTTAGCATCCAATCAGTTGGAAGGACACTGTCGCGTTGGGACAGGGAGTCTGCTAGGACGTTGAGACGCCCGGGAATGTGTCGAATGGACACCCGGGCGTTCACATCCCGTGCCAACAGAAGAAGATCCCGAGACAGCCGATACATGGGAATTGAATGTGTGCCTCCTTGATTCCGTATGTAGGCCACTACTGTCGAATTGTCCGAAAGAAGTAGGACAACACGGTCCGACAGATGAGGGATCCAAAGCCAAAAACTGAACAGAAGAGCAAGGAGCTCCTTCTGGTTGATATGAAGGCCCACCTGCTCGCTGTCCCACTCTCCGTGAGTAGACACACCGAGAGGATCCAACGTCGCACCCCAGCCCTGATCGCTGGCATCCGCAGTAAGGATGCGATCGGCCAAAGGAAGATCCAACGGAACACCCTGTGTCAGCCAGGGAATATCTGCCCAAGGGCGGAGGTGACAAAGCAGAGACCGAGGAATAGTGAGTTCCAGGTCCAGCGGATCTACATTCGGACGCCAATGATCCAACAGGAAGTGTTGGAGAGGTCGGACAAACAAGCGACCGAGCGGAATGAGATCTGTCACTGAACCGCAAAGGCCCAGCATCCGAAGGAAAGTCCTGGCCGAGACCAAGGAAGATTGAAGCAGGTTCCGAGTCAAGGCGGAAAGAATCGTCGCCCAAGCCTGGGGGACCGACACTACATTGTGAAGAGTGTTGAAATCCATCCCCAAATGACGGAATCGCTGAGAAGGAAGAAGATCCGACTTCTCGCGATTGACTCTGAAACCCAGCGACGCTAGCAGGCAAAGAAACTGTCGGACATCGAACTCCAGAATAGCAGCATCGTGGTGCCGTTGGAGGATGTCGTCTAGGTAGGCTGACGAAGTCACTGCCGACTGAGTGCGGTGGAAAGCAAGCACATGTGACATCAGTCGGGTGAAGGCCCAAGGAGCCAGGTTCAAACCGAACGGGAGAGCTCTGAATTGAAAAACTCGATCCCGAAACGAGAACCGAAGGTATTTCCGTGACGCCAGATGAATGGGTACATGGAAGTAGGCATCCTTCAGGTCGATACTGGCCGCAAAATCGCCCTGATGAACTGAACGTCGAACCGACCGGAAAGTCTCCATACTGAAACGAGGAGCTATTATGTACTCGTTCAGGGTACTCAGATCGATGACAGGACGATATTGGCCGTTTTTCTTCGGCACCAAGAAAAGTCTCGAGTAAAACCCTAGTGAAATGGTGTTCCTGACCACCTCGATCGCCCCTTTGGTGAGGAGATTGTCTATCTCCTGCACCAGAAGGTCCCGACGCAGAGAATCGGAAGGGACCCGAGTCGGAAGGGGCACCCGAGATAAACTGGGGTGCCGATGGAAGGACAGGCGCAGACCGGATTGAATGACGTCGAGGACCCAAGAGTCCGACGTTATCTCTGTCCAACAGTCGTAAAACAGCGACAGCCTTCCCCCGACTGGAGGCGAATCGAGGTGAGAACCTTCACTTGCGGCCTCGACGAGGCCACCGAGAGGAGAAACCACCTCGGGAAGTGACAGAGTCCTGAGACTTTCCAGCCTGAGGCTGCCAGCGAGCCTTTCCACGTCGGCACTTCTTATGAGCAGAAGGAGCAGACGGAGCCGAAGGCGTAGCCAACGTCGCCGACGAGGCAGACGCAGCAGCACGCTTGGCGGGCCTGGAACGACCGCCACCCGCAGCAGCAGGTTGGTCAAGCTGTCTCAGCAAAAGCTGGTCCTTCGAATGACAAAGAACTTCGCCACGAACAGCTTCCAAGGAACCATGGAACAACTGAGGTCCCACCAAAGAGGCAGACCTCAGAACAGCACGTTGCTCAGAAGGAAGGGATGGTAAAGAATCCAACACCGCATCCCGGCGTGCCAGCTCCAAATTAGCCGTGTTACAGGCGTGAGCGTGTGTCAAGTTCATAAGAGCCTGTGACAAAACGCGAAAAGGCGCCTGAGCGTCATCAAACTCCCCTGGTGGAAAATATTCAGCCAGAGCAGCGACGACATATGGTCCGCGAGAGATAACATACCCAGCATCTCTCGGGACAGGCCCACCATAGACTCAACTACCGACATCGGGAGAACTGCCGACTTAGGCTTAGTCAACCCAAGGGAAGAATAATCCTCATCCACAGTAGTCATCCCTTGGAAGACTGGTGGAGAGACGGAATCGTACACACGGAACCGCGATGGAGGCAGAAAGGCATCAGCTCTAGAAAAGAAGGAACCCTTGAGAGCCTTAGAACACATTTTGGCGTCTAAGCCCTGGAAGGACTCAACAACCTGAGCCGATTGCAGAGGACGCAAAGCCCCGGAGCTAGAAGGCTCAACAGGGTTACGGCGCTCCACAGTGGACCGCGGACGGACGGTCACAGAAGGCTGGTCGGAAGGTTGAACGTCCGGCAATAAGCCAAAGACGAAATCCAAAGCCTGCCCCAAGACTGATGAGGGGGGCCCATCAGTGAGGAATCACCGGAGGAAGGTTCCGAGAGTGACAGCTAACAGGGGCTGTCACTGACCGCTGCCGAACAGCAGGCCCTGGATGCCAACGTCCCAACACCATCCCGCTAGGCGGCACACTAGCAGGGGAAGGTGGAACGATAAACGATTCACTCGAGGGACGAGGAATCGCTGCCAAAGCGACCGGCCGGCTCAACCGACTAGGAGCAAACCTAGCCAGATGAGACGGAGCAGACAGCAAACCCGCACAGCCCCGCCGCAAGGCTGGGGGAGGCTGAGAACACACAGACACACCAGCAGATACAGCATCGGTCCCCCGAGACTGTAGACCATCCCTAGAGGAGATGGAAGAGCCACCATCAGACAGAATAGGATCTGGAGTAGCAACTTCCTCAACAACGGTCGACGGTGTAGGAGGCAGATCGGAGAGGGTTACCGAGCTGACCTCGGAAAAGCTCTCAACGAAAACAGATGCCTCAATAGTGACATCAGAAGACAAAGAGACCACGGTCTCCTCGTCAGGTATCACTGAACTAACACCGCCAACAGTTGCAGAGGAACTCGCCACAGAAGGCAGATCCGAATCCTGTGTGACAGAGTCACCACGTGCACCAGCAGAAATGTCTGCTACGGCATGGCTACCCTTACCCCGAGAACGAGGGGTTCTAGCTCTGGAAAGAACCACCTTGTTCACAGAAGCCCAGAATTTAGAGGACCAAACCCCACAAATACCACATGATTGGGCCCGAGTGCAATTGTTGCAAGTGACACATGTGGCATGAGAATCGTCCACATGTTTCACCTGCAAACAAGAGGTACAAGGAATAGTCTTAGGCATTATATCAAAATAATAATCAAGCTTCCCGCCGACGGAAAACAGTACTAAGGTCGTGTTCGCACGTGGGGGAAAGACAAGATAAAGTGTGAAGAGACAAGCAATAAAAATACAAATTAACATTAAATAATAATAATTTGGTAGCTTGATAAAAGGATACAATTCACTAGCACACAAAATATGTAGAATAAGTTGTTCACGAAGAATAAACAGCATAATTAGCACAAGTCACAAAAATTTCCGACCATGCACAATGGCGGAAAATAAAGGAATTGACGTCACGGTTGTTGCGCATGCGCTCGGTAAACGCAAGAGGTGTGCAGAGAGAGTACCTGTAATTTCGAGCGCTGGTCTCGCTCGACCCTTTTTTCGATCTTTTTCGTGCTTTTGCACTCTAGTACTTTTCCAACTCGTTTGGAAAAGATTCTAAAAGCTTGAGTTAGTTCCGAAGTAGGGCTTGCACTTATGTTACAGCCAATTGTAAACAATTGTGAGTAGGGTGAAAAGAAATGGGATTGCTGCACCTATCTTTCTGAGGCAAAATATGAAATTTTTTGTGAATCAAGAAAATACTTAGAACGACACACGCGTGTGAATGGGTGAATCGTTATGGCACAAGAGCCATATTGATTAACCCATTCACACGCGTTTCATTCTGTGTTTATTACACACCTTCATGTCTATAAAATCAATTATTAGAAGGACACTCTTCAATTCATTTGACAACTATCAACAAAAAGAACACATTTTATCCCCAACCAAATTTGCGAGGGGAACCTGTGTTACTATGTCATCCCCTGAGTTCCAGTGCATTCAATGTGCCTACTGGCACATAGAACACACTGGAACTCAGGGGACGATTTTCAGCTATCACTAGGGATTCAAACTGTAAAGCATGATTTGTGGAAAATTCAAGTGAAATTTCACTTCCATTTAAAAATAGTCTGTCAACAATTTCTGTTCCGCACATATGTGCGGAACAGATTTTTATTTTCTGCATGGTTTAGTGTTGCTGTAGATGGGGATTACATAGAATAGGCATGTAATAAATATTTTTGCAAGTATTGTCCACTATTCTGTTAGTAAAGGATTAGCTGCAATAACTTCTTTTTTTTACGTCTACCAACAATGATAATTTACTATGCCTGTACAGTCCCTTAAAGGGTCAAATGACTGGCACCTCCAAAACGTACTAATGACCATGTTTCTAACAATTGGAAAAGATGTGAATAAAGTCCCACAAAGTAGTCCTTCTGTTTCTCAGGCCATTTTATTGTAAAATTGTAAGTGGGCGGGCAGTTTTTTATTTCATTTTTTAATTTTGTAATTATTTCTTTGCCATCAAAAGTTCTTGTTCTTGGTTTGTTTTATATTTTTAGGCCTCATAATCTACAGAATAGCATGGGTTGTGGTGTACTTAATCCTTTGAGTGCAACAGGACCATGTGGAAGGGCCTGAGAAAGAGATTTTTAACTTTTTTAATCCTAAGGTACATAAAGTGCTGTGAGTAAAAATACAGTACGTGGAGAGTGGATTGTAACTGAATCACCCGCGGAGTGGAGTTATCACCCAAACTATAACTGTCAAATTTTGTATATATCGACTAAAAAGCAAGCAATGTTTCAGCCAATGGACCTCCGGGTTTAACCCGGAGGTCCATTGGCTGAAACTTTGCTTGTGCTTGTTTTGCTTTGCAACAAATTTGCAGTTATTGCTTGGGTGGAGTCTCCACTCCGCGGGTGATTTAGTGATAATACACTTTTCACGTACTGTATTACCACAGAATTTGACCATATTGTGGATTTAAATAGACAATGCTCTATAACAAATTTTCTCTCGCAAGTTTTAACCCTTTGAACTCTTGTATCCTGGAATGGTATCGCCTCTGTGTACACTTACAGTGAGATGGGTCAGTCCAGTATCAATATACAGGGAGGATAAAATCATAACTGCAGTCTGCACCACCTGGCTGCAAACTGCAGTTATTATTTTATCATCAATGCCCTGGTTATAGACCTCTTATAATAAGACAAAAATGGGACGAAAATTATGCCTTGGACCGAAAAATTGGTCTTACAAGTTCAAAGGGTTAAATTTTCCGATGTTTCCAAGTACATTTTGAAGAATATCTGATGTCTACAGAAAATTAATATGTAGATGATGTGCAAAAAATTTTTCTCCATAATGTAATTTGAATATTCACAACATATTTCAGTTATTTATTTATTTATTTATTGGTGTTTAAGGTCACATATTTCTGCACAATGGCTAATCATGACGAGTTTTACAGGTGGAGGAAGCTGGAGTACCTGGAGAGAACCACTCAGCAATGACAAGCAACTGTCAGCTCTCCAACATTCTATCTCCAAACAAGAAGGGTTAGCTTTGGTTGAAGACAGGTGCATCATCGATGTGCAGTACAATTAGTACTCAGCAACACCGTGCCCTGTGGGCAATGGGGGTGAAGTGTCTTGCCCAAGGTGGGGTTATTATTGACAAAAAACAAATGCTGAGCTTCGAAAGTTGATACCATGTTTTGTTTGTAGCTTTGTGGATGATGTTATGCTGTATCTTATGTCACCGATGGAAATAAGAAACTGTGTTGATTGATTTTTGTGAACACAGTATTGCAATCATACATTAAAAAAACTGTACCCTCGACATGTGTAATAACTCGATGCCAAATGAAGGTAAAAAAATGTTCTTTTCCTAAATCAAATGATCACACATGCAGCTGCTACCCTCAAAACAGATTTGTATTTGTCTAGACGTTTTTACTTCTATTAGAGCAAATATACTGTTGTGGAATAAATCATGAATATTTAAAAAATTTTGTGAAGACTGATTTAACTGGTTGAGTGCTAGAAGCTCATATTTGGGCTTCAGACGGACGTGAAGGAACTGCAACTTAATTGATAGAGTACTAAATTTGGTTTGGTCATCAAAATTTGTTCAGTTGTCTTTGCCTTGGGCATTCTTCCTTAAATTGTAACAAGGCAAATCCATGCAGATGAAATACTTTCACTTTAAAGATAATATGAAACACATCCAGAAAATATGAAACCTTTAAGTTGGGGTACTTGCAATTCAGAAGGAAGCCCAAAGATGGGCTTCCAGCATACTACTAGTTAACTGGTTGAGTGCTACAAGCCAATATTTGGGCTTTACTCTAGAGTGCAGGTAATGCAAAACAGAAGCTTCAAGTTCTGTGAATGTCCTTCATTATTACCTTTGAGTTTGAATTTTCTGGTCTTTTTGCATTTTCCATGTTACAATTTATGTAAGCGGGCCTATAGGCATTCTCACATAAACTGTAACAAGACAAATACTTGTGAACAAATTGTGATGAATAAAATTTAGCACTCTACCAGTTAAAGGGTTAATATTCTGAGGATATGCTTTATGCTATCGTTGAAGTGTAATTAATTAGTCTATATGGATTTGTCTTGCTACAATTTATGGAAGATTGCTTTCCATAAAATGTAACAAGTCAGAGATGTGTGAACAATTTTTGATAACCAATAATTTAGCACTCTACCCTTTAACTGTTGAAGTGCCGGAAGCCAATGTTTGGGCTTTACTCTGAAGTGCAGGTTACCGTAACGTAAAAGATTCATATTCAGTGGATAAGCTTTATAATATCTTTGAAGTGAAATTATTCACTCATTATGGATTTGCCTTGTCACCAAGCCTAAAAATAAGCAGACTGTCATCTGCAAAATGAGGTCCTCAGAGGGTGAATTTGGTGATGCTACCCTGCACAGCAGGGTAGCATCACCAAATTTACCCTCTGTGAACCTCAGTCTGAATCAAGGTATCAAGCCAAAACAGAAAGATGTACCTAGAAGATAAATTGGACCTTGTATGGGATAGCATCAGCAAATTCACCCTCTGGGGACCCCATTTTGCAAATAACAGGTTGCTTATATTCAGTCTACTTGTCACAATTTAAGGGAGAGTGCCCATAGGCACTCTCCCATAAATTGTATCAAGGCAAAGACATGTGAACAAATTCTGATGGCCAAAAATAATTTAGCACTCTACCTTTTAAGTACATTACAATTCTTTGCACTCTTTAGTCTGCATGCATTATGCCGACAGAATAAAATAATGCAAAGTGTGTACACTTACGGAGACAAGAAAGCTGATGACTTTCCCATTATTTTCCCAAGACCATCATTCCAATCCATTTTCAACTGAAGCATCTGATTGACATACATGTATGTAACTGGTTAGAATGGAATTGTAAGGGTCAATGGTTGGGAAATGTGAATATTGGGTGGGAAAGAGCTGAGTGAGTTACTTCCAAGAAGGAAACTGCCAGTATAATTGTATCGTTTGTTTGTTTATTAGTATTTAACCCTTAAGGGCCTAATACTGACTTAGATCACTTTTACTGCAAATTTAGAACAAATGCCCAACATGCTGTCTCTGGGTTAACTCACAAGTTAAATTCTAACTTTTTTGGCACTTGTGTGTTGGTAAGTCTTGGCTAACTATAGAGGCATCCAAGACTTGCCTAAAACAACTGTAAAGCCACAGGGTGTTGACTGTCAGAGTGTAGCAAAATATTTATAAAAATGCTGATAGGATCACCGATTCAATGTCGAGTTGTGACAGCACAAAAGTGGTTTTAATCATTATCAACGTATCGTCCGGAAACCAATTGTTTACAATTTACTATGTGAAGGGTCGCTGTGACCTTGACCTTTGACTTAGTGATTCCAAAATAAATAGGGCTCTTTTTTGCACCAATGCCAACTTACCTATGAAGTTACATGAAAGAAGGTGGAACCATTGTCAAATTATCATCTGGAAACGAATTGTTTATGATTTATTATGTTCAAGGTCACTGACTGTGACCTTGCTCTTTGACCTAGCAAGTCCAAAATAATTAGGGGTCTTCAACTCACCTAGGCCAACCCACCTATGAAGTTTCATGAATGTGGGTCAAACCATTATCAAGTTATCATCCGGAAAACAATTGTTTACGATTTACTATGTTGAAGGTCACTGTGACCTTGATCTTTCACCTAGCAAGTCCAAAGTACATAGGTTTCTTCCTCTCACGAAGGCCAACCTACATATGAAGTTTCATGAATGTGGGTTGAACCGTAGTCAAGTTATCATCCGCAAACCAATTGTTCACAATTTACTATGTTCAAGGTCACTGTGATCTTGACCTTTGACCTAGTGAGTTCTTCCTCTCACCGAAGCCAACCTACCAATGAAGTTTCAGGAACATGGGTCGAACCATTATCAAGTTATCGTCGGAAATCAACTGTTTACACCCGCCTGCCCACCTGCTCACCCACCCAACCGCCCGCCATTCATCAAACTGTAAGTCAAGTTTGACTTCATCACAACTCGAGTAAAAATCCCTTGGCCCTGAAGGGTTAACATGATTTTCATGGCATTAATGATACATATGACAATATTATGTATAAAGTCAGCTCAGGGGATCCATTTGATCAAACTTTATTATTATTATTATCCCGACAAATGTCAGGCTGATGGAAACATCAGGAAGATTTATGCTATAGTGCAAGGTCAAGGTTTCCAGTATTTCTGTAGATTACTGTACATAGCATTTTAATTTAGCTCTCGGTTAGTTTCTACTGGCTGCACATGAATACAGTTTGGGGAGTCATACTAATTTCTCACATGCCAAGATGTTTTTTGTTTTATCTGTTTTCCGTGGAAAAGTAGAGGGTTACCCAAAGTCGAGTAAAGTGATTTGGTTAAAAAGTCTGTTCTTCTCATGCCATCATTTTGCAAAATTTTCTTATTGTCACAAGTTTATAAGTTTGTTAAGTTTTAATTAACTTTCACATAACAACCACCTCCACCCTTCCAATCTCCATGGTTCATTGTTCTTAAATGACATGGCATGTTTTGTCCGCCCACCAGCTTGGTGCTGATATGAGGATAATGATTTGTGTTTGGATCAGTCCATAAAGGACATAATCTTTCTTTAGGTGCTTTTTATTTTATGACGTGATTTATGTAAAGTATGTTTTGGCTATCCATCAGCTCCTTCTAAAAATGTGGATGATGATTTGTGATTGGATCAGTCCATAAAGGATATGATCTGTTCTTTAGGTTCTTTAGGTAGTTTTATAACATGTGATTTATGTAAAGATTCTTGCTATCATTGGCTACACTTTGTCAAAATAATTTTCGAGACTGAATGAAGTAAGCAATAAAAAGTGTAACCCTTATCATCAAATGGAGTTGCTTTGTCTTGCCCTGGTAACATGAAGATGTTAGATTTCAAACATGGAAGAATTTAGAGCAGTGGTTTGCAAGAAGATCTTTTGATGTTTGCTCCATCATCCCTCATGTTAAACCATGGGGTCCCATGATAGCACTACATTAAAGACAAGGACTTAATTTGAACAAAATTGTGAATCACCCCTAGAAAGATGTTCTACATCGAACATGAAACTGTCGGGAGATGTACATGGATTGGGAGAAGTGGATTTTTAACCCTCTGCACACTGTGAAGCATCAAAATTTTAAGAAGCAAATTTTTCCCATTGAGATCTGTTGAACAAAGCTGATTTGGTTAACTCTTTACCCAATGCAGACAATATCAAAATTTATTATTTTAATATTTGTTCTTTCAAATTTAAAAAAAAATTTCAATGAAACCAATCCATGTGACCCATCATTGGAACGAGATCAACGAGCTTGTTCCAATGAGGGGTCACATGATATGGTTTCGTTGAAAATGTTTTTGAAAAATATATTTTTTTTAAAGTACTTAATTTGTAAATTGCGTGGGCGGATGCAGACGATTCGTTAGGTAAAGGGTTAAATTCCTTGCTACATTATAGGGAAGATGAACTGCTTTATATTTCTGTATTTTGACACCAGTGTGCAGAGGGATAAAATGTTTGTCCTGTTATCCACAAGGTTTTTTAAGGCTTCAGAGGAGTTAAATTCAAGGTTTTTCAAGGTTATCGACGTGATTCCTGAAAGTTTTTGCCTCCACATTTTATGAAGCCAATCACAAAAAGGGTTTAAATTTTGAAAGATTGTTTTCAAAGATTTTCCAGGCCACTTTTGGAGTTTTGAGGAAATTCAATGACTTTCCAAGCCTTGAAAATTTATTTTTAATTCAAGGCTTTTCCAAGGTTTTTTAAGGCCCGCGGGAACCCTGTTCAACCAACTGATATATTCCAGACGATTAAATCTAAAATAAATTCATAACGATTCATTTCCTTTAAATCAAAGCTAGTAATATAGCTCGAGACTTGTTTTGATTAATATTTTGATGCCATTACAATCAGAAAGGAAGTCTCACCACAGCCATAGTTTCGTGGTAGTTCCACAAATTATGTTAATATCTTGTTGTTATCAAGGGAAATTAAATACTTATTGATTAGAATATTATTATTTATCCTTACGTTTTCCAGGGTGCATAGGAATTTACACCGGTTTGGGAACTCATACACCCTGAGGCAAAGCCAAAGGGTGTATGAGTTCCCAAACCGGATAAATTCCCATACACCCTGGAAAACACAAGGATAATGGATTTATTTCCAAGAATTTTGGTGTACTTAATACTTTAACATACATACATTGTGGGCAAAAACTGACAGAAAATTTGTACAGTGGAGCCCACTTAATTGGATATCTCTTATTTGTATATCCCTGTTAATCGAATATAATTTTCAAACACAAAACCATTTACCATACCTTTAGTACAAATTTGATCTGTTAATTGCATATGGATTGTAGAGTAAACTCCTGTTAATTGTATAGAAATGTTTGTAATATGTCGAAAAAATTACTGTGACACGCACCAAATTCCCCTTATTTATCAACCTTTTTGGCCTCACTACATCCAATACAGGAATTTATTCTATTATATCTTGTTTGACAGAGCTCTATGAGCTCTGTCAAACAAGAAATAATAGAATAAATGCTCAGTTTACCTCCAGAACAAAGGAAACTGACCAAATCCCTGTTAATTGTATACTCCTGTTAACTGAATAATTTTCGCTGGCAAAATGGATATTCAATTAAGAGGATTCTACTGTACTTCATAAATAAAACCAGACAAATATGGATGTCATTGGAACTGGCTCAATGAGCCAGTTCCAATGACATCCATATCTGTAATATTTTATTGCACCTAAATATTAAATTTCCTGTATTTTTATTTTTGTTCTAACATAACCGCGCAGAAGGTATGAATTAATAATTAAAAATGGGTACTTTTTTAGCCAAGTAGCTTGCTCTTGTATATTCTTGTTTTTACAATGTGGTTAAACACAGTGTAAAAAAAAAAGCCACTGTGGATTGCAAGTTACATCGCACCTCTCAGCCAATCAAAATGCAGTATTTTGTTTCATTTTGAAATAACTATATCTATAACTGGGGCTCAAAAGCATACCTTTATATCTTTGTAAGTAAAGATACATATCACATAACATTAATGGTCGTCTGGGCCAACAAAAAAGCTCATAACAGCATCAAATTCCAAACAGAATTAGACTGATGGACTGAGTACTTGGGATCCCACGGAGAATGTGACTAATTTGTTCTACACAAATCAAGTACATGTCACCTACCTACATCGAGATGAAAAAATCTCATTCAAATCGGTTCACGCATTTGATAAATGGAAAATTAGGTCAGGCCAAAGATTTTACCCGCTTTCATTAGAATGTTAGATATTTCCCACTGAACTCCAAATGAACAAATTTCAATTTAATTCTACACCTCAAAGGGAAGCTGAATGCCAAATATCACGGAACTGCAGCCGTCAGTGTATGAGAATATTTTAAAATTGGGATGGTTTTTCATAAACCCAAACACCCCTCCCTCCCTCCCACATCATCATCAGACTTTCAAATGAATGCGGACAACTTAGGTCATCCCGGTTAAAATGGAATGTTGTTTAATTTTCCGAAGCAAAAGTTAACCCTTTACACAATGCATTTGAAAAAGAATTTGTTATTTTAATTACTCTTTTTTCAATTTTTACAAAAAAATTTCAAGAACAAGCTTGTTTTAATGAGAGAGGGGGGGGGGGGGGGTGGGGTCATATGATTTTTTTTTTTTTTTTTTAATAAAATAATTTTTGTTTTCCTACTGTGCAATTTGTAATTCATGTGAGCAGATGCAGTTGATTCGCAAGGTAAAGGATTAATAATGCTTACATGCCCAAATGGTGTAACTTTCCGCAATTTTCAATGGAGCCCATATTTGAGCTTCTAGTCCTGAACCTTAACTGGTAGAGTGCTAAATTATTTTTGGTTGTCGAAAATTATTCACATGTCTGTGACTTGTAACAATTTATGGGAGAGTGCCTTTGGGCACTCCCCCATAAATTGTGACAAGGCAAATCCATACAGGACAAGTAATTTCAATTCAAATATAATACGAGGCACATTTATAGAGTATGAAGCTTTTATTGCAGGATCTGCACTTGAGAACAAAGCCCAAATATGGGCTTCCAGAACTCTCTCTACCAGTTAAATCAATCTGCTTATATTCGTTCATTATGTTCAACATACCTCCAGACATGGAGAGCGAATCCTGGACATCTGTTTCCACATGCCAAACAGGGTTGACCTTCATCTACCTCTTGAACAAGTATACCCTAGAATACAAAATGAGATATATATGAATGCAATTCTGGAATCTCACTCTTTTAAACTGATATGTGGCCACATGTTGAATGGATATAGATAATACATATATACGAAGAGTGAATTACAACAAAAACACTCAGTGAAAAAGAAAATCCACATAGGCAGAGCACAAATTCTCTGAAAAAGCCAACAGGCTTCAAGCAAAATACCAGATCATGTACCTCAGGGTTAAACCAAGAGGTCCATTTATAGTGGAACTTTGCTTGTGCCCCTCATGCTTGTTTTTTAACCCTTAACCTGACAAATAGGCTGTATCCGTCTACGTAATTTACAAACTGAGCAGTTTAACAAAACCATATTATGTGCCCCTTCACTGGAATGAGCTTGGTTCAATGTATTTATTTATTTATTGGGGGTTAAGGTCACATACTTATACACAATGGCTAATCGTGACCATGACAGCTTTACGGGTGGAGGAAGCCGGCTGGAGTACCCGGAGAGAACCACAGAGCATCGATGAGCAACTGTCAGCTTCTCAACATTCTAACTCTGTTCAAGCACTGCTCAAGCGGAGTTACAGTAGCTGAAGACATGTGCACCATCGACGTGCAATACGTGTTAGTACACAGCGCATCGAGCCCCCATGTAGGCAACTGGAGTGAAGTACCTTGACCAAGGACACAACGTGGGTCATCCCGGACGGGGATCGAACTTGGGATCTCTAGCATAGAACTCCAACAGTGTACCACTAGGCCACCGCGCTCCTGCTCGGTTCAATGAGGGGGTCACATGATATGATAGATTATTTAGTAGATATGATTTTCTTTCTCAGAATTGCCCATTATCGAACTTGGCTGATATGACTTCAAACTTAGTTGATATGATGCTGACCTTGGCCGATATGAACTGAGCTAGAGTTGTCCTCCTTGTTGCATTACTAGGTGCAATAAATTTGTTTACAGTGAAATCATTCACCGTAACTTGTTGAATACAATCAATCAGTAAAATTGGCATTACCAGGCAAAACGTAGTAGTTTTTGTGTGGTGAGGAATTAATGATGAAAATAAGTAAGGAGTCGGTGGATGAAGAGAATAAACGAAGAGTCCTGCACAGAATTCAATGCAAAATAAAATTCAGAGTCGTAAGTGTAGATTCATCAAAAAAGAGACAGCTCAGCTATTCAAACGGCATGGCTTCCACCTGTTGAAACCAAGACTTTTGGATAGCTGAACTGGAATAGGAAACTTTGGACTTTATGAACATAATGAGAAAAAATAACACTGTTAGAAAACTAACAGATCTGAGAATATTTTTTAATTATTTGTTTTCATTTAATAAATAAAAAGGTTAATACTTGGTTAGTTTGATATCGGCCACAAGCCAGAAAATAAGCAGACTGTCATCTGCAAAATGAGGTCCCAAGTGGGTGAATTTAGTGATGCTACCCTGCACAGCAGGGTAGCATCACTAAATTTACCCTCTGTGAACCTCAATCTCAATCAGGGTCTCAAAACTAAACAGAAAGAGGTACCTAGAGGATAAATTAGCCCACTGTATGGGATCACATCATCAAATTCACCCTCTGGGGACCTCATTCTGCAAATGTCAGACTGCTTATTTTCAGGCCTGATCGGCCAAGATATCAGCCCTTGGTAATTTCCCATCAGCCCTCAAACCTCAGTCTCCGGCTGATTTTAAGTTACCCATGGCTGATATCACAGCCGATATGAAGCTAACCAAGTAATAACCTCAAAACATCAGGTGGCCCCCTCATTGGAACAAACTCATGAAGCTTTCTGTTGAAATGTTTAGAACAAAAACCCCAAATAATGAAAATAATAAATTTTTGAAATCATGTATGTTGGGTAAAGGGCTAAAGCACTATCACGAACGTGTACAGACCCTATTATAAAATTGTCTCTTGGAGCAGTAGTTGACAGTTACATCTCTAAGCTATGATTCATTGTGGTGTTTTTAGATGGACTCAAATACTCAATAACTAGCATAAAATATCTGACATAAATGTTGCATAAATGACATAACATGGCTGATATGTTTGTTCACTTGTAGAAAAAAGTCCTAAGACAAATTTTAAGATCATATCTTGACAAGATATGAATGATAGTATGACAGAAGAAGCTTTTGAAAGTTAACACAGTAATCCTGACTGCATAACAAAACTTCCGAATGAGTAAGTCATTGCTCGCTTTGAGGCAAGGTATTTTAGATATCTCCTGTTGATTGCATAGAACTTCTAAACAACAAACTATTTACAATATTGTCAGCAAGCCTGAAAATAAGCAATCTGTCATTTGTAGAATGAGGTCCCCAGAGGGTGAATATGCTGACCCTAACCCACCCGGTGGGCTACAATCCCCCAGTGTATCTTCTGAGTACCTCTTTCTTGTTAGGCCTGAAACCTTGATTCAGACTGTTTCCAGAGAGTAAATTTGGTAATGCTCCTCTGCTGTGCAGGGTAGCATCACCAAATTCAGCCTCTGGGGACCTCAATTTGCAGATGACAGTCTGCTTATTTTCAGACTTGATTGTCAGCACAAATTTGACCAGTCAATTGCATACAGGTTATAGAATAAACTCCTGCTACTGGAAGTCAAAGGAGTACTCTGACAGCACTGAATTCCCTGTGTTTTCATAGAGAAAAAATAGGTACTGGGGCCGATTATCAGATTTAAACCACGAGTATGATAAGGGTTGTAACCATGAGGCTTGCTGAGTGGTTAAAACCCTTATTCTATGAGTGGTTCAAATCTGATTACCAGCCTTACTACCTATTTGTTTTATTTATATCAAATGCAGCCCAACTGTCCCAGCAATGGCAATGCTTAGACACAAAATAGTCTGAGACATTTTTTATTAACCGTTTACCTAGCGAATCTGCTATATCTGGACTCGTGATATACAACAAGAGGCCCCAGGGGGCCTGAGGGCGCTCACCTGACATGGTAGCCTAAATATCAACCCAGAGAATTGATTCCCACAAGTTGCATCTGCTCCTCCTAATAAAAGCTGAAACCAAATATCCAAATATTCTGACCAGTGGATCTAAAAAAAGATTTTTAAAGAATATTCCTCATACTGAACTAAGTTATAATTCGGGCTCCCAGAGGGAGCCCATATATGAACCCAGGGACTTGGCTTTAACAAACCTGAAACTCACACCCCTAAGGATTCTGCACACCAATTATCAAAACATTCCGACTGCTGGATCTGAAGAAGAAGATTTTTAAAGAAAATTCCTCATTTTGAACCAAGTTACAATTCGAACTCCCACAATCAGCCCAAATATGGACCTAGGGACATGGCTTGAACAAACTTGAATCTTACCCCCCCTAAGGATGCTGCATAAAAAATATCAAAAGCATTCATCTGCTGGATCTGAAGATTTTTAAAGAAAATTCCTCATTTTGAACTAAGTTGTCATTCAGGCGCCCATAGTGAGCCCAAATATGAACCAAGGGACTTGGCTTGAACAAACTTGAATCTCAGCCCCCTAAGGTTGCTCCATGCCAAATATCAAAACATTCCAACTGCTGAATCTGAAGAAGAAGATTTTGAAAGAAAAATTCCTCATATTGACTAAGTTATAATTTGGGCTCCCACAGGATGGACTTGGCTTTAACACACTTGAATCAGATCCACCCCACAATGTTGCATACCAAATATCACAAGATTCTGCCTGCTGGATCTGGAGAAGATGTTTGAAGAAATTTGTCTGAAATGCACTAAGTTTGAATTTGGGCTTCTATAGTGAGCCCAAATATGAATCCAGGTGGCCGATTTGAACAAATTGGAATCAGATCCACCCCACAATGTTGCATACCAAATATCAAAAGATTCTGCCTGCAGGATCTGGAGAAGATTTTTGAAGAAATTTGCCTGAAATGCATTAAGTTCGAATTCGAGCTTCTATAGTGAGCCCAAATATGAATCCAGGGAGCCAATTTGAACAAAATAGAATCAGATCCACCCCACAATGTTGCATACCAAATATCAAAAGATTCTGCCTGCTGGATCTGGAGAAGAAGATTTTTTAAGAAATTTGCCTGAAAAGCACTAAGTTCAAATTTGGGCTCCTATACTGAGCCCAAATATAAACGGAGGGAGCCGATTTGAACAAACTTGAATCAGATCCACCCCACAATGTTGCATACCCAATATCAAAAGATTCTGCCTGTTGGATCTTGAGAAGATTTTCAAAGAAATTTGCCTTAAATGCACTAAGTTCAAATTTGGGCTCCTATACTGAGCCCAAATATAAACCCAAGGGGCCGATTTGAACAAACTTGAATCAGATCCACCCCACAATGTTGCATACCAAAAATCAAAAGATTCTGCCTGCTGGATCTGGTGAAGAAGATTTTCAAAGAAATTTGCCTGAAATGCAGTAAGTTCAAATTTGGGCTCCTATACTGAGCCCAAATATAAACCCAGGGGGCCGATTTGAACAAACTTGAATCAGATCCACCCCACAATGTTGCATACCAAATATCAAAAGATTCTGCCTGCTGGATCTGGAGAAGAAGATTTTTTAAGAAATTTGCCTGAAATGCACTAAGTTCGAAATCGGGCTCCTATACTGAGCCCAAATATGAACCCAGGGGGCCGATTTGAACAAACTTGAATCAGATCCACCCTACAATGTTGCATACCAAATATCAAAAGATTCTGCCTGCTGGATCTGGAGAAGAAGATTTTTTAATGTTTTTCCCATTGCCTACAGTGTTAAAAAGTGCTGACTCGGCACTTTTTCAAAGTCCCGAAACTGTACCCTATGATAAAACCGATGGCAATTTTTTTTTACCAATTCTTTCTGTTGGCCCTAAGGAAGCTGCACACCAAATAAAAATTCTCAGTGCCGTGCAGTTTTGGAGATATGGGCGTTTAAATTTTTTTCTATTTTTAGCTTCTGCGGTTCCCATGGGGCTACAGGAAAAAAAAAATCAGCATAAATTAGGTACTTATGACCCAATAAGCCCTCACATAAAATTTGGTTCAAATCAGCCTCTCGGTTTGGAAAATAGAAATTTTGGGCGGGGCAAAAAATTTTGCCCCTCCCATAACGACGCCAAGTATAGCCCCACAAACTTCTCTTGAACAAATCTGAGTCTACTCCTCAAAAGGAAGCTGCACACCAAATATCAAGTCTCTGCTGCTGCTGGTTCATGAGAAGAAGATTTTTTAAGATTTCAGCACACTTTTTGGGTGTGGCCCTACCCACGGGCGAGGCAACTTGATTTGAACAAAATCAAATTGCGATGTCATAACAAACTATTATCTCAAATATCAATTAAATTGGTTCAGCGGTTTGGGAGGAGGAGACGCAAACACCATGTTCACGGACGCCGGACGCCGGACGGTGAGTGATCACTATAGCTCTCCTGACTGAAAGTCAGGTGAGCTAAAAATTGCTATTCAAATTTTATTTTTTTCATTTCTCTTCCCCAAAACATACCTCATGACCTATTAATGAAACAAGCTTGATGAGCTTGTTCCAATAAGGACTAATAAGCAATGGTCAGAAGTAAAAAAATCTGATGTTTCAGAAAAATAATTTGTACCGTTGGCTTCAACTTGTGTTAGGTAAAGGGTTAAAGATGCAGTACATAAAACATTGTTGGGCTATAGGAGTCATTTTTTTCTTTTTGGCAAGTAATAACTCCTAATCCTTCAAAATGCATTTTGGGAATAATTGCCTAAGTGACACATGGGTGGGGAGGGCAGAGGGGTTGTGCTGTTGTGTTATAGTAGTCAATTTTTCTTTGTTTGCTTTTAATAACTCCCAATCCTTGAAAATGCATTTTTGGAAAAATTGCCTAAATGACCGTGGAGGGGGGTGGGGGTGGGGGATGGGGGGAGGGGAGTGGAGTGGAACCCATATTCAAACTTGGCCTGTATTACTAGCTGTAAAATACACATATCAACTTTGGTTGAAATCAAAAAATCCAAACTGGAGTTATCGGTCGGAAACAAATTGTTTAAAGACAGAGGTATGTACTTCAAGTTATGCCACAAACAAAGTTCGGACAGATGGACGGACGGACGGACGGATGGATGGATAGAGCTCTATGATATATACCTCCCTTGTGGGGGGATAAAAAGTAACAAAGTATGTGGTAGAAGCCTAATTTGAAATTTAGAGAAACTTAAAGTTTGAAAACCACTTTGAAAAGGGTTAAATTAATGCCAATATTATTTGAAACCACTGTATACAGGTTCAGTCGACCTTGCCCCAAATGAAAAACAATGACATTGTAACACAGTGTTTGAAGAATGAAAGGTACATCCTTGAACAAAACTTAAATCCAAAACTTTAAGCTGGAATACTAAGTAAAAATATTTCTTAAAACCGATAAAAGAAATCATTGATGTAGATGCAATCATTAAATATTTATGCAAGAATTAAAGTAAGAATGTATGTGGCAAAGCCTAATTTCAAATACAAAGAAACTAAGTCTGAAAACATGTTTAAAAGGGGTTAAAATCATGCCAATATTTATGAAAGTCACTGTAGAAAGGTTCAGTAGACAGTAGAAATTGTCCCAAATGTGAAACAGTGACATTGTACTAAACTGTTTGAAGAATTAAAGGTGTAACTTTGCAAACAAAAATAAACTTTAACCAAAAACTTTAACCTGGAAGTTGGAAGTTAAATTGCCATACAAAAAAGTGTTAAATATTTTCCAAAATAACATGAAACATAATGAAAATGATACAATCAATAGTAATTAATATTAATTTAAAAGAAAAAAAACTGTAACCTTGACTAAAAAACTTTAACCACAAACTTTAACCAAAACTCTAAATGTTAACAGATGGCCAGACAGACAGACAAAAGTCATGACTATAGCCCATAATGTAAACAGTCGGGCTAATAATCGACTTTGTCACTTAAAATGGAGAAGAAACGACACTTTCTGTCGCAAAAACACAGGTTTGTTTTGTTTACATCTGCGCCGGTGGGCAGTACTACTGGCTGCACATGAATGCTTGATTGACAGTTAGACACATCCTCAAAGTTGATTGAATTTACCTTGCTTTTTCAGTTAAATTATTAACAATTCTTAAAATTTTATTTTAAATATTTAATTGTAGGTATTTAAAACTAAATAAGTCATTGAATAGTAGATACCGCAAAATGTCATACGTTTGAATGAAACATCGCGAATGTATCGAAGTTGGCAAATTGCATCATGTCAAAGGCCAAGTTGGATGAACTTCCTACCGTGGGTGTATATTTTTTTTAACCGCAGTAGAAGCTTTACACCAGTAGTGGGGTTAAAAGCTCAAATTTTTTAACATAAGGCTTTTCTCGGGTAGTAACAGAAGCAAGCATGGTATAAAGACCTATTTGGTCTCAGTACAGTGGAGCCCACTTAATTGGATATCTCTTAATTGTATATCCCTGTTAATTGAATATAATTTCCCAACACAAAGCCATTTACCATACCTCCAGTACAAATCTGACCTGTTTATTGAATATAGGTTATAGAGTAAACTCCTGTTAATTGAATAAAAAATCTTGTAACATGTCGAGAAATTACCCTGACTCTCCCCAGTTTTTCTTTGTTTATAGACCTATTTGGCCTCAGTGCATCCAATACGGGCATTTAATCTATTAAATCTTGTTTGACAGAGCTCATGGAGCTCTGTCAAACAAAATATAATAGATTAAATGCAAAGTTTATCTCTATAATACAGGAAAGTGATGCAATCCCTGTTAATTGAATACTCCTGTTAATTGAATAATTTTCATTGGCAAAGCGGCTATTCAATTAACAGGATTCCACTGTATATCCAATATAAACATTTAATCTATTATGTTCCAATAAGACTAAAATCCTCTCCCTGTGATTGGATGAGAGCTCACTTAGTTTTTTCCATGTTTACAGCTCCAGTGGCATTTGTTACCGTATGATGTCATCAAGTGAAATATTTGAAAAGATGATAATAATGGGAGGAGATTGTGCATATTTTTTGAGGCCAGTGATCATTCTATGAATGTTTTCCCACAACCCACTTATAAAAAGGTCGAGGTTACTTCATCTCAGTTCATATCATGAACTTGTTCATCATTTGAACTGAGGTGGAGTAACTTCAACCTTTATCTAAGTAATTGATTTTTTTGTTGTCCAGTGATGTCATGGGGTACACGAGAGGTTTATTTACTAAATTTGTTATCATTAAAGTTACCTCGTTCATTCAAGTTGTCTTGTTCATTTCACGATGTTGGTTTTGGGCTATGGGTGGGGTTGTTATTGGAACAAATATGTTATTGTGATGAATTGATGGTAACATGGCTGAGGTTTGACGCTTGGAACATTGGTTTAACCCCGATGCTACGCATCTCCAAGCCGCAAACCTCAGACCATGTCACCATCAATTCATCAGAATAACTTACAATATCTTGGCTGACAGAGCTCCTTCAGCTCTGGCAAACAAGATATAATAAACAAATTAAATGCTCAATTTATTACTAGAATACAGGGAAGTGACCTGTTAATTTTGAATATTTCTGTTGGTAAATTAGCTATTCAATTAAAAGGTTTCCACTGCATATATATTTATTATACACTCAGCTGTAATTTATGAAGGAAATGTTAAAGTTGTAAATAGAGATTATTACCATTTTGTGGATGTACAAAATATGTATCCGAGTCGAGCTACGGGTTCTAAGGGCAGATCACGACAAGTCGAAAATCATTTTATCTTACAACATATTGGGGATAAGTCAAGAGTGTAGACGAATATATAATGAACTATTTATTCGTACGGATGAACAAAAAGAAAAAAATGGAACTCACATGAAAGGAATGTGCTTGTATCCGACCCCCTGATACAAATATCTGTACCAAGTGTCGGATACATGACAGTTGCGCAGTTAATACAGACAAAATACATGTTGATTGTAAGATAAAACTCAATATCTCCAAGATGGAGGAAAAAAAAAGAATTGGTTTCATTGCAGCACAACATAAAACATCACATTATATATATACAGTTATCCTCATTGTTGCCCATGAAAATTCAATACAACTGTTGAACTTTCATTGAAAATACAGTGGAACCCTGTTAACGGAATATCCACTCTACCAATGACAATTATTAAATTAACAGGAGTATTCAATTAACAGGGATTGTGTCACTTTCCTGTATTCTAAAAATGAACTTGGCATTTATTCTATTATTTCTTGCTTGACAGAGCTCCTTGAGCTCTGTCAAACAAGATATAATAGATTAAATGCCTGCATTGGATGTACTGAGGCCAAATAGGTCTATAAACAAAGGAAAACTGGGGAGTGTCAGGGTAATTTCTCGATAGGTTACAAGATTTTTTATTCAATTAACAGGTGTTTACTCTGTAACCTATATTAAATTAACAGGTCAAATTTGAACTGGAAGTATGGTAAATGGTTTTGCATGGGTAAATTATATTCAATTAACATGGTTATTCAGTTAAGAGATATCCAATTAAGTGGGCAACACTGTATTGTTTTGTGGTGTTTATCAAATTATTAAATTTTTATTAAGTTCTTATTCATAGGCAATTTCGACCCATTTTCTAATGTTGGGTTGGAAATACAATGGAACAAAACTAGCTGTATCAATATTCAAGCCAGGTGAATATTGTGGAAATAAGCCTCCCCACTCTTTTTTTTTCGATGTGAGGCAAGGTGAATATTGAAATGAACCTCCTCAGATTGCTTGTATTTCAAGAGCCGTTTCAATGAGGCTATGTTTTTGAGGCAAAAATTGAAAAAAAATAATAAAATTTGAATGGCAATTTAGTAAATAGTGCAGGCCAGCATGTTAGGTAAAAAGGTAAACTGTAACATGTATTCTATTAACTGGCAGAGTGCTATTTATTTATTTATTGGTGTTTTAAGGTCACATACTAATGCACAATGGCTAATCATGACCGTGACAGTTTTACGGGTGGAGGAAGCCAGAGTACCCGGAGAGAACCACCGAGCATCGACGAGCAACTGTCAGCTCCTCAACATTCTTACTCTGTTCAAGCTCCGCTCAAGCAGGGTTACAGTGGTTGAAGACACGTGCCCCATTGACGTGCAGTATGCCTTAGTACACGGCATCATCATGCCCCAATGTAGGCAACCGGGATAAAGTGCATTGCCCAAGGACACAATGCGGGTCGTCCCGGACGGGGATCGAACTCAGGGGACCTCCAGCATAGAAGTCCAACAGTCTACCACTGGGCAACCACACTCCCTGGTTGAGTGCTAAATTATTTTAAGTCATCAAAATTTGTTCAAAATTCGTTCACATGTCATTTGCCTTGTAACACTTCATGGCACTCTCCTATAAACTGTAGCAAGCCAAATTCTTGCAGACAAAACAAGAGGCCCCACGTGGCCTTAATCGCTCACCTGACAAAGTGACTCTAAGAAGTATTTTAGGTCACCTTCACCATGTCATGCCTCATCAACATTAACTGGTTGAGTGATAGATTTTGTTTGAAGTTCAACATTTGTTACCTAAAATTAGTTTTATTTAAAATCATTGGTGTGTGGCCAATCTCCAATGATTTTTAATAAAGCAAATTTATCTCTGCAGACAAACTGGTTTAGCATGAAGCACAAACAAGGAATGTGAAGAGATAGCCTTGGACATCTCTCCCCAACTGTGGATATCTTCCATGTGCTACATGTATATATTTGCATGCAAGAAAACAAAAATTTTCACAAATTTTATTTTTTTTTATCATCATTGGAACAAGCTCAAACAGCTTATTCCAATAGGGGTATGGGAAGATCAGGTATATTTTTGAGACAGAAATGTGAATATATAAATAATGGTGTTTTTTTGTGAATGATGCTGGAGAATTTTGCGTAAAGATATGGTAAATGGTTTGTTCTAGATACAGAATGATGCAAAAGTATTTAAATTTGATTAGGCAAGTTGTTCCTATAATGCATTTAAAAATTGAAGTAACTGTTTTTTTGCTGACGAACTTTTAGATGTGTGTGTCTGTGTTTGTGTGTGTGTGTGTGTGTTTGTGTGTGTGTGTTTGTGGGGGGGGGGGGGGGGGGGGGGTAAGAGTGTTCTTGCAAACAAAATTCCTGAATAATTGGAAAATTTTATTTTTTGTGTGAAAGACATAGTGCGTGAATGTTGATTGGAACAAGCTTAGAGAGCTCATTTTAATGTGAAGTCATAAAGCTGTGTTTTACGTACGAAATTCTGGAATAACTAAAAAAATTGCTTTTTTGACTCAAAAAGCATGGTGTGCGACCTCTCATTGGAATGAGTTCAAAAAGCTCATTCCAATGGGGTATTTACAAGCGATAAGTACATGTATGTTTAAGAGACAAAAATTAAAATTTGAATAGCGATTTTTGCGAAGAATGCTGACAAGTTTTGGCAGTTATGCTGGTAAAAAGGTAAGATATGCAAAGTGGTTGTTTTTTAGAGGCGACATTTAATTAAGGGGAATTAACCCTTGATTACTGAGGTAACTTCTAAAAGTACTGAAATTTCATGAAGCAATGTGAATAACAGACAACAGTTGCCTAAAAATTTCATGAATAACTAAAATTTTTATTCCTTTGTCTCGAAAACATGGCATATGACCTTTGTTGGAATGAGCTGAATGCGTGTGTTCCAATGAGGGGTCATAAAATTTGAACGAAGATTTGTGTGAATAATGCATTAGTACTGCTAGATTTGGGTAAACGGTTCACCCTGGATACCACCCCTTCTATAGTAGATCTTTTCTGCAAATTTTGTCTAAGATTCTATCAACTTTACAAATAAATACGTTCATGAATCACAATCAGATCCACCCTACAATGTTGCATACCAAATATCAAAAGATTCTGCCTGCTGGATCTGGAGAAGAAGATTTTTTAAGAAATATGCCTGAAACGCACTAAGTTAAAATTTGGGCTCCTATACGGAGCCCAAATATAAACCCAGGGGGCCGATTTGAACAAACTTGAATCAGATCCACCCCACAATGTTGCTTACCAAATATGAAAAGATTCTGAAGCTGGATCTGGAGAAGAAGATTTTTTAAGAAATTTGCCTGAAATGCACTAAGTTCGAATTCGAGCTTCTATAGTGAGCCCAAATATGAAACTAGGAAGCCGATTTGAACAAACTTGAATCAGATCCACCCCACAATGTTGCATACCAAATATCAAAAGATTCTGCCTGCTGGATCTGGAGAAGAAGATTTTTTAATAAATTTGCCCGAAATGCACTAAGTGCGAATTCGGGCTTCTATATTAAGCCCAAATATGAATCCAGGGGGCCGATTTGAACAAACTTGAATCAGATCCACCCCGCAATGTTGCATACCAAATATCAAAAGATTCTGCCTGCTGGATCTGGAGAAGAAGATTTTTGAAGAAATTTGCCTGAAATGCACTAAGTGCGAATTCGGGCTTCTATATTAAGCCCAAATATGAATCCAGGGGGCCGATTTGAACAAACTTGAATCAGATCCACCCCGCAATGTTGCATACCAAATATCAAAAGATTCTGCCTGCTGGATCTGGAGAAGAAGATTTTTGAAGAAATTTGCCCGAAATGCACTAAGTTTGAATTCGAGCTTCTATAGTGAGCCCAAATATGAATCCAGGGGGCTGATTTGAACAAACTTGAATCAGATCCACCCCGCAATGTTGCATACCAAATATCAAAAGATTCTGCCTGCTGGATCTGGAGAAGATGATTTTTTAAGAAATTTGCCTGAAATGCACTAAGTTCGAATTCGAGCTTCTATAGTGAGCCCAAATATGAATCTAGGAAGCCGATTTGAACAAACTTGAATCAGATCCACCCCACAATGTTGCATACCAAATATCAAAAGATTCTGCCTGCTGGATCTGGAGAAGAAGATTTTTGAAGAAATTTGCTTGAAATGCACTAAGTTCAAATTTGGGCTCCTATACTGAGCCCAAATATAAACCCAGGGGGCCGATTTGAACAAACTTGAATCAGATCCACCCCACAATGTTGCTTACCAAATATGAAAAGATTCTGCCTGCTGGATCTGGAGAAGAAGATTTTTTAAGAAATTTGCATGAAATGCACTAAGTTCAAATTCGAGCTTCTATAGTGAGCCCAAATATGAATCTAGGAAGCCGATTTGAACAAACTTGAATCAGATCCACCCCACAATGTTGCATACCAAATATCAAAAGATTCTGCCTTCTGGATCTGGAGAAGAAGATTTTTTAAGAAATTTGCCTAAATGCACTAAGTTCGAAATCGGGCTCCTATACTGAGCCCAAATATGAACCCAGGGGGCCGATTTGAACAAACTTGAATCAGATCCACCCTACAATGTTGCATACCAAATATCAAAAGATTCTGCCTGCTGGATCTGGAGAAGAAGATTTTTTAAGAAATTTGCCTGAAATGCACTAAGTTCGAAATCGGGCTCCTATACTGAGCCCAAATATTAACCCAGGGGACGATTTGAACAATCTTGAATCAGATCCACCCCACAATGTTGCTTACCAAATATGAAAAGATTCTGCCTGCTGGATCTGGAGAAGAAGATTTTTTAAGAAATTTGCCTGAAATGCACTAAGTTCGAATTCGGGCTTCTATAGTAAGCCCAAATATGTATCCAGGGGGCCGATTTGAACAAACTTGAATCAGATCTACCCCGCAACATTGCATACCAAATATCAAAAGATTCTGCCTGCTGGATCTGGAGAAGAAGATTTTTGAAGAAATTTGCCTGAAATGCACTAAATTCGAATTCGAACTCCTATAGTGAGCCCAAATATGAATCTAGGGAGCCGATTTGAACAAACTTGAATCAGATCTACCCTACAATGTTGCATACTAAATATCAAAAGATTCTGCCTGCTGGATCTGGAGAAGAAGATTTTCAAAGAAATTTGCCTGAAATGCAGTAAGTTCAAATTTGGGCTCCTATACTGAACCCAAATATAAACCCAGGGGGCCGATTTGAACAAACTTGAATCAGATCCACCCCACAATGTTGCATACCAAATATCAAAAGATTCTGCCTGCTGGATCTGGAGAAGAAGATTTTTTAAGAAATTTGCCTGAAATGCACTAAGTTCGAAATCGGGCTCCTATACTGAGCCCAAATATGAACCCAGGGGGCCGATTTGAACAAACTTGAATCAGATCCACCCTACAATGTTGCATACCAAATATCAAAAGATTCTGCCTGCTGGATCTGGAGAAGAAGATTTTTTAATGTTTTTCCCATTGCCTACAGTGTTAAAAAGTGCTGACTCAGCACTTTTTCAAAGTCCCGAAACTGTACCCTATGATAAAACCGATGGCAATTTTTTTTACCAATCCTTTCTGTTGGTCCTAAGGAAGATGCACACCAAATAAAAATTCTCAGTGCCGTGCAGTTTTGGAGATATGGGCGTTTTAAATTTTTTCTATTTTTAGCTCCTGCGGTTCCCACGGGGCTGCGGGAAAATTTTTTTTTGCATAAATCAAGTACTCATGACCCAATAAGCCCTCACATAAAATTTGGTTCAAATCAGCCTCTCGGTTTGGAAAATAGAAATTTTGGGCGGGGCAAAAAATTTTGCCCCTCTCATAACAACGTCAAGTATAGCCCCACAAACTTCTCTTGAACAAATCTGAGTCTACACCTCAAAAGGAAGCTGCACACCAAATATCAAGTCTCTGCTACTGCTGGTTCATGAGAAGAAGATTTACAAAGATTTTGGTGCCCCTTGGGGGTGTGGCACCACCCAGGAGGAGGGGCAACTTCATTTGAACAAATCTGAATTGGCATTAGGTAATAAACATTTAGCCAACATTTGAATAAAATTGGGCTAGTGGTTTAGGAGGAGAAGTCGATAATGTAAAGTTAACGCCGGACGGACGACGACGGACGACGGACGACGGACGCCGGACGACGGACAGAAAGTGATTAGTTAAGCTCCCCTTGAGCTTCGCTCAGGTGAGCTAATAATGTCACTTGGAAGAGAGAATCACATCCACAGGATCACAGGTACTCGATACAAGCTGTGAAATCGAAAGCAAAATGATATCTGATAGCATTTTTGAATCGATGCTGACATGCCCTCATAATGGTATATAAATATTAATAAGGTACCCAACTCGCTTTTCGAAAACAATAGCACTCATCTTCATTATACCCCCCTCAAATTTGATTCATCCAACATATCCAGCAGTACCCAATGTCAGTAGCAAGGGGGAAGAATAAGCTTTATAATGGCATATTACATGACCGTTGGGTGTTCTTGGGTTATTCATAATAACTGGGAGAAGTCGCAGAAAAGGCAAAAAAACACTTAGTCGGACAAGATGCTGTTCAGTGGAAAGTGGGTTACGAGCGACAATTCTCCAATTTATTATAAGAATCCGATGTCAAATTGTCTATGGAGGGTGGATTCAAATATTAGATATCAGATGTAATTTTTCTTGCGATTTCACAGCTTGTGAACTGGATATGCAGTCTTTATGTTGTGGCATATTCACTCAAGAAAAAAGCCCAAATATGGACTTCTAGTACTCTACCGGTTCAACAGTGTGTGATCAAGTCCCTATTGTGAAGGTTCTAGGATTATTTATTTATTGTTGTTTAAGGTCACATACTTCTGCACAATGGCTAATCATGACCACAACATGGAGATAAAGTCAAGGTCAGTTAATCGTTTATACCCCATGTTGCCTATTTTAGAGGACTCGCACCCCAAGCATTAGTGACTGGGTCCTATTTTACCAGTATTTTACCAGTGAAACAGAGCTTGTTTACCACAGTAAACAAGCACTGCTTCACTTCCCGGGGTTCCCACGGTGGAGAGGTTCTAGGAAAATACTTTGCAGGTAAACCCTTTACCTAATATGAAAAGCAGATGATACTTGCAAAAAAATCCTTCAATAACTAATTTTTTCATCTCAAAAACATAGGTTATTGACCTCTCATTGGAACGAGCTCGACAAGGGGGTTATAACCTATGTTTTTGATTCAAAAAATGAAAATTAATTGGCGATTTTTAACAGCATTGGACGCTTTTGGCCATTATGTTGGGTAAAGGGTTAAGAGTTAATTAAAACTTGTTAATAGAAAATAACCTGGCTGACTACTTATCATAGCAAAACACATTACCCACTGCCAAACCTTCATATAATGGATTAACCCTCTACCAATGTACCCAATATCAAAATTTATCATTTTAAATATTTTTTCAAACTTTTAAAAAAAAATGGTTTTGTTGAAATATTTCCAATGTTTTTTCTTTCAACTGCACACTCTGCATAATACGCAGGCAAATTAATTTTTTTATTGGTGTTTAACCCTTTACCCAATGCAGACGATATCAAAATTTATTATTTTAAATATCATTTTTTAATTTTTAAAAAAAAATTTCAACAAAACCATATCATGTGACCCCTCGTTGGAATGAGCTCAGCGAAATTTTTTTGAAAAATACTATTTTTTCAACTGCTGAATTTGTAACGCGAGCTGATATGGCCGATTCGTTGGGTAAAGGGTTAAAGTCAGATATTTCTGCACAATGGCTAATCATGACTGTAACATGGATATAAAGTCAAGTCAAGTCAATCGTTTATACACATGTTGCCGATTTTAGAGGACTTCTACCTCTGGCATTGGTTACAGGGTCCTATTTTACCAGTAAAACAGAGCTTGATTACAACATTAAATAAGCACTGCCTCAGTTCCCGAGGTTCTCACCGGAACAATAAATAGATATCCAATTAAGTGTGCTCTGCTGTAATGAATATGAAGAACTGAAACTGACATTAGTAACCAAAGAGTTAATGACCTCTTGAATCCCTAAAATTGATGGTAGATTTATCAACATGGGACGGTATGCATTTAGGCGGTGATGTGAACATCAAACCAAATTTGTTTAGCTACCTGGAATGCAAACGTTTAAATGTTATGCATGTACTTGTTTCATTTGAAAATATTTGTGCATTCTGATAGAAGAGAGCCAAAACACACCACATTCAAACAAGAGAATTGTGATCACTATATAAGACACAAGTTATGAAGTTTTATACATAATATACAGGTAACAGGTCTGATCATTTGAAAATCACAGGGGAGCCACAACAACCCTCCTTAAATCACTCTGGGGGAGCCATATTGACTGATTTTAATGGGCAGTTCGATATTTAACCTAGATTAAGGGGGGCTATTTGCTTTTTTCATAGCTTTTGGAGAGCTATTATGGTTCCCTTTGACATGCTATATAAGAAATAGGAAATTTAGCATGAAAATATGTGATATTTTATTTTTGTTGGCGTCAATTATCTAAAAAATGCTATAATTTTTGGTGTGTAAAACTGCAAAGCATTGTTCATAAATACAAAAGGACAAGCCAAAAAAAAGTGACAAATTATTATTTTGTTTAAAATTTTGACAACATTGAAAATAACCTCTCAGCTAATCTCAAGCTAACTTTCCATTACTTATATAGCATCTAAATTTATCTTTGCAGAAGTCATAGGGAGTGGAAGCAATGGCTCCCCAAAAATAATCAGGTAAATGGCCACCAAATAGAGATGAAAAAGCCTGGTAATGCAGTAAGGCCACAGCACTGACAATCACTTTGCATGATCCAAAACTGGTGAATGGTATCACAATGCCAGCATCAGAGATTTTTCAAGAAAATTTGTATTAGTTCACTTAACCCTTTATTTATTTTTTTATTTATTTATTGGTGTTTAAGGTCATATACTTATGCAGAGTGGCTAATCATGACCGTGACAGTTTTACGGGTGGAGGAAGTGGGAGTACCATGAGAGAACCACCGAGCAACTACGAGCAGCTGCCAGCTTTCCAACATCGTAACTCTGCACTGCAGCACAGGCAGGGTTAGATTGGTTGACAGGCATACCATCAAAGTGCAGTACGCCTTAGTACATGGCGTCATCGTGCCCCCCATGTGGACAATCAGGGTTAAGTGCCTTGCCCCACTTAACCCTTTGTCATACAGTACAGTTGACGTGGACTGGTCATAATCCACATGAGGGAAGTGATGTCCACGCATGAGTTTACCAGGTAATAACAATCATCATCAGCAAAACTTTAATTAATGATGCACCAGGTTATACCCGGTGCTTCATTAATTAATTTTTTGATGATTATTCCTATAATTAGTATTTGAATTCTAATGTTATTGCATCCGTGGAAATATTGTCCACCCATGGAAAGTGATCAGCCCTGCCCACTCAGGAGTACCCGGAAATAACCACCGAGCAACTGTCAGCTCCCCAACATACTAACTCCACACAAGCAGGATAAGCATTGGTTGAAGACAAGTGCACCATCGACATGCAGTACGTCTTAGTACACAATGCCACAGTGCCCCCACATGGGCAATGGGGGTGAAGTGTCTTGCTCAAGGACATAACGCAGTTGCCACAGGTGGGATTCGAACCAAGGACTCTCTGCTTGCAGCCTACACCTCTACCTACTGAGCCACCGCACCCCCGATCTAGTACTCTAATAGTGAATAATGAAAGTGTCAATGACACTGTAGCTCAACTTGTGTAAGACATGTACATGGCGTATGTGACACAGCAATGACACACATGTAGGTAATGACCTGATAACAAAGGCACATGTAAAGTATTGTAAAGGTCTGGACATAAATACTGACCGTAGCTTGTAACAAATGTACAGGTAAAGTATTGTAAAGGTGGGTGACAGTTAAATGCCTCTAGCCAAAGCCGTATTAAAATGTGCACTTACTGTGTATAAGTATCACTGAATAAATCAAAGTTTGCCTAATTGGACGTGGGCAGCCATCTTGTCCCAAGGTGATAACAAAAGTACCCAAAAAGTTTTGTGAAGATCGGTCCATAAATACAGCCTCTAGCCAGAGTCGTATTGACATGTGTACTAACTGTGTATAAGTAGCACTGAATAAATCAAAGTTCATCTAATTTGCATAATTTATGCATGAGAAAACTAGAGGATGGCCACCAAAGGGTGGCTGATTCCCCCGAAAAAAGCCTTGATAGCCATTCCAACCTTATTCGCGACACACCCTCTGGTTGTGGGCAATAATAATACCAAGTATCATTAATATCCTTGAAGGCTGTAAGAAGTTATGGAGCGGACACGAATTCCGTCTATGCCCGGACGGACAGACAGACAGACGGATGACGTCACAGCTAGATTCCCGGGGGAATAAAAACCTGTATTATATGTGATGTATTCCATGTTACTAAACATTCAAACAAAATTTATTCAAATCAGAACCTTCATATAGAAGTTCTGTACAAAAAACTGATTGCACCTAATTTCTGTATAAAATGGCCACTGACAGCCATTTTGAATTTCAGACCACACCCAAAAAAAGTTCTTGGCCCAAGGTGATAACAAAGGTACCCCAGAAGTTTTGTGAAGATCGGTTCTTAATACAGCCTCTAGCTCGAGCCGTATTGACATGTGCACTTACTGTGCACAAGTAGCACTGAATAAATCAAAGTTCATCTAATTTGCATAATTTCTGCATGAGAAAAAAACCCATATTATATGTGATGTATTCCATGTTACTAAACATTCATTCAAATCAGAACCTTCATATAGAAGTTCTGTCCAAAAAACTGATTGTACCTAATTTCGGTACAAAATGGCCACCGGCACCCATCTTGAATTTCGGACCGATCCCAAAAACATTCGTTCTTGTCACAAGGTGATAACAAAGGTACCCAAGAAGTTTTGTGAAGATAGGTTCATAAATACAGCCTCTAGCCCGAGCTGTGTTGACATGTGTACTTACTGTGTATAAGTAGCACTGAATAAATCAAAGTTTATCTAATTTGCATAATTTCTGCACGAGAAAAAAACCTGTATTACATGTGATGTATTTCATGTTAATGAACACTCATACAAAAAACTTCAAATCAGAACTTTCATACAGAAGCTCTGTACAAAAAACTGATTGCACTAATTTCGGTACAAAATGCCTGCTGGTGGCCATCTTGAATTTCGGACCACACCCCAAAACACTTGTTCTTGTCCCATGGTGTTAACAAAGGTACCCAAGAAGTTTCGTAAAGATCGGTTCATAAATACGGCCTCTAGCCCGAGCCGTATTGAATTGTTGACGGATGGACAGACGTCCTGACTACGTTAAAGTTGAGCTAAAAATCAGAAATCACATTTTAGTTTTTATTTATTGCTGTTTGAATTCACATATTCTGCACAGTGGCTAATCATGATTGCAACATGGAGAGAAAGTAAAATTTAGTCAATTGTTTATATCAATACTGCCCATTTTAGAGGACTTCCACCCCAAGCATTGGTTACTAGGTCCTATTTTACCAGTAACATAGAGCTTGTTTACCACAGTAAACATGAACTGCTTCACTTCCCGGTATTCCCACAGGGTCACATTTTATAAAAAAATATTGTAGCAGACGGCTGTGTTATTGAATGTTAGGCATTGTTCAGATTGCCATATACTTCAAGAACACTCTTCTAACTTCCACAGAATATCAGACAAATATTTCTTTACAATTTCAACTGAAATTTTTATCCTCCCTGACTGAAGGTTTTACAAGATGTTCTTGTAATAAAAGGTTCTGCAGCTGAAGGTATGGGGGTTTTCTGCATTCAGTCAATAGATGCCTTACTAGTCATTGTTGTTTCTTGTTATCCAAAATTATTCCAATTTTGTTGAAATCAATTTTTTGGAGCTCTTAAAGATTTGTATATTTGTTGAATGCCTGGCCAGTATGTGTCAGATTTCATGCCAAACATTCCAATTTTTCACTTTATGTCAGGATGTGCAAGAACTTTTTTTTCTGCCAAAACATTCAGACTGTTTATAAACAGGATTGGCTAAATTTTGGATTATTCACATTTGCTCCACGTTTCTTTTGCGTTTCTTTTGGGTCTCTACATGAGCCGAATAAGGGACCCTTTCCCAATGACATTTGAGCATGATTCTTCCCCAATCAACCCAAATTTCCCCAGTCTCAATCGTCATTTAAACAATAAATTAAATTCATGACTCCTTCCTGAACTAAGTGGTCATTAAGTTCTCTGAATACCAATAATTCCCTAACAAAGCATAGAAAGCATCTGAATTCAAATGCAAAAAACAGGTTTATCTTGAACACTTAAAAGCCTAATTCTGATTTTTTATCACTTTTTACTGCAGCAAAACACCTAAGAAGCAATTTTAAGAATACACTTAGAGTCCATGAACCTTCTCAGTTGTGTCAAGGAAAGTCTTGGCTGCCTATATAGGCAGCCAAGACTTGTCCAGACACAACTGCAAAGCCACAGAATGTACACCATCAAAGTACAGCAAAAATATCTCCAGCTCGTTCCAACAAGGGGTCATAACCTATGTTTTTGAGGCAAAAAATGAAAAAATAATGAAAATTAATTGGCAATTTTTGAGAATCACGCTGGCTGGTTTTGGCTGTTACATTCGGTAAAGGGTTAAAAGAGTTACAGAGACTGGAATGATCATGATGTCGTGTGAGTGTTTATCATAACACTTACAACATGCAGTATATATGTAGTAGTTTCTATATTCAGGTTCTCAGGTCCATTTGAATGTAATATTTCTTACTCTGTGTGTTTCTTCTCCCAAACAAATTCCCAATTGGAGCCTTCATGATGCAAATTTTACCAATTACCTGGGCCCCGGACCTTTTCCCAAAGAGAGCAGAATACCTGCAATCTCTAGCATCAACAATGAAGAAACACCAAGAGAAATTCGGATGCATATTGTTCTCAATGTAGAGAGTCTGTGTGTAGATGAGCTATACTAATTACTTAATTTAAATATCTCGGACTAATTATTTTAGCTGTACCTATATATCACTGCTATTCATTTTGAAAGGAAACACTATATAAATCTTCTGTCCACATTCTTGAACAGATCAGAAGAATACTGAACACTCAACATAAGGGAACCTTCAAAATCATTTCAATTTATCACAGAGTTTTCTCTCACTGTCAGAGCTCAATGCAATCAAAGGTTGATTTGTCAATAATTGTTTTTAATCTTATCTTTGATATGTATGAATATAAGCAATCACAGACTAAATGTTCTCAGATTGCTGCACACTAGGTTTATCAATTTTATTGTTGTCTGTTAACTCTCTACCTCCCAAAAATGCCCATGTAGGGGCACGGTGGGACTGTGTACTAAGGTGTACTGCACGTCGATGATGCACCGGTCTTTAACCAAAGCTAACCCTGCATGTGTGGAGTTAGTACGTTGGGGAGTCTGACAGTTGCTCACCATTGCTCAGTGGTTATCTCCAGTACTATGGCTTCCTCCACCTGTAAAACTGTCAGACATAAGGTGGCCCTTACTGTTGAAAGTATCGTTAAACTCCAATAAATAAATAACTCTCTACCCAATGTACATGTCAAAATTTCAACAAAACTATCGGTATATCAAATGACTCCTCATTGGAATGAGCTTATTCCAAAGGGGGAGATCACCTGATACGGTTTTGTTGCAAACCTGGAAATAAGCAGACTGTCATCTGCAGAATGAGGTTCCAAGAGGGTAAATTAAGTGATGCTACCCTGCACAGCATGGTATCATCACTAAATGTACCCTCTGTGTACCTCAATCTGAATTAAGGTCTCAAGTCTAACAGAAGAGGTACCCAGAGGATAAATTGACCCACTGTATGCGAAAGCATCAGCAAATTCACCCTCTGGAAACCTCATTCGTCAAATGACAGATTGCTTATTCAAGCCAGAAAATAAGCAGACTGTCATCTGCAAAATGAGGTCCCAGAGGGTGAATTTAGTGATGCTACCCTGCACAGAAGGGGAGCATCACTAAATTTACCCTCTGTGAACCTCAATCTGAATCAGGGTTTCAAAACTAAACAGAAAGAGGTACCCAGAGGATAAATTGGCCTACTGTATGGGATAGTATCATCAAATTCACCCTCTGGGGACCTCATTCTGCAAATGTCAGACTGCTTATTTTCAGGCCTGTGCTTGTTTTGTTGACTTTTGTTTCTTTTTCAATTGCTTAATTTGTAAATTACATGGGCAGATATGGCCAATTTGTTAAGTAAGGGGTTAACCCCCTTACTTAATGTAGAGCCATATCCGGCCAGAACTCATCACAATAATTCCAATTCAAGTTACGCGTATATATTATTTTGTCAATTTAGCCCTCAAAACCCAGCTTATGACATGACCAAAGACATTCCAATCATGGGTCATAACCTAACTTTGGAAGGTGAAAAATAAAAAAATTCAGATAGAAATTTTTTTTCTTTTGCAAGAGTCATTTGAAAGTCATGTTAGGTAAAGAGTTAATAAAATGAAGGCTCTTTTGTAGTTCTGACATGATCATCCCTTTACCTATCGAATTGGTCGCATCCACCCGCATAAGTTTCAAATTGAACAGTTGAAATTTTTTTTTAATAAAACCTATCAACAAAATATCATATGACACCTCACTGGAACGTGCTCGTTGAGCACATTCCAATGAGGGTCATATGATATGGTTTTGCTGAAATTTTTTTTTAAATTTGAAAACAAATGACTGAAATAAAAAATTTTGATATCGTGTGCATGAAAGTTTTAATCAATTAACCTGAAACGTAATGGTTACAAGCTTTTTACTGTCATGATTTTACAACTGGTTAATTGCCCACTCATGATACAAGTGTGGAAATGCTTAGTTTTTGTCGATGAAGACAGTGGGAAATACTTATATTATGCAAATCTTGCTTGAAATACTTGGGTCTGATCATCAGGCCGAAGTATTTCATACGATATATGATCAGGTACATTCTGTTGGGTCCCGGTGTGCCACGATATCTCCCCCCCCCCCCCTGGATATCTTCCCCCTGGGGGAAGATAACCTAGGTTACCCCCCCTGTGGGAGGGGGAGATATCCTAGGTTATCTCCCCCACCCCCACCCCCACCCCCACCCCACCCTGGATATCTTTCCCCCACCTCAAAAATAAAATATGAAAAGAACTGAACAAAAAGGTAAAGATAAGAACATTTATTTAGGAAATTTTCATTGAAATTAACACAAAAATGTAAAAAAATATAGAACAAATTAAAAACAGTTTCAACTTGGCTTATACCATTGAATAATGACCAGTGAATTGAAAATAGGCAATCTTAGAACCTTTCCAGCAATTTGCGGGACTTTTCCGAACACATCGATGGGGTTGGGGTGGGGGAGATGTCCAACCTGCATATCTTCCGCCTCACCCGTCCAAAAAACATAGCAACTATCTCAAAAATATCAATAGGTTTTTTTACACCGTGGGGCCAACCATAACAAAGTCCAAACAATGGCTGCAAAAGGTTCTATGAATGTCTATTGGGAGTTTGACATGGGTGGGGGGGGGGGGAAGATATCCAGGCCTGGTTATCTTCCCCCCCCCCACCCATGTCAAAAAATATAGAACGAATTAAAAAATTGCTGGAAAGGTTCTAAGATTGCATAATTTCAATTCACTAGTCATTATTCAATGGTATAAGCCAAGCTGAAACTGTTTTTAATTTGTTCTATACTTTTTGACATGGGTGGGTGGGAAGATAACCAGGCCTGGATATCCCCCCCCCCCCCCCACCCATGACAAACTCCCAATAGACATTCATAGAACCTTTTGCAGCCATTGGTTGGACTTTGTTATGGTTGGCCCCACGGTGTAAAAAAAAACTATTGATATTTGTGAAATAGTTGCTTCTGAGATTGCCTATTTTCTATTCACTGGTCATGTATATATTAAAGAGTTGAACCATTTTTGTGTGTAAATTTCAATGAAAATTCCATAAATAAATGTTCTTATCTTTATCTTTTTGTTCAGTTCTTTTCATATTTTATTTTTGAGGTGTGGGGGGGGGGGGGGGGGGGGGAGATAACCAGGGTGGGGGGGAAGATAACCTAGGATATCTTCCCCCCAGGATGGAAGATATCCAGGGGGGAAGATATCCTGCTACACCGGTATTCTTAGGAACTCTCCCATAAATTGTAACAATGCAAATCCTAACAGACTAAATAATTTCACTTCAAAGGTGATATGAACAACATCCACAAAATTGTGGTACCGACATTTCAGAGTAAAGCCCAAATATGGGCTTCCAGCACTCTTCCAGCTGGAAAACAATTATTTACATTTGAAAATCACGCGTAAATATTAACAATAAATTCAAAATAATAAGAACAGTTTGTGTTATCTGTGATAGCTTTGATGATGAGAAACAACTTTAACATTACGGTACCTTCATCAATGAATGATTATCACGTATTGTGATGATATCTTGTATTTACCACTTCATTCACTTGATGAATGAATGATGTGCTGATAGTGACATAGATACTATCAGGCTTGTCATTTTCAAAATTGCACGAGGGCCATTATGGTTCAACTCAAATCACTCCAGGAGGGCCATTTTGGGTTCACCTAAATTGACCCCAGGAGGGTCATTTATGATTTGTGGGGGCCATTTTTTTCAGCCTGATGGGTAGACAACTAAAATCATTTTAAGGTACATGGTTTGTGTAATTATGATGTACGTCATCACGTAATGTAGAGATGCAGGCTTGAATATTTGGATGCAAGATACCAGGTTACCCATGACACTCACTAACAGTGAGTGTTATAGTTATCTTGCATCCAAATAACCAAGCCTGTATATATACATTACGTCACTGTAAAAGCCAGTGCACTGTGCTCACCGCCAGATGCCGATAACTTGGGACGAATCAATCAGATTTGAGGGACGAATCGTCCCGGCTATGATTTTGGGACGAAACGTCCCAGGCAAAACGTCAGGGGCGAACTGGCTTGGGGATGATACATCCCATAATCGCGCATGACACGAGAGTTGTTTCAGTCCGATGTACAATGTAATAACTAATTACAACTTTGGAATTGGTAGACCTCCTGCTCATATTTGGAAAGTTACTTACTGTCTCTGGGTGACTGCATTGACGACACACTACAAACTTCACAAATTGCACTTTTGTTACCTGTACCTCCTTCAAGACACGAAAATTGCCGTTTGAGGCAGCTGATTTTGAGGTGCCTTCGACTGAATTAATGGGCCGCAGAAATCGAGGTTAGGCAGACATTTACCGTCCACGGAATTTTGAACTCAACCGGCAACTGCGGCCCCAGGGCGATTGACTGCCTCATAATGACAAGCCTGTACTATTCATGCATGGTGTTCAAAATAGGGCTGGAAAGTTTATGAAATTTCATGACTGACTTTTGAAGAAGAATAATCAAATATTGTTAACTGTAATCGTACCTTGTGACCTCTAGAAAGAACTATATAGAAAACAATATTTTTGGTCATTTTTGGACATTCTTTAGGCATGCAGATATGCTGCACACCTACTGCTCTCTGCTCCTAGGCTCAGGTTTGGACCTGATGTGGTCAAGAGTCTAATACTGGATGCATTGAGATTTAAGAAGGCAATTGCACTCCTTGGCAAACAGAGAAGGGCAATTATTTGTACTCCCATACTTTCTATAATGCCAGATCTGGTGTCATGTGTTGTATCTTTATATTTCATTCCCATATCAATTACAATGTATTTTGATATTCTACAGCCCTGACACGTCTTAAGAGAACTTTTGGGAAGAGAGTAATAAGAATACTTCATCAGTAAAGGAGTGATGAAAAACTTCGAAATTTTAGTCGATTATGGATGTTTCTGATGATTAGTCAACTTCTCTAATAATCATGATAAGCCTGGTTAAAAAATTCCTTTACCTGTGTTGGCCTATTTCCATTATTATTTATGTTTTACCATTCTGTAATGGTATATAATAATAAGAGCAATGCAAAGCGTGGCATAATTTGATTTGAGTCAGCATTCATTAGTTATTGGATGGAAACCAAATTCAATATGATCGCCATGGCAGCCATATCGAATTGGCTAGCTGATCCAAAATCAAAAGAAAGCTTCCTCTAGACACCAATAAACCATCACCAAAAATTGAAATTGATTCGAATCAGTATTCATTAGTTATTGGATGAAAACCAAATTCAAGATGACCACCATGGAAGCCATAATGAATTGGCCACTGGTGGCCATCTTGGTTCAGCTGACTGGCCAAAATTGAGAGTAGGCTTCCTCTAGACACCAACAATGCATAATTCAAAAATAAAAATGAGTCGAGTCAGCCTTCATTAGTTATTGGACAGAAACCAAATTCAATATGGCCACCATGGCAGCCATATTGAATTGGCTAACTGGACCAAAATCAAAAAGAAGCTTCCTGTAGGCACCGATAATGCATTACCAAAAATTAAAATTGATTTGAGTCAGTATTCATTAGTTATTGGACGGAAACCAAATTAAACATGGCCATCATAATGAATTGGCCATTGGCGACCATCTTGGATCAGCTAACTGGTCCAAAATCGAAAGGAACTTCCTTTAGATACCAACAATGCATAATTAAAAAATATAAATGATTTGAGTCAGCCTTCACTGGTTATTGGACGTAAACCAAATTCAATATGGCTGCCAAGGTGGCCATATTGAAACGGCTAGCTGGACCCAAATCGAAAGGAAGCATTGTCTAGTCATCCACAAGTTAACCCTAAAATTGTGATTTGATCAAATAAGTGGTTCTTTAGTTATTTGAAGTAAACCAAAAGTTACTGCCAGACGACGGACAGATGGACAGACATGTTGAAAACATAATGCTTCCAAGAGAATCTCTCAGGGCATAATAAAAAGATAACTGACCGGGTGTTCTGTATTCCATCTCACTGATGAGAGCAGTTCAACCTCATCCCAATTGTCACCTTCAGTGACAAGTGGGATACAACTAATGATTAATCTGCTATCATCAACTCAACTCAACAGAATCCAAAACACCACAACAGTCACTGTCAAAATAATCATTATCTTACAGCAATAACATATTTCCCCCCATTACAAGTAAAAATGTCTGGAAAAAATACAAATCTGTATTGAGGGTAGCAACTGCACGTGTGATCATTCGACTCAGAATGAGAACATGAGAGCATGTCTTTTTTCCAGCAGAAGTGCACAAGTGGAAAAAACTTTACTTTCCAAGAAGAGTGCAAACGAAGTGCATATGGTGCATTGTTGCACTCAAGAGATAATACATATAAAATGATAATACTATTCAGTTTAAGACATGCAAATTTCTGGCCTTAACTCTCACCCAGTCAAGTGCCCATTTTGATATCCCTGCTCACTTGTCTTTGGATGCTTCTTGCACCCTTGTCCCTTTGAACCCTAGCGGCCGCTTTTCCGGCCAGGAACATGATACGTCATAACGTCATTAAATAGGATGGCTGTTCAGTAAATGCGTGGGGCGGACCAATCAATATTTTCAATATTTATTGGTCTACCCCAAATAATGAATATTTGATTGGTCTACCCCAAATAATAAATATGGACTCTTCTAATTGATGCCACTGAACTGGCATGGAAGATACCACTAGAGTTCAAAGGGTTAATGAGAATCTGCTGATGAAATATTATGAGGGAGAAAGATCTGGAATCGGAAATGGATATCATAACACATCTGTGCACTTTAAATAAAGAAAGTCAAGTCTCTAACAGTAACAAAAATTTAGATGTACCTTACATGATCCACTCCACACCCTGCATTGGTCCATGCCATCTTGTAAAACAATTTGTGTCAGTTCAGTTGACCCAGATGAACAGTGTGATGATCAACATGTTACATATAGAGTTAACTGGAAGAGTGATGGAAGCCCATATTTGGGCTTTACTCTGAAGCACAACTTCAGCGGATATGCTTTGCTTAACCTTTGAAGTGAAATATTTAGTCTGTTAGGATTTGCCTTGTTACAATTTATGGGAGTGGTCATAAATTGTAACAAAGCAAAGACATTTGAACAAATTCTGATGACCAAAAATAATTTAGCACTGTACCAGTTAATTAGCTTAGTACAGGTTCTAAAATAGCCGTATTCATTTTATTTACACACTTGTTAACAGTGCATGTATTCCAGTTGCAAACAATATTTAATATGGTCAATTTAATTCTAAACACTTGTTAATCAAATATTTATAGTCAGCAAATCTCCTACAAAAAACAAGTTGAAAACTTTTACACACAGTGTGGATGTTCTCACATGTAGCATTCATCAATGATTTTGTTCAGGAGTGTATTTTGAACTATAATAATAAAAATAACACTTTAGCTGGCCACTGATTTGTCGCAGTTCTCAGGTGAGAAGGCCTTGATTAACCATTCACCCAAATGCCTCCATATCCCCATGCCTCTTCTCTCCTCTCAACACTTGGAGATGAACTGCTTGATGACATCCCGTGCCCCATTCTTCCCAATCTCTCCGATAAGCATTCTAACCCTCTCCTTTGTGTCACCCACTAACCACGTCTTTTATTCTCCCATCCCACTTCCCCATCATAGTCCCGTTGAATCTTATTCTGTTAGAATGGTATTTTGAATATTCTGATGGAAAGTATTCTAGGGTCTCCACTATGCCTAAATTACACATTTGGCACTCCTTTTCACTGTCTTTCACAATTTTTCCCCTGGCCTCCAAAGACCATGACCTCAGCTTGAATAAAAGTGCCCCCCCCAAAGGTGCCATCAAGATACTCTTCAAAACCTGGCTTCTCGTTTTGATCCCCTCTTGCCACTTCAGGTTACAATCCACCATGACTCTTTCTGATGATTTTTTACCCTGGCTTGTGCCTGCTTCTACATGTCGCTTCTACATGTAAGTCCGAGATATACATTGAATAGTTCTCTATTAACTCCCTCAAGTTGTCTATCCACCCTGTCTTTGTTTGAATTTCAAATATTCTGGAACATAAATTTATACCATCTGCTGTCGGGGGAGATTTACCAAATAGTTAAGATAGCAGAGTTTCATTAAGTCTATCCTGTCCTTAATCCTCATCCACCCAAGCTCAGCCCTTACTGTTTCTAGTGCTGCTGCATTACTCAACCCAGTTATCCATCGGCCTGCATTGTTCTGCAGGGTTTCCAAGCACTTTATAGACATTTGGTTTAGAGGTATCACTTCCATAGCATACGTTATACTTGGTACGGGAGTGCGGTGGCTCAGTTGTAGACTGTTGGACTTCTATGCTGGAGGTTCCAAGTTCGATCCCCATCCGGGACGACCTGCGTTGTGTCCTTGAGCAAGGCACTTTATCCCGGTTGCCTACATGGGGGGGCACGATGATGCCGCATACTAAGGCTTACTGCACGTCGATGGTGCACATGTCTTCAACCACTGTAACCCAGCTTGAGCGGAGCTTGAACAGAGTTAGAATGTTGAGGAGTTGACAGTTGCTCATCGAAGCTCGGTGGTTCTCTCCGGGTACTCCGGCTTCCTCCACCCGTAAAACTGTCATGGTCACGATTAGCCAATGTGCATATGTATGTGACCTTAAACACCAATAAATAAATAAATATACTTGGTACACCCACCATTTCCCAGATTGTTTTCCCCACAAAAACCTTATTGAAGCTATCAGTTTTGCCTCCCCTTCGCAGTTAGTTTATTCGTTTGGTTACAGAGAAACTAGATGGTGTCATTTGTGTGCAAAGCACACTATAGTATATCCTCACATTTGCATTCTTGATTATTGGTTAATGCTTGATACAGACCGAAATGAAAAGGTATTATATAAAATTTTTATAAACCTTTATACACATCTCCAGACCATACCTGAACATACTTTTAATGTTTTAAATTAACCCTCTTAGGAGACTTTTGCATGAAACTGATTCTTTAATGACAAATGTCTCACTATGGTTTCCACATGGTGCCAAATCAAAAATCCGAAACCTTTATGCACATCTAGAGACCCTACCTGAACATATGAACATACTTTCAACATTTTGAATTAAAACCCCTAGGAGTCTTTTGCCACAAACCGATTGTCTAATGACAAAAGTGGTGCCACATGCACCACATGGGGCCAAATTAAAAATCCAAAACCTTTATGCACATCTAGACATCCTACTGGAACATATGACCAAACTTTCAATGTTTTGATAGGAGCCATCTGGGGAAGAATCAAAAATTCAAAACCTTTATGAATATCTAGAGACCCCACCTGAATTTTTGAACACACTTTAAGGGTTTTGATTTAAAACCCTAAGGAGCCTTTTGCCAGAAACTGATTCTTCTCTAATGACAAAAGTGGTGCTGCAGGTACATGGGGCCAAATCAAAAATCTGAAACCTTTATGCACGTCTAGACATCCTATTGGAACATATGAACACACTTTCAACGTTTTGAATTAAAACCATTAGGAGTCTTCCACCAGAAACCGATTCGCCAATGACAAAAGTGGTGCTACAGGCACCACATGGGGCCAAATTAAAAATCCAAAAACTTTATGCACATCTAGACATCCTACTGGAACATATGACCAAACTTTCAATATTTTGAATTAAACTCCTAGGAGCCTTTCGCCACAAACTGATTCTCTAACGACAAAAGTGGTGCTATGGGTTCCCCACGGGACCGAAACAAAAATCTGAAACCTTTATGCACATCTAGAGACCCTACTGGAACATATTAACACACTTTTAATTTTTTAAATTAAAACCCCGAGGAGCCTTCCACCGAAAACTGATTCTCTAACGACATAAGTGGCACTGTGTGCCACATGGGACCGAATAAAAAATCTGAAACCTTTACGCACATTTAGAGATCCTAATGCAACATATGAACACACCTTCAATGTTTCGAATTAAAACACCTTGGAGCCTTTCGCTGAAAACCGATTCTCTAATGACAAAAGTAGCGCTATGGGTTCCCCTCGGGGCCGAATCAAAAATCCAAAACCTTTATGCACATCTAGAGACCCTACTGGAACATATTTACATACTTTCAACATTTTGAATTAAAACCCCTAGGAGCCTTTCACCAGAACTAATTTTCTAACAATAACAATAAAAGTGGTTCCACTGGAACCACTTGGGGCCAAATCAAAATTCTGAAACCTTTATGCATATCTACAGATGCTACCTGAACACCTCAGCATAGTTTAAATGTTTTGAATTACATACTCTTGGTGACATGAAGTTCGGACGCACAGGCGGGTGGACAGGACAGACAGGACTGGGATGGGAACAGATGGAACGGATGGGATGGTTGGAGATCAACACAATATTCCTGTTTTTTTCCAAAAATGAGGGGATAATAACCCGACAAAACTCTAATATGTGGACGTCTTTCTCCTCTATTAGTCTGTCACTACAGAAAAACCTTTCTTGAGAGACCACCTGTCTTGAGAGACCACATATTCCAAGCACCGATTGGTTTTACTCTATAATGGACCTGCTATGGGAGACCACCTGTCTTGAGAGACCACCTGTCTTGAGAGACCACTGTGACCTGGTACCAACTTGTATTTTTATGCCATAATAGACCTGTCTTGAGAGCCCGCCCCTTTGAAGACTGAAACCATGACAAAAACGTTTTACCTGTTCTGGAATTGGAAAATCTATCGTGGTTATACTAACATAATTAAAAGTATTAAAAGCTCTTAATTGGGATTCAATTGCTAACTCATTGAAGATTGAAATGTTTTTATAAGACCCCTGTGAAAAGATTAGAATTATTGCTGAATAAACAATTTCATTCATACCTGAAATGTGACAGATATGCATAAAAACAAATTTGTGTTGAAAATCTTTTTGTAACAAATTGAAATGGACTGTTATAAAAATTATAAAAATAAATTAGTGTTGAAAATCTTCAAAGAAGATTTTCAACACTAATTTATTTTTAGAATTTTTATAACAGTCCATTTCAATTTGTTACAAAAACTTAATAAAAAAGAACAATAAAAAAGTAATTACAAAAATCTATTCTTCTCCATTTCTGAATTTTGTGGTTGGTTATTCACTGACTTGAGAAAACCTGAAACCTGTTATGAGAGACCACCTGTCTTGAGAGACCACTTTTGTGTGGCCCAAAGGGCGGTCTCTCAAGACAGGTTCCACTGTATACCAACTGATATAAAAATCCATCACCCGATGCTTGAGTAATAATGCAAAATTTTCATATAGAAGTGCAAACAAACAGACGGAGCCACCAAAACCTCCTCTCTGAATATAATTGTGATGCAATGATTGGTGGCATCAAAACTGTAGTATATGATTTTATGTTTCAACATGCACAATGGCCAATACAGTAGAATTCTATTTATTTATTTATTTATTTATTTTAATTTATTTATTTATTTATTTATTTATTTATTTATTTATTTATTTATTTATTTATTTATTAGGGTTTAACAACACTTTTGACTGCCATGGTCACCTTGTGTTGGACAATTTTACGGGTGGAGGTAGCCAGAGTACCTGGATAGAACAAGGCAACTTTTAACGATCACAAGTTTAGTAAATAATCCTCTCGTGTTTCACAATGTAGGTTTTGGGCTATGGGTAGTGTCTATTGGAACATATACATTATTGTGATGAATTGACGGTAACATGGTCTGAGGTTTGCAGCTCGGAGCGTATGTTCAACCTCGACGCTTCGCGTCTCGTTTGAACATAAGCTCCAAGCCGCAAACCTCAGACAATATTACCGTCAATTCATCACAATAACTGTGTATCTTATTTGATGGAGCTCATGGAGATCTGTCAAATAAGATACAACCGATTGAATGCCTATGTTTGATGTACTGAGATAAAATCAGTCTATAAAGAAAGGGATTCACCAGTTGTCTGAGTAAATCTTCGATTGATTACAATATTTTTTTTATTCAATTATCAGGTGTTTACTCTTTAACTTATTTGCAAATAACAGGTAAAATTTGCCCTGAAAGTAGAGTAAATGGTTTGATGCTTGGAAATTATATTCAATAAACAGGGTTATTCAATTAAGATATATCCAATTAAGTACACTTAATTGGGTATATCTTAATTGAATAACCCTGTTAATTGAATATCTGTCTTTTGTGATCACAGTATACTTCATACTTCCCACTTTAGAGGAATTTCACACCAGAAATGAGTTTTTACCAGTAAAACAAAGCTTGTTTATCATAGTAGACAATCCTGCTCCACTTCTCATAGTTCCCACGAGGGTCCAAGACAACTACCAAAATTTCTTGGCTTTCAGTTTTTAACTGGTTGAGTGCCAGAAGCCACTATCAGGCTTTCAAAATGAAAGTGTCAATGACACTGCAGTGCAACTTAACCAACTTGAACTTGGTAAGTTATAAGAGAAATGGAAAAATTGAATATCATTGGTTCCAATGTTATTTGGTGTAACTTCAACATAACAGCATTGTTGGTACACAACATCAGAGCAATCCATGCATTTTTGAAATGTAAACTGTAGGGCTCGGTAAAGGAAAATGTTGATACACACATGTAGTAAGATTAACGGTCATTGTAAATGGCAACTTTTCTCACAGAAATGAATGCTAATCGAGAGCTCTTATCTATAGGTCTCACTTAATGAGCACACGAAGTTCTAAAACAATCCTATGATAAATGCGCCCTTAGGCCATGTCAAAGAAGAATGTTGATGCACAAATGCCCTAAATACAAAGGTTGTTGCTTGCAGCAACTTTTTTGATGAAAATGGAAGAAAATCGATAGCTCCCATCTAGAGGTCACTCTGAATACACAAACCAAATTTCAAAGCATTTCACTGTGCAATGAGTTAAAGGAAATTGTCAACATCCAAACAGATAAGCTGAATGTCGTTGGTAACGGCAATGTTTTTGCGAAGGAAATGGAATAAAATCAAAAGCAAAAGCTCCCATCTAGAGGTCAGTTAGTTTCAAAGTGATCCATTCATGAATGTACCCTGCAGAGCATGCTAAAGGAAAATATTGATGCGCAAATCCACAAAGTTCAAAATTAAGGTAACAGCAACATTTTTCAATGGAAATGAAAGAAAATTGATAGTTCCTATCTAGAGGTCACCCCACACATGCATACCAAGTTTCAAAGCAATCCATTTATGAATGCACCCTGCAGTGTGTGCCAAAGGAGAAATTGATGCACAAATCCACAAAGTTCAAAGGTCGTTGTTAACAGCAATGTTTTTTGTTGGAAATGAAACAAAAGCAATAGCTTCCATCTAGAGGTCACCCCAAACACACATACCAAGTTTCAAAGTGATCTGATCACAAATGCGATCTGTGCAGTGTGCCAAAAGAAATTGTTGACATACAAAGCTGATAAGTTGAACGTTGTTGATAACAGCAATGTTTCTTGATGGAAACAATCCAGAGGTCACCACAAACAAGCATACCAAGTGTCAAAGCAATCCATTCATAACTGTGCCCTGTAGGGCATGCCAAAGGAACATAGTGATGCACAAATGCTCTAAGTTCAAAGATCATTGCTAACAGCAATGTTTTTTGATAGAAATGGAAAAAAATCTATATCTCCCATCTAGAGATCACCCCAAACAAGCATACGAAGTTTCAAGGTGATTCAATCATAAATGCGACCTGTGCAATGTGCCAAAGGGAATTGTGTGCGTAAGTACGTAGACAGATTGGAAGTGATGGCAATAGCTCAGCTTGACTTTGCCAAGTGAGGCTAAAAATACTCACAAGTGACGGAAAATTGGCAGTGAAGGGATTAACCATCAGCATTTTCTCGAAAATGCACAACTTTAAGACTGAAACATTGCGGTTTCAGAAAGAGGAGGAAATTTACTTTTAAAAACTGAACAATTGCATAGTTCATAATTAGTTCACACTTGCATGTTTTTCAGGACCTTGTCACTCTCATGACCCATGGTTTAATTGAAACCGATAGTAGTTAGAGCAATAACGACAACTCATTTTATGACAGCCACAATAGCCTGAGGTATCATGGAAAGTCTGCAAAACTAAGCAATGAGGTATCACTATTGACTTGTAGGTGTACGGCACACTGATGATAGCAGATACAATGCTTGTTCTATGTTCTCCAATTGTCCACAGAAAACAGTGTTATGCTTGACTAGTTCTGGAGAATATTCATCAGTTGATGAGCCAGTATTGTGGGCTATTTTTAGTACCACAGTGATTAGTATCAAACAATAAAAATGAAGTCTGCTAGAAATCCTACTTGGAGAACTGGAGGTCTTTCTGCAGTTTTGGATGCAATAATGGCCGATTCTGATAGAGAAATGGAGAAATGAATAATAATGAATCTGATACCGACTATGATGTTGACAGGGAAGGCTGGAATAGTGATTCGGGTGATGAATATGACTCTGATTCGAATTTCAGCTCCTGGTATTATCGATGTGGTTATCGTAAGAATACATGAACAGTATAATATCCTTAACCAACATTTCTAACCTTTATTTCATGTGTGCGACATTATATAAATGATTTAAAACATGTTGTTATTTTCTGAAAAAATCCCATTTTTTCCACAGAATGTGTCAGTTTGGGGGGGGGGGGGGTGTAAGACTGGTGTAGACATGAAAGGGTTAACCCTTTACCTTACGAATCGGTCGCATTTGCTCTTGTAGTTTACAAATAAAAAGTCGGAAAAAAAAAAATTCTACAGAGCGACATCATACAATCCTCTCACTAGAAAAAGCTTGTCAAGCTCATTCCATGAGGGGTAACAGGATGTGGTTTTGTTGAAATTTTTTTAAAAAGTTGGAATAAAAAATAATTAAAATAATAAATTGTGATATCTTGTGTATTTGGTAAAGGCAAGCCTGAAAATAAGCAATCTGTCATCTCCAAAATGAGGTCCCCAAGGGTGAATTTGCTGATGCTATTCCATATAGTGGGCCAATTTATCCTCTGGGTACCTCTTTCTGTTTAGGTATAAGACCTTGATTGAGATTGAGGTTCACAGAGGGTAAATTTAGTGATGCAACCCTGCTTTGCAGGGTAGCATCACCAAATTCACCCTCTGGGGACCTCATTTTGCAGATGACAGTCTGCTTATTTTCTAGCTTGGGTAAAGGGTCAAATCTGCACACACACTCATTTTTCAATTCTTTTGTCACCAAAGGATATTCATTTCAACATATTTATCTTCTCATCAGAATATTAAATAATTTTGTAGACTTAATGAATGTAATCAGATTTACTCAATATTGAATAAACATTCAGAAAATAGGTATCTGTACAAGCCAAATATGTGTGTATACTGTAATGAGATTTACACAGAGATAGATTTCAGATTCTTGTTGGAATTAATCAGTTAGGCAAACATAACACAGCATAGACATCAGGCTCTGTAATGTTGGTCAATCCATACCTAACATTAATGCCAAGTGGTCAAACCCAATTACATGGAACCTCTTGAGAGCTTTAGTTTCTATTTCGAAATAATGAGGAATCATTCAATATTTCCACTCCATATCATTTTCTGGTTATCACTAACCTAATTTCAATCAAGGTTCACAAAACATATTAGCAAAGGGCAACTAAAAAGTGAAAAATAGATTTGCTGTTGATGTCACACAGCCACGATCAAGAACAGTTGAAAAGCAAAGAATGTGCGAGTACATTCAGTGGACCCAGTCAGATTATATAGTCTGGTCATAAACCCTTTGAACCCGAGAGGTCACTTTTCCAGTCTAGGAACATGATTCGTCATATTTTCATTAAGTGGGATGGCTGCTAAGTTAACCTCCTGCACACTGATGTCAAAATATCTAAATTTCAGGCAGAAAAAATTTCCCATAATGCATCAAGAAATTTAACCAATTCAATCTCGTTTGACAGAGCTCATTGAGCTCTGTCAAACGAGATTGAATTGGTTAAATTTCTAGATGCATTATGTGAAAAAAACAGCTTCCTGAAATTTTGTTTTTTTGACATCAGAGTGAAGGGGGTTAAGTGGGATGGCTGCTAAGTTAAAGTGTGGGGTAGACCAATCAATATTTTCAACATGCATGGCTGCGCGTTGAAAATATTAATTGGTCTATCCTCAAATAATAGGGGGTGCGGTGGCTCAGTTGGTAGAGGTACAGGCTGCAAGCCGAGAGGTCCTCGGTTCAAATCCCATCTGCAGCAACCGCGTTGTGTCCTTGGGCAAGACACTTCACCCCAATTGCCTTCATGGGGCACGATGACGCTGTGTACTGAGGTGTACTGCACGTCGATGGTGCGCATGTCTTCAACCAATCTAACCCTGCCTGTGCTGCGGTGCAGAGTTCAGAGTTACGATGTTGGAGAGCTGACAGCTGCTCGTCGTTGCTCGGTGGTTCTCTCCGGGTACTCCGGCTTCCTCCACCCGTAAAACTGTCACGGTCACGATTAGCCATTGTGCATAAGTATGTGACCTTAAACACCAATAAATAAATAAATAAATCCTCAAATAATAAATATGGACTCCTCCAAATGCTTCCATTGAACTGATATGGAAGATAACACTAGGATTCAAAGGGTTGAAGGGTTGGACCTGGAACAAATTGGTAACAAGCTGATTTTAGTGCCATTCAGAGTAGAAATAACCACAGAACGACATATCCAAAATCCACTAAAATCTGCTTTGGGAACATTTTTTTTTATTCAAGATGGCTACCAATTCAATGAGTCACTTTGATTTCCTAAAATAACCACCAGAACGTCAAAATACCTGACCAAATATGTTTAATTCGTGTTTTGGAGGCCTCAATAATTCATTTGATATCAAAGATGACCACCTGAATTTAAAATGGGTGCCAAAATGGTGAATGCCAAGACATGAGGGATTCGTGATCTGCTGAGTACCCAGACCCACTTTTTCAGTCAAAGCTGATCAACAGTCCCAAGATGTTTCCAAAGTACAACCTTTAGATGAACGCTCAGGCTGTGAAATTATGCTGCTTGGTCGATTGTTGGAAGCTTTTGTGGTTTTGTTTCTGTCTTGTACAATGAAACCATTTCCATAAACTTTATCATCGCCCCAGTTGGATAAAGTATGCATGGGGTCTCCAGAGTAAATCATAAGGAACTGTTCATTTCCCTCTCGCTCAACCTGCTCTGATGTGACTCTGAGAGAGAAACAGTATTGGAATTTTTGGTATTTTTAAGGGGTATACCCCGGTATACCAAAGAGGAATTCACATCAGGAAAACAGAATAAGTGGTTGTAGTATCATTCTACCACAATACTATATATAGAACTGTCAATGAGCTCAGCAGTAACATTCTTTTACGACCACAAATCAAATCTACAGTAATTTTGTGACTTCTTCAAAATGCACTTTAATGTTTAAAGAACTATTTCAGGCTTTTGCAATCTCCGAGCAAGTGTCATTACCATGCCATGTTTAAGTCATGCTGACAAAAGATAAAACACCTGGGCAGTGATTTCTAGCCAGGTCTTGGCTGCCTTAACAGGCAGCCAAGACCGGACTAAAAATCACTGCTAAGCAGTTGGAAACGTACAGGTTGTAGTCTAGTGGGAATTCAGGGCAACTGCCCAATCAAGAGTTAACAAAACTGAAAAGAAAATCAGTCACTTCTTTCATGAAAATGAACATTTCAGCAGTTATCAAGCCTCAACAAGGACTTATAAATAGCGAATGTAGGAATATGCGAAGAGTCACAGAGTTTCAATATTCAACGACTGGTTCAGTTTAGTTTTTCAGTATCCCCATGATACCAGTATAGGTTTCGTTTTTCGGTATATTGCGCCTCTCTAGTGACTTGTGCATCACATATCAGAGTAGAGATCTGCTTCAGTTCTGTTGCCTCTATCTATCAAAGCAGGTTAGTTTTTTTCTGCCCAATGTTGCAGATGTCATGTCGCATCCACTCCAGACATGTAAGAATAGGATGTGAGAAGTGTTCATGCTCTGGCAGTCAGGCCTTCTGAACAAGATTTGCAATTTTCCCAAACCTACCACCTATATGTGACTTGTGTGATCCAGTCTCTGAAATATTACGACCTCTTATGGAGTGTGTTCCACTCACTGAACCCCAAACTGATGTGAAACATTCCTTGATGGAAAAGCTCCCCTTCGCAGACTGAAACCACTTACAAATAACATAGAGATTTTGCCAGTGTATATGCGTCATTGTGTCAGGAATAGATATGGAAACAGTTGTGTTGTTTTTTGGCTGGTTCAAGCAAGGTCCTTCTATTAAAGACCATGGACATGGCAGGCAAATCGGTTATGCATGTGCCGATATACATGGTTGAAGTGATGGAGGTTCACAGCAATCAGCTGGCTTTCCTGTCGAATGGGTGGCATAAAGATCAGTTCAAACTTTTGAGTCAGGTGTTGAGAGCTGATGGCCATGTACTTTATAACTGCTCTCATGATGCAGATATTTCCATAGTTACTCAGGCATTAGGGAGCGCGGTGGCTCAATGGTAAACTGTTGGATTTCTATGCTAGAGGCCCCGAGTTCAATCCCTGTCCGGGATGGCCCGCCTTGTGTCCTTGGACGAGGCACTTTATCCCAGCTGCCTACATGGGGGCACAATGACACCATGTACTAAGGCGTACTGCCAGTCGATGGTGCACATGTCTTCAACCCTACTTGAGTGGAGCTTGAACAGAGTTAGAATGTTGAGGAGCTGACAGTTGCTCGTGTATGCTCGGTGGTTCTCTCCGGGTATGCCGGCTTCCTCCACCCGTAAAACTGGCATGGTCACGATTAGCCATTGTGCATAAGTATGTGACCTTAAACACCAATAAATAAATAAATAAATAAATAAATAAATAAATAAATAAATAAATAAATAAATAAATAAATAAATAATACTCAGGCATTCAAACTAGCATCCCATTGCACTAAGTTAAGATTAAGGCTCCCACAGAGACCCCCCCAATATGATTCCATGGATGTGATTTTAACAAACTATAATCTGACACTCACCACCTCACCATAATGATGTCACATACCAAATATCAAAAGATTCTGATTGGTAGTTCTGGAGAAGAAGATTTTTAAGGAATGTTCCTCACACTACACTAAGTTGAAATTCAAGCTCTCGTAAAGAACCCAAATAGATTATTCCTCATATTGCACTAAGGGTAAACTTCGGGCTAATTAACAAAGGGAATATATGAATGTAAGAACATGGTTTAAACAAACATAAATCTGCCCCCATAAGGATGGTGTACATCAAATATCATAAGATTCTGACTAGTGGTTCTGGACAAGATGATTTTAAAAGAATATTCATTGAATTGTACTGCAAGTTAAAATTCAGGCAGCTAGAGAGCCCAAATATAAACCCAAGGAACTGATTTGAACAAACTTGAATCTTACCCCACTAAGGATGCAGTACAACAAAAATCAATAGATTCTATGTTGAATTTACAGAGGAGACTACTTACGGTAATTGAATGGGTATCTCTTTACTGATTAACCCTGTTAATTGAATGTAATTTCACAACACAAAGCCATTTACAATACCTTCAGTACGAATTTGACCTGTTTATTGAGCTTAAAAAGTAAACTCCTGTTAATTGAATAAAAAAATCTTGTAACCTGTCAAGAAATTACCCTGACTCTTCCCAGTTTTCCTTTGTTTTTTACCTATTTGGCCTCAGTACTTCCAATACAGGCATTTAATCTATTATATCTTGTTTGACAGAGCTCATGGAACTCTGTCAAACAAGATATAATAGATATTTCATATCAACCATTGTCCTCCAGTTCGGATCGAAAGCTTGGCAATAGAGTTGAGACGATGATATATGTTGTTATAATAGAATAAATGCTAAGTTTATCTCTAGAGAGTGACATAATCCCTGTTAATTGAATACTCCTGTTAATTGAATAACTTTCATTGGCAAAGTGGCTATTCAATTAACAGCATTCCACTATATTGAGACTAAAAATGCCTATGAACATGGGGAACTCAAAGGTTGTCAAGGTAAGTCTTTGACAGATTCCAAGATTTTTTATTCAATTAACAGGAGCTTATGCTATAACTTATATGCAATTAATACAGGTCAAATCTGTATTAAAGGTATGGCAAATGGTTTGGTATTTGAAAGTCATATTCAATTACCAAGGATATTCAGTGAGAGATATACAATTAAGTGGGCTCCACTGTACAACAGCAATTCAGGTAAAGATATCTGTCTAAAATCTGATGCAAGTGAACGAAACATTGGTTGCTTTATTCCTTATTAGGTGAATGGCATGCGAACGAATCAGTAATTTGCACAATTTGTACAGGCCTGTTATTCAACAGAAAGTAAGCCTGACCTGCAATTTGGCCAAACCTGGAAGGGAAGGTCATTCATTGATTATTATTGAGGTGAACCCAACCCAAAATCTAACACAGTTTTACCGTCCAAATTTTGATCTGGAGCATACCTGGTTCAAATGTGTGAGTAGAATGTTTAACTCTTAAAGGCCTGGAGATTTTTCATATTTTTGCCACACGATTACATTTAATGCTCTGTGACTATGCAGTTGTGTCTACACAAGTCTTGGCTGCCTATATAGGCAGCCAAGACTTGCCTAGAAACAACAGCCAATGTTTTTAGAATGTACCTCGCAAGTTTACCCAAACACAGCAAGTTGGAGCACCTGTTCTAATACAGTAAAAATTGACAAAAGTTGGAAATAGGCCCTGAAGGGTTAAAATAACTATGTACTACCATTGCTGTGAAAGTAGCAACTGTAGTAGGTGGTTGTATTAATAAACACTCCACCCAAACATTAATTGAATTGGTTAATTTCAGTACTCATTCTGTTGGGAGCCAATGTTGAGAATTGTGCTAAAAGAAATTCATTTAGCATCAAAAATATAGCATTGGCACCAAACATTTGCACCATGTTGTCAGGAGCCAATAGTGCCAATTGCACTAAAAAAAATTCATTTTGCATCAAAAATACAGCATTTGGCACCAAAATTTTACACCAAAAATATACTTTTGGTAGGTCTCAAGGGTTTTGTGATTTACTATTTCAGTGCGTTGTTTTCTATAAAATTGCTGTCTAAATACACAGGCAACACAGAATTTGTGCCTGTCAAGGCATCTATATGTAAGAGGTATAACATGGCCTCTTTGTTATGGGTCAACTGAATTAACAGTTTATCCATTTAATCTAATTGTTATCAAAACATTTCATTGTTACTTAATCTCTTTTATGATCCTTCTGGAAGATAATGTGGGGTGTTTTGCAACTAAAATACTTAACAGAGCCAGGTTATAAAAAATTAAAAGATACTTTGAGTGCAATATAGTACCATTTGCAATGCTTTAGCATTGCAGATGACGTCTATATGCACTCAAAGGATGATATACAGTGAAGCCCACTTAATTGTATATCTCATAATTGAATAGACCTGTTAATTGAATATAATTTCCAAACACCAAACCATTTACCATACTTTCAATACAAATTTGCCCTGTTAAATGCATATGGATTATAGAATAAACTCCTGTAAATTGAATAAAAAATCTTTCAATATGTCATGGAAATACCATGAAAATGACCAAATTCTCCTTGTTTATAGACCTATTTGGCCTTAGTACATTCATTACAGGCATTTAATCTATTATATCTTGTTTGACAGAGCTCCTTGAGCTCTGTCAAACATGATATAATAGAATAAATGCTCAATTTATCTCCAGAATACAGCAAAGTAGCAAATCCCTCTTAATTGAATACTCCTGTTAACTGAATAATTTTCACTGACAAAGTGGTTATTCAATTTACACGATTCTACTGTATTGTTAATTTGTTCTCATTTACAATCAGATTCCATTTGGCACTAAAATCGTTCATTTAGCAACATAAAAATTGATTTGGCACCATATAAAAATTCAGCTTGGCACCACACAAATTTGGGCCAGTGTGAACACTGATACATATACACTCCCATGCACCCCTGCCCACCTCCGCATCCCACACACACCCATATACAAATTTTCAAACCTATGACTCAGTCCCGTCACCTTCAAAATCAGTCTGCAGTCCATGGATATTCATTGTCTGATAGATGAAAAAAAATGTAAAGTTATCTAGAAAAATTGGCAATATGTTACTGAAAAAATATTGGTTGTAGTATTGAACAGATAAGGCAGACTAAATGATGGATTATTTATGAATATACCAAACAGTTTGTACAAACTGTAATCAATGTAAAAGAAAACTTTCCTGTTTGTACCTAACACATGTTAGCTCATCAGTTACTTTAAAAAATGAACTTGATTTCTTCCAGAGTTCGAGAAAATTACATGTCAAAAAATCACCTGAATAACATATCAAGGATGAAGATTTATTTGCATCAGTTACAAAGGGCAATAATATGGAATCACAAATAGAAAATTTGATCAGCTGTTTTTATATATCTACACCAGAAGAAAGACATTTATCTTAGATTACAGTTTACCCATAACTGGTAGAGTGCTAAATTATTTTTGGCCGCCAAAATTTGTTCACTTGTCTTTGCCTTAAATTGTAACAAGGCAAATTCACAATGACTCAATAATATCACTTCAAAGATAATATAAAGCCTATCCACTGAATATGAAGCCTTTATTTATTTATTTATTGGTGTTTAAGGTCACATACTTCTGCACATTGGCTAATCATGACCACGACAGTTTTACAGGTGGAGGAAGCCGGAGTATCCAAAGAGAACCACCAAGTAATGGCGAGAAACTGTCAGCTCCCCAACATACTAACTCCACACAAGCAGGGTTAGCATTGGTTGAAGACAAGTGCACCATCGATGTGCAGTACGCCTTAGTACACAACACCACCATGCCCCAACGTGGCCAATGGGGGTGAAGTGTCCTGGACACAACGCGGTTGCCGCAGGTGGGATTCAAACCGAGGACCTCTCAGCTTGCACCTCTACCTACTCAACCACAGTGCCCCCTGGTAGAGTGCTAAATTATTTTTGGTTGCCAAAATTTGTTCACCTGTCTTTGCCTTTTTACAATTTATGGGAGAGTGCCATTGGCACTCTCCCTTAAATTGTAACAAGGCAAATTCATAATGACTCAATAATTTCACTTCAAAGATAATATAAAACATATCCACTAAACATGAAGCCTTTTATGATACAGTACCTGCACTTCAGAGTTGAGTCCAAATATAGGCTTTCTGCACTCTACTAGTTAATCAGACCAAAGCACTCTTCCAGGAAAGTGATAGCCTGCTTCCTCACTCTTTTTCCGACCAATAAACTCCAGTGGTGCTGCCATGGGGATGGCAGGGGTGGGGGTGGGGGTGTGGTGTGTGGTGGCATCCCCCAAATGCCCAGACCCCTCCTCTAAAAAATCCTGAATTCTACAATCAGCATGGTATGTCAACTAATGATTTAATAGATGACATGCCATGCTTGGCAAAAATTCCCGTGCTTTTGAGTCCCAAAATGTGTCCTACTAGTGCTGTGTGAGACTTACCAGTATTTTCAAAAATGTTACTGTAGGAAGCCTGGGCCTTCCCCACAGAAATTTGGAAAAATCCCCCCCCCCCCTCCCTACCAGAACCAGCAACACTAATGAAAGAAAGCATCACCTCCATACATTTCCCAAACTCAAGATTTTGATCTTCAGGATGTGCCATGTGTCTGTGGTATACAAATTTTGCACACCCCCTCTCCCCCCCCCCCCCCCCCCCAAGATCCCTGTGTTCCATTTCTCCATATATCGATACCCGGCTAGTGCCTGAGGAACTCTTACTTTAAAGGTGGTAAAACATGATACTTGAATTACAGTCCAAAGGTGTACATGTATTGAGTGGTATTTATTGTTTGAAACTTGAAAAATAACTATTTTTTTTTAAACTTGAAAAATAACTATTTTTTTCCATTTTTTGTCTCAAAAACATAGGTTATGACCCCTCATTGGAACGAGCTCGATGAGCTCGTTTCAATGAGGGGTCATAACCTATGTTTTTGAGACAAAAAATAAAAAAATAATTAAAATTAATAGGCGATTTTTGAGAATAGCGCTGGCCGGTTTTGGCCATTACGTTGGGTAAAGGGTTAACAAAAATTCATTCTGGAAAACAGTGAGTCTCCCTCTAAAATAGTGAAACTTATGTCTGAACCCACCCCAATTGTTCATATATTTCCAGGTCTTGGAAAATCAATTTACTATTTGTGCAGACTATTCATACCTCTTCATTACCTGTATGAACCCTGAAACTTTTTATCCATCATCTGGAAATACCAATGATAAACAACAATTAGCAATAACTATACGCCATCACTGTTTGATAATGTTTCTGGATTTGCTTGCAGCTACACTGATTTGGATATCACTGTATGCAAACCCAAAATGAAAGAAAAACAGCAATGATAGCAGTGCTAAGTAACACAAATAAGAATTGGTAAACTTTTTTATTTTATGTCAGTAATTTATCAAGACATACAAACAATTTATTGGACTGTTTTGGACAGTTATAAATGTTAAAACTATAAAACAGGACCCTAAATTTCTCCTTTCAATGACGCAAGTAGTTATTCATTGTATAAGTGGTTTATTTTATGGCAAAACAATACCATAAAAGTACTCAAAATGTACAACAATCTGAAAAAACTTTGACAGTTACATAAATATATGGTGAGAGTTCATTACTTCAATTCATTCTACGACCTCACACAATCTTTAAACCGTAACCTTCGCAGGCCTATTTGACTATATATTTCCAGGTATTTAAGCACAAACTTTCAGCATCTATGATTGCCTGCAACACAAGTATGAAGTCAAGTTTAGTCAATCGTTAACTAGTAGAGTGCTGGAAGCCCATATTTGGGCTTTATTCTGAAGTGCAGGTACCACAACTTAAAGACTTCAAATTCAGTGGCTATGCCTCATATTAATCTTTGAAGTGATATTATTTAGTTTGTTAGGATTTGCCTTGTTATCCCCGTCCGGGACGACCTGCGTTGTGTCCTTGAGCAAGGCACTTTATCCCGGTTGCCTCCATGGGGGGCACAATGATGCCGTGTATTAAGGTGTACTGCACATCAATGGTGCACATGTCTTCAACTACTGTAACCCTGTTTGAACAGAGCTTGAACAGAGTTGGAATATTGAGGAGCTGACAGTTGCTTGTTGGTTCTCTCCGGCTTCCTCCACCCATAAAACTGTCATGGTCATGATTAGCCATTGTGCGTAAGTATGTGACCTTAAACACCAATAAATAAATAATAAATTTGCCTTGTTACAATTTATGGGAGAGTGCTCAAAGGCAATCTCCTATAAATGGTAACAAGACAAAGATATGTGAACAAATTTTGATGACCAAAAATAATTTAGCACTCTACCAGTTAATATCTGTAGTGCCCTATTTAGAGGAGTTCGCTCCCAAGCACTAGTTATCTGGATAGGAGCCTTTTACCAGGAAATCAGAATATGTTTACCGGGGTAAACAAGCAAAGCTCTACTTTCCAGAGTTCCCATGCACAGACCATCTTTGACTAACTCTGTTATCTCAGAATACGTGAACCAATGTGCAGTCATGATAAAATCTCCCAGATTAGGATAAAATTTGTCTTATTAGTGCTTTCTAGGAAAGTCTTCACTGCCTATGTAGCATTGGACTGAATTTTGAGTTGTGGTGGATATTTGGAAAAAGTATGTAGGCACCTCAAGAGTTAATGACTAGCAACTGATCGAGTGCTGGTAGCATGGTATATATTTTTTTTTAAATAATCATACAGTAGAACCTGTCTTGAGAGACCGTCCTTTGGGCCACACAAAAGTGGTCTCTCAAAACAGGTGGTCTCTCATAACAGGTTTCAGGTTTTCTCAAGTCAGTGAATAACCAACCACAGAATTCAGAAATGGAGAAGAATGGGTTTTTATAATTACTTTGTAGTTGTTCTTTTTTATGAAGTTTTTGTAACAAATTGAAATAGACTGTTATAAAAATTATAAACATAAATTAGTGTTGAAAATCAAGATTTTCAACACTAATTTATTTTTATAATTTTTATAACAGTCCATTTCAATTTTTTACAAGAAGATTTTCAACACAAATTTATTTGTATTCCTATCTGTCACATTTCAGGTATGTATGAAATTGTTTATTCAGCAATAATCCTAATCTTTTCACAGGGGTCTTATAAAAACATTCTCAATCTTTAATGAGTTAGCAATTGAAACCCAATTAAGAGCTTTTAATACTTTTAATTATGTTAGTATAACCACAATGGATTTTCCAATTCCAGAACAGGTAAAAAGCATTTGTCATGGTTTCAGTCTTCAAAGGGGCGGTCTCGCAAGACAGGTCCATTATGGCATAAAAATACGAGTTGGTACCAGGTCACAGTGGTCTCTCAAGACAGGTGGTCTCCCATAGCAGGTCCATTATAGAGTAAAACCAATCGGTGCCTGGCAGATGTGGTCTCTCAAGACAGTGGTCTCTCAAGACAGGTTTTACTGTATGGAAGGTAACAGAATCCTCAGCCTTAAAATATATAACTTCCTTCTCTCTGAAGACAAAGATTTCTGACTCAACAATAGCCCAGACTGCCTTGAAAGCATTACAAATATAACCTATTATATTTTATTTAATATTAAAATAAACAGCTGACATCTCCCTTTGTTTAACTTTTGCTGTTATACAAAAGAATAACAGTGGGCATTCTCAAAAGAATAACCAGGCACTCTTATAATAGTTATTGTTCTAATACAAACATTCAATCTGACCTAATCGAGTTTTAACCTTAAGTTTCGACTGAAACATCCATGCTATTTATTGTTTTCGATGAGTTATCTCAAATCAGGGATAATTTTTCTCTCCCATCAAAACAGTCTGACATCATCAAAAGTAATTCAAGAGCACGTGCAGCTGAATCGAACAATTTTGTTGTCCATTTCTGAAAAAAACTGATTTGCTTATCGGAAAGAACGCACAAAAGTTCTGTTTCTACCACAAGTATATAACACAAAAATTAAATCCCAATGCTGGCAAGACAAGGGTTAAATAAAGATTTGTAGCGAAATGAACAATGACACATTTCAATGAGGTCATATTAGGAATTCTGCAATGTATTCACATAACTTTTCGACAGGAATTTCGTGCAACTCGCTCCACTCATGTCGTTCATCCAAAAATTCACACAAAGGAGTCAAGTGTCCTTTGGTTTTGCGGTCTGTGTTTATATTTCGATATTCTTTGACAAACGTTCGTCTGCTAATATTTCCGAAATGTGACCCATGTCATTTACAGAAGAACATGCGATGATTGAATAGTTCTGTCCTCATTAAATATGCTAATAAACCAATATAGGTTGATCATATGGGTGGGGTGAGATAGCTGTCACGTGGGTGGGGCAAGACAGGCATATCTCTCCCAGCTGTCTCACACAACTTTATATATGTCTCCGTACTTCAGTGGTGGGAGAAAACTTCATATCAGCTTGAGACCGAAGGTCAAGAGTTGATGTGAAGTTACCAAGGACCAATATCTCAGCCAGTATAAAACTAACCAAGTAATAACCTCTTTACTTATTAAGCCAAAACAAATAATTTAAAAAATTCTCAGATCTGTTACAGTTTTGTGAGTGTTATTGTTTCTCATTCTTTTTCACAAAGTCAGAAGTTTCCCTCTTCTTCTACTCCTAGTTCAGCTATCTGAACATCTCAGCTTCCCCAGCAGTGGTCAGATAGGTGAACATCTCTTCTTCCATTTCAACGCATCTCTGCTTATAACTCTGAATTTTAGTGTTTGCGGAGAATTTTCTGAACAACTCCCTTCCTTTTTCTCCTTATTCACCTAATCATTACTTATTGCCATCAATAATTCCTCATCATACAAAACTCGAGTCAAACCACTCCACCATGCCTGAAAACACGAAAATTACGGATTGTGTTCAACGAACAACTGTGAACAATTTGATGTTTAGCGGTTGAGGTATAAAGGCAATTTACCAACCAGCCTGGTTGGTCCGGATCTCTTAGACTTATGGTAAATCGGTTGCTTCGTGTACTAGAGGTCGACACACTTATCTCTTCACCTGTTACATTTGGGGGCTTGTCCGATCCTGAGCAGTTGGTGGTGTTGTGGACGCTGTGGTGAAGCATGGTGGGTGTTTCGACCGCTCTAAGGTGGAATCTTGGGTGAGATTCACGGTGGGTGAATCTCAAAAAGAAAGGGAGAGTAGTGTAGCAGTCGAGGTATAAAGGCCATTTACCAACCAGCCTGGTTGGTCCGGATCTCTTTGTCTCGTGGTACATCGGTTGCTTTCTGTGCTAGAGGTTGATGGTTCGAACCCTGGCTCCCGCACTTATCTCTCCTCCTGTTACAGATGTAAATGAATTGGTTGCTCCTAGTAATAATGCATCAAGGGGATAACTCATGCTTAGTTCATATCTGCCAAGATCAGAATGATATCAGCCAAGTTTCACACCATATCAGCCGAGTTTGGTAATGGTTAATTCTGGGAAAGAAAATCATATCTAATAAATAACTGCCAAATACCCATACCCTGGTTCTCATTTTTTATCCTTTTTATCTTACAATCAACATGTATTTTGTCTGTATTATTTATTATTTACTGATGTTTAAGGTCACATATTTATGCACAATGGCTAATCATGACCGTGACAGTTTTACGGGTGGAGAGCTGGAGAACCCGGAGAGAACCACCAAGCAATGACGAGCAGCTGCCAGCTCCCCAACATCGTAACTCCGCACTGCAGCACAGGCAGGGTTAGATTTGAAGACATGCGTACCATCGACGTGCAGTACGCCTTAGTACACGGCGTCATCGTGCCCCCACGCAGGCAATGGAGATGAAGTGTCTTGCCCAAGGACACAACGCGGTTGCCGCAGGTGGGATTCGAACCGAGGACCTCTCGGCTTGCAGCCTGCACCTCTACCTACTGAGCCACATGCTCCCTTTGTCTGTATTAACTCCGCAACTGTCATGTATCCGACCCCCTGATACAGATGTTTGTATCAGGGGGGCGGATACAAGCACGTTCCTTTCGCATGAGTTCCATTTTTATTCTTTTTGTTCATCCGTACGAATAAATAGTTCGTTATAATTCGTCTACATTCTTGACTTATCCCCAATATATTGTAAGATAAAATGATTATTACCATTATTGTGGATGTACAAAATATGTATCCGAGTCTCGCTCCAGTTTCTAAGGGTAGATCACAACTCATCTTCGACTCGTCGTGATCTGCCCTTAGAACCCGGAGCTTGACTCGGATACATATTTTGTACATCCACATAATGGTAATAATCTCTATATATCATAATTGAGCATTCCGCTGATTTGCCAGTCCCTCTAATAAGGGGTCTACATCTACCCATTCATCTTTGACAAGGCAAGGTGAACTCTTGCAAATAAGGATGTTGTACTTAAGTAACACTTTCAATTTTTTTTATTCAATTGAATAACTGAGTTGTGAATGAATATACAATGAAGACAAAGAACATTTCAACAACATTTCACAGAGGAACAAATTATTGGAGATTCACAGTACAAAGAGATGTGGATTCGACATGAAGATGAAAAGCTCACGTCAGTCATCTCCAATTAAGTATAGGGCTAGAAATCTTACAGATAAATGAACTACTCTGATAGTCTTTATATAGTTAAGGAACATGTCTTTGTAGTACTTCATTGTCAGTGAGAACAAGAGCTGGATTGTCGTCCGGTGCATACCCCCACGTGGTGTACCGCCTATGTGGGCATACCTATGACCAACAAATATTATTTATGAATATTCTTGTGCGGACTGACAGATGGATGCACAGATGGACAGACGCAATCCAGTATACCTCCCCCCCTCCCCCCCCCCCCATTTTCTCCGAACATTTTCAACAATTTCCAACAATTTCTAAGTCGAAAGGTATGGTAAATTGTATGGTGTTTGGAAGTTTTATGCAATGAGGCAGAAGCCTTTGTCATAGGCAAACTGCATGCCATATTTCACTGAAATTTGATAACCCTAATCCAGTATACACCCCCCCCCCCCCCCCCACCCCCACCATTTCTTCAAAAGTTTTCAACAATTTCCAACAATTTCTAAGTCAAAAGGTATGGTAAATTGTTTGGTGTTTGGAAGTTTTATGCAATGAGGCAGAAGCTTTGTCATAAGCAAACTGCATGCATATTTCACTGAAATCCGATAACCCATTCCTGAGATACAGGCTGAACAGACAAATAATGTCTATTTCCCACAATTTCTAAGTCAACAAGTAATAAAAAAAAAAAAATCACTAGTGTGGGCATTGTGGGGGGGGGGGGGGGGGGGGGGGAGGGGGGGGGAGGGGGTCACATGATATGGTTTTGTAGAATTTAAAAAAAAAATTTTTTAACTGCTTAATTTGTAAATTATGAGGACGGATGCAGTCGATTCCTTAAGTAAAGGGTTAAAGGACCTTATTGTCAGTGAAGTCATTTTCAGGCTTTACATTCCTCCCAAATAGCCACGGTAAATGCAGTGCCCCAAATTATACAGTATTTAAAATATTTTTTCAACAGTATGCAGTGTTACAGCCATATATAGTTTTGTAAAATTGTCTTGTTGCATGTGATATGTATAGTTCATCTGTCCACTAAAAGACACCCCAAACCACAGAGCTCGGCACAGAAAAGTAATCTTTTGTTGTTTGTTTGTTTAGGTCTACCACTATGTTTCAATTTTCTTTTTCATATAAAGTCTTCGAGCACATATTTGTGGATAATTCAGTTTTTAACCCTTTACCCAACGTAACGGCCAAAACCAGCCAGCGCTATTCTCGAAAATCGCCAATTAATTTTCAAAATATTTTCATTTTTTGTCTCAAAAACATAGGTTATGACCTCTCGTTGGAACGAGCTGATCGAGCTCGTTCCAACGAGGGGTCATAACCTATGTTTTTGAGACAAAAAATGAAAAAAATTAGTTATTCAAGAATTTTTTTTGCAAGTGTCGTCTGCTTTTCATGTTAGGTAAAGAGTTAAACTACATTATTATTATTAATCTTCATATACAGTGTTGTATGTGATATTGTCAACGCAGATTGCTTTTCACTACCAATCTCTGTATGAGCAGGTCATCAAAGCTTGAGAAGTGAGTACTCATATTTGTGGCATTTCCTATCGTGCAAAATGTACATTTAAATAGGGTTTTGGCTTTATACCGAAAAACTGAGAAACCTTCTTATTTTGAGTAATTTATTTATTAGGGTTTAACGACACTTTAACAGCCAAGGTCATATCGTGTTGGTGAATGTTTTACAGGTGGAGGAAGCCAGAGTACCCAGAGAGAACCTCTGAACAACGACGAGCAGCTCTCCAACATCATAACTCCAAACTGCAGCACAAGCAGGGTTAGATTGGTTGAAGACATGTGCACCATCAGCGTGCAGTACACCTTAGTACACGGCAACATCATGCCATATATGGACAATCAGGGTTAAGTGTCTTGCCCAAGGACACAATGCGGGAGTCCGAATCGATCGCTCCGATGGTCACCCATCCAAGGATTAACCGGGCTCGACGTTGCTTAACTATCTCGAGTAATCTTTAGCTCCCATGGATGAGAACCAATAATAACAGTAAAGACCTATAACAAGAGGAAAAAACTATGATTCTACAAGGTGAAAAAACCTGAAACATCTTTGATATGTATGGCAAAAATGAAGGTGCTTCTCTCAATATTTTAATTTCCAAAAACTGCATTTAAATGAAGGTGGAGTTTTCAATTTTTTGAAAGTAAGTCACCTATTTTCACTTCGACACTTGCACATTTGATCACGAATCTCCGAAGAAAAAACCCAGAGATTAACATGAACACAGTTGAAATATATATCATAAAATACCCTTTTCTTAAATAAATTTAACTTAAATCCCTATTTTACTGCTTCGTGAGTTTTTACCAGAGTTTGAAATGCATGTGATTTGAGTCCGAACGTTTTTCATAAGTTACAATGGGAACGAAATATTTGACTGTTGTTTTCCAGGATTTTGGGTCCAAAACTGATTCCCATCCAGGAGGCCGGGAACTACACTGAAATTCCAAGATTTTTCTGGGCATTCTGGGAGAGTTAACATGTCTGGGGCAGCTGCTGTCCTGCCCGGAGACTTGGGGGGGGGAGGGGGGTGGGGGGGGGGGGCAGATAGCCCACTGCTCTTTTTCACCTGAAGTGCCCTAGTGAAAAAGTTTCTGACTTTCATTTATTAATTTCGATCTCAGCCTCAGCAAATCACAGCTCAGATTGATTTTAAACCCTTACCCAAGGCAGATGATATCAAAATTTATTATTTTAAATATTATTTTTAAGAAAAATTCACCAAACCCATATCATTTGCTCCCTCACTGAAACGAGCTCAACAAGCTTGTTCCAATGAAGGGTCACATGATATGGTTCTGTCAAATTTTTTGAAAAATAAACTTTTTCAGCTGATGAATTTGTATATTACGTGGACAGATGTGGTCAATTTGTTAGGTAAAGGTTAATGGCCTCAGTTCAGAAGTTTCATCAAATTCATATCAAACTGGGACTCATTAGAGATCGTCTATTTATTCTTTCAATTTAAAACTCCAATTATTTAAACATGACTGTAGTGATTTAAAAACTGGGGTGAAATTGGTTTCAGTCAATAAAAAGATAAGTGTGATATGTCTTCAATGCATTCTATACTGATTGCTGTCGTAACCTGTGTGAACCTGTTTACACCATTGACAGGTGTTGACAGACTATTTCAGAGGTATATTAAGTGTTGGAATGTAATCGCTTTTAAATATAACTCAATATACAAGAACGGAAAGTTGAATACTCAGCCACAATAATCTTCCCTCCTACCTGGCAAAAAGAACTGACCTTACAGATAACAAGCTTGTCGTTTTCAGGAGAGCGATCAACTTCAATCTGTTTAGCTCACCTGATTTAATAATAATAAGAGAGACACACACCCACCAAGAAGTTATTGATAAACTATGGGATTTTAAAATCTGGGTTTGTCCAATAAATCTAATTGCAACATACCACTTAACCCTTTGACTAACAAACTGGCTGCATCCATCGTGTAATATACAAACTGAACAGTTGAAAAATATTATTTTTCAAAAAATTTCAACAAAATCATATCATTTCACCCCTCAGTGGAATGATTATTTATTATATTTATTGGTGTTTAAGGTCACATACTTATGCACAATGGCTAATCATGACCACGACAGTTTCATGGGTGGAGGAAGCCGGAGTACCCTTAGAGAACCACTGAGCATCTGTCAGCTCCTCAACATTCTAACTTTGTTCAAGCTCCGCTCAAGCAGGGTTACAGCGGTTGAAGACATGCACACCATCGACGTGCAGTATGCCTTAGTACATGATGTCATCATGCCCCCATGTAGGCAACCGGGATAAAGTGCCTTGCCCAAGGACACAACGCGGGTCGTCCCGGATGGGGATCAAACTCGGGACCTCTCGCACAGAAGTCCAACAGTCTACCACTGAGCGAACGCGTTCCCTCACAGGAATGAACTTCACAAATAAATATTTAAAATAGGAAATTTTAAAATCGTCTGTGTTGGGAATGGGTTAACCCTTTCGGTCTTGGTAATTTTCCAACATTTTTACTGCATCACACCTTTTTGAGTCTAGTAGCTTAGCAGTGATATCTAGCCAAGTCTTGGCTGACTCTAGAGGCAATCATGACATGACTAGATGCTACTGCCAAGGTAATTTGACTGTTGGCCACAGGACCTTTTCTTGAATGTATGTTAATGTACCAGTTCTAAGACCACAGAGTTTGTCAACTGGATGAAGATCCTTGACTGTTAACTTTTTGCATGCTGCTGGCGGATATTCCTGCCCAGCACAAGGTTTCTCTTGTCACTGATATAAGTATAATTTGGGCATATTTAAACATATTTTCCTCGTAAATTGAATGGATTTTTTCACGAATGATTTCTTGTTATATTTAGATTACTTTTTCATCAACGCTTTTTACAGCAGCCATGACTAGATTTGATGAAAAAATATCTTGAAAATACTCAGTGGGTTAAGAGTTAATAGCTCCCAACTGATGGAATTCCAAACAAGAGGTGCACATCAGAGATGAAGGACTCAAGTTGTAGTGGCAATCGGAGAGTGTTACATGTCCATAACACGGTTATTAATTATACCCCGGTTGTCAAGTCTGGAACCTTTGTTCAGTGTATGGTAACAAGTTCAGAATTCGTAAAAAGTATTTAATTAATGCCCATAACTCTATAACGAAAAATTTGGCCAGGCCAGTTTTTAAACTTGCTTGAGATGTTATTGCAAAAGACCTGCATGGTAAACATTAGTCAGATCGGAGTTTGTTCTGGTTATTGCGCTAACAAGCTCAAAATTTGTGAAAATTGACCAATTACGGCCAATAACTCTGTAAAGAAAAATCGGAACAGACCAGTTTTCAAACTCGCTTGAGATATTATTGCAAATTTATTTATTTATTGGTGTTTAAGGTCACATACTTATGCACAATGGCTAATCGTGACCGTAACAGTTTTACGGGTGGAGTACCCAGAGAGAACCACCGAGCAACTACGAGCAGCTGTCAGCTCTCCAACATCGTAACTCTGAACGCTGCACCGCAGCACAGGCAGGGTTAGATTGGTTGAAGACATGCGCACCATCGACGTGCAGTACGCCTCAGTACACAGCGTCATCGTGCCCCCATGTAGGCAATCGGGGTGAAGTGTCTTGCCCAAGGACACAACGCGGTTGCCGCAGGTGGGATTTGAACCGAGGACCTCTCGGCTTGCAGCCTGCACCTCTACCAACTGAGCCATCGTGCCCCCTATTATTGCAAAAGACCTATATGGTAAATATTTGTCAAATCGGAGAATGTTTGTTCAAGTTATTGCGCTAACAGTGTGAGGACACCACAGACGCCCATCAGCCCACCCACCCAGACATACACGGATGGCCACCAAACCATAGATCTCAGTTGTTAACACAACTCGACCAAAAAAGCAATTGGTTCATAATTTCCCATCATAGGGAAATGACTGTTATACTATGGGAGCAGTTCAAAGCATGGTGGCTCAGTGGTTATGGCATTCGACTTCAAACCGAAAGGTCCACAGTTTGATCCCTGCCAGGAGCAACTACATTGTGTACACATAATTGCCCATGTGAAAGCATGGTGGCACTGTGTATTAAGACATACAGCATGTCAGTAGAGTACTTGTCTTAAACCAATGTTAAACCTGCTTGTGCGGAGTTAGTATGTTGGGGAGTCTAACAATGGATTGCTGCTGCTCAGAGCATGGTTCTCTCTGGGTAATCCGGCTTCCTCCACGCATAAAACTATCTGACATGAGGTGACTCTGGCTGCCGTGAGTGTTGCTAAACCCAATAAATAAATAAACAAACAAATAAATAAATAAATAAATAAATAAATAAATAAATAAATAAATAAATAAATAAATAAATAAATAAATAAATAAATAGGGCATTAGTCACTTTTGTGTGATTTTCAAAATGACAGACTGAGATAAATTGAATTGCATTTTGCAAAGCATTTTTTCATGTTAGTGAAGCCCATAATTGGGAATCCTTGTGAAAGTGAAATGAGAATAGACTGCAATTCAAAAGTCCTCAAATTTCAGCTCCTACACTGAAATGTGCTTGAAATGATTTTCAAAATGGGCCTAATAAGGCTAAATTGTAACTACAACACAATTATAGTGAAGAATTTTATTCAATATAAGTTATCTCCGCCAACATGTATGGTATATAGAGATTTAATACATGGATGTCAGTTTTTTAACATCAAGCTATAGACGAGGTGTTTAAATGAGACATCCAGGTATTAAATCTCCATATACCATACATGTTGGCGGAGATACTGTTTTTGTCCTGTTTGAACAGAAACATAGTGGAAACAAATTTGTGGAAGCATTTCTCACACTCCGCGATCAGTTGGACCAAACTCGTGAATAATTGTTCTGTTTTTACAAATGCAGAAGACAACAGACAGAGTTACATCACTTGGGTAGTTACTGGAAAACAGCAAAATATGATCGAATTGTAAGAAATCTGATGATATTTGTGACTATATATCCAGGCCTGGTTATTTTCCCCCTATCCATGTCAAAATATTATATAGAAAACTTGGAAGAAAAAAATTATCCCAATCTTATACTGTTAAGTAAATAGTGTGGTGCATTAGAAATAGTCAATCTTAGAACCTTTGCAGCAATTTTTTCGACAAAAATGGAAGGGGGTGAAGGGGGTGAAGAGGAAGGGGAAGATGTCCAGGTCTGATTATCTTCTCCCTCAAAAAACATAGCAACCATTTGAAAAAAATAAATAGGTTTTATTTACACTGTCACCCATAGTGCAGAAACGATTGTTTGACTAGTCGACCTCGACTCAATTACTAAAAAAGTTGAAGCTGAAATTCGCCAGTCGACTAGTCGGCACCTTCATTACGGAGATCATTGTTAGGTATAAGTGTCAGACATACTATACTCTGACTGGCCACAACTGACAGTAAAGTCGGCAGAACCCTATTTTTCGGAAAACTGAGGCAAAATATGTTGTTCATTTTAACCCAACTCTCGAAAATTTACAATTCCGGCACTTGCTTCCGTATTTGTTTAAAGGTTTACTTTCACTTTCGCACTCATGTTCAATCCAATTTGTTACATTATATGCCCGTATTGGCCAGGCCTTAAAATAACCGGGTTTGCATCACATTTTGCGATACAAATCGCCTATTTAGTGACGCAATTCATAATTTGGAATGACATTTTGTGAATAACATTAAATATTGTCAAATTCATTCAATTAGCAATGTATTACCAAAGATTTATTCGGCTTCTGTTTTAGCTACAAGAACTTGCTATCAAGTAAAAAAAAACCACTTTATATCTATGACCTATCTTCATGAATATGAATTACCTGAACAAGCCTATTTAACATAACTCTTTCCTAATATGGTGATGTGAGTGAAAATAATACAGGAATTCAGCCAATTAAATAGGGCATTTTATTTTGGCGCCAAATGATTTATATCCACATCATCTGATTGGAAGTCTTCACTTACGTGCTACATCCTCTGTCATTCAGCGAAATTTATAATCTTTTTTTATTTGAAGAATTGGTATATCAAAACTAGACTGCATTTTGGCATCGTATTTCACAGATATGTATTTATGACATATCTACATACGGTGCCTAAGTTTTAATCACATACGTGAAGTATTTGAAAAGTTATTTTTAATTGAAACCGCCAAAGTGACAGGAAACTCAAAATGCACAATGTGGATTCCATTTCTGAAGAGAGACAGAGGTGAACCACGTGGTCTGTGATGCTCCGCACGAAATGACATATAGCCTAAAAATAACTCTTGAACTGCCCCGTGTGAAGGAAACATTTCAAAATAGTAGGGGTAATTTTCTAAGAAATGAATATCAATATATCCCCTTCTGTATTTGTCTTAAAAGTTTTTGATCTCGTAAATATTCTCCACAACTAAGAAATATACTTGGCATTTATCATACATTCAAGCATGGGCGCAGATCGGAGATGGGAGGGGGATGACAGGTCAACAAAACTTCAAATCAGATCACTTGCCAATTTGCAAATTACAGTACGTGTCGAAATAAGTTGTAGCGTTTCACTGAAAAACTATGCATGAGTCTGGAGGTGGGATGGGGAAATCTCACCTGAGGGGCAATATATTTGAACCAGACCCGAGGCCGAGGGTGAGATTTCCCCATTCCCACCTTCAGACTCATCGAGGATGATTTTTCTCCCCCCACACGAGGATTACGTCATTATAGATAATTGGCGGTCACGTGCTGACATACCCAATTTATGAAGTCATAGTCCTTTCGAAAATGAACAATTTCATTGGAAAGATCGTACAAAAGTTAGGTATATACCATAGGTATATTCTACAAAATTGATTTGTAACACTGTCCGTTAAGGGGTTAATGAATTTGCGCGTGTCAAACTCTAATGTAAAGGGCAAATATTGATCGATAAATTCACATAGTGATATTATTAAATCTGCAGAGAAACATGGGGTTGAAACAAATCGTGAAGCCATTTTGTTTATTTACAATTGTGGAGACGATGATGAAATAGTTCCGGTGACCTAATAAAATATGCAAATGAGTATGTCACGTGGGGTGGGTGGGATAGAAATATCCCACCCTGCTGTCTCACCCAGGACGCGCGTATGTTTCACGTATAGTGGGGGGAGAAAAGCATGTCCCACTTTCAAAACACACCTAGGAACACCCTCAATGCCCCATGAGGCTGAAAAACATAGGTGGATGAGTTCTAGCGACCGTCTATCAGTATTCAAAAAGCAGAGATAGGAGGAATCGTATTCAAGTTATCATGCAGGCAAGGAAGTGCATAAAAGACAGAAGACCAGAATAAGAAGACAAAAAAAGATAAAGAAACCACACAAAAACAATATTTTGTGTGTTTCACACAAACTAATAAAAGCCGTCCCCTAGTAGACTTCACAAGGAGTAATTTATACATTTGGGAAAACTTTTCATAGCAATATAAAAATGGCATTTTTTGGCTGTGTGGGAACTTGTGGGTTAAAAATACCCCACTGAAACTTGTCACAAAACATAAGAATCCCGAAGGATGAGTTCATCTTGTCCTTGTAAAGAACTCTCTTTAGGCCTAAAAAAGTTAAAAATCTGTTTCTCAGGTCCCCCTGCATGGTCCCTTTGGCTGCTGCATGCTCTCTTTTTATAACCATACTCAAAAAATAAAAATTAAATGGTTTATGTCTGATATTTTACCCAAGTTAATAAAACTGATAAATTTTTCCCTCGAGTGCAACTCGGCTTTGCAATGCTTTAGCATTGCAAAGCCTTCTTGCAGTCAAGGTACAAAATAATCACAAACCTTGCCCTTCTGTAGATTATGAGGTCTAAAACATAAAACAAACCAAGAACTTGAACTTTTTATGGCAACGAAATAATTACAAAAATAAAAAATGAAATAAAAAACCACCCGCCCATATGCAATTTAACAAAAAATGGCCTGGAAACAGAAGATCTACTTTGTGGAGCCTTATCAATCAATAGAAAGTTCTATTTTTTCATCAAGCAAAATAATTAAATATACAAAGAGACATTTTTTACTTTTGCTGAACAGTGACAGGAAATGTATACGTCTTACTTTGACATATAGCAAATAAAACATGTTTTAAGTCCACAGTGATCAATCTATTTTAACCCATTGAATTTATGATTTTATGAACACCTCAGATTTGATCTCGAACACAAGTCTGCATGGCAAGTACAATCTTAGCTAACTAACTTGAATTATTTATTTATTTATTTGGTGTTTTAAGGTCACATATTTATGCACAATGGCTAATTATGACCACGACAGTTTTACGGGTGGAGGAAGCTGGAGGACCCAGAGAGAACCACCGAGCAACTGTCAGCTCCACAACATACGAACTCCACACAAGCAGGGTTAGCATTGATTGAAGACAGGTGCACCACTGATGTGCAGTATGCCTAAGTACACAATGTCATGTGCCCCCACGTAGGTAATGGGGGTGAAGTGTCTTGCCCAAGGATACAACGTGGTTGCAGCAGGTGGGATTCGAAACGTGGACCTCTCGGCTTCCAGCCTGCACCTCTACCTACAGAGCCACTGCGCCCCAACTACTAACTTGAATGGTGCAATCAGTTAGGAAAAAGCCCAAAGAGTCACAATTATTTTTCAGAGGGGTAGAGGACAGGTATAGGGAAAAATGGATTTAGAATATCTTTAACATTAACCAATTGCCAAGTAAGTGGTTGAGTGCTGGAAGCCCAAATTTGAGATTTACTCTCAAGTGCAGGTACTACAAGCCCATTACCCAATGCAGACAATATCAAAATTTATTATTATAAATATCATTTTTTAAATTTTTTCAAAAAATTTCAACAGAACCATATCATGTGACCCCTCATTGGAACGAGCTTGATGAGATCGTTCCAAAGAGGGGTACATATGGTTTTGTTGAAATTTTTCAAAAAATAATATTTTTTCAGCTGCTGAATTTGCATATTACACAGGTAGATGTGGGTGATTCATTGAGTAAAGGGTTAATGGCTTCATATCCTGCAGATGTGCTTTGTATTATCTTTGAATTGAAATTATTTAGTTTGTAAGGATTTGCCTTGTTGCAGTTTATTGGAAAGTGACTATGGGTGTCACATTATAATATTCATTTCAATTTTATGGAGTGACTATTTGGTGTATTGTATGTCCTAAGGGGTTAATATATTGCTGTATCATTGAATTGAGAGGCCAGAACTCGGGTAGATGTACAGGTTAATTGCTTCCGTGTCATTGTTTTGATAGAGTGCTGAGTAGTATCGCAGGAGAAAAGCATGCGTTGTTTGCTAGTAATTACGGGGTAGAGTGTTGAATCGGGTATTCTCCGTTGAGTTACGCGAGTGGTAACATCGTTTGTGGCTTGTGGGCCATTGTATGGTGTGTCCAACATGGGTGGATGTGGATTGAAAACTTTCAGTGTGAATTTGGCAATTTAGCCACGTGCAGCAAATCAGAGGTAAGGGTAGTTTTCACTAGTTCGAAGTTAAAATTTGCTTGTCCGCTAATATGTGTGATAAAAGATAATATTTGTACAGTAATTAGCATAATTAATTTCATAGTTGGTTAACCCTTTACCTAACATGAAAAGCAGACGACACTTGCCAAAAAAATTCTTGAATAACTAATTGTTTTCATTTTTTGTCTCAAAAACATAGGTTATGACCCCTCATTGGAATGAGCTCGACGAGCTTGTTCCAACGAGGAGTCATAACCTATGTTTTTGAAACAAAAAATGAAAAAATAATGAAAATTAATTGGCGGTTTTTGAGAATAGCGCTGGCCGGTTTTGGCCGTTACGTTGGGTAAAGGGTTAAGTGTGCCAAAGAATAGTACGAGATCTAATTTTGCACAAGGGGGCACGGTGGCTCAGTTGGTAGAGGTGCAGGCTGCAAGCCGAGAGGTCCTCAGTTCGAATCGCACCTGCGGCAACCGCATTGTGTCCTTGGGCAAGACACTTCACCCCCATTGCCCACGTGGGGGCACGGTGACGCTGTGTACTAAGGCGTACTGCACGTCGATGGTGCACCTGTCTTCAACCAATGCTAACCCTGCTTGTGTGGAGTTGGTATGTTGGGGAGCTGACAGTTGCTCGCCGTTGCTCGGTGGTTCTCTCCGGGTACTCCGGCTTCCTCCACCCATAAAACTGTCACGGTCATGGTTAGCCATTGTGCAGAAATATGTGACCTTAAACACCAGTAAATAAATAAATAATAAATAAATAATTTTACACAAATTATTAAAGACTTTGTATTCTCAGAGCTGTGCCTTATAGCACTTGAAATTGTAGTTAAGGTGTAAGCTGTAAATTGTACCATCGTTGGTACGTGAGATCATGTTGTGTAGGGTTAATTCTTTATCTAAATTTTGTGCTTGTTGCATGAGTGCGTTAAAAGCAGATGTAATCAAATTTCTTATCTACCGCTTTAATAATGAAATTATTATCCGTAATTTATCAGTTCAAAGCACTGCTCTAGCAAAATAGTAGCAAGTAGTTTTTTAACTTCAGGTACCATTTATGATGTTATGTAACTGACAGCGGTGTCGATGCCGAGTAGTGTTAACATTGTGGTCTGGTCAGTGTGCTGTGTAGTAATGTCTTACATGTAACCAACATGAAGCTCAACTTATCCGTGATAAAGCAGAACTGTGATCCAGTATAATATGATGAGTAGAAGATCGCCACTTACGTAATATAACAATAACATGATTTTTGAGGGCATTATGGTATATTAGCGGCCCTGCAGAAATTATTAACAGCCCAAGGGCTTATTAGCGGCCCGAGACGAAGTCGAGGGCCGCTAATTGGCCCGAGGGCTGTTAATAATTTCTGCAGGGCCGCTAATATACCATAATGCTCGCAAAAATAATGTTATTACTATTATTACCATTTGTTTGTTTACAAATGCGCATCGGAGAGATCAGGGGCGACAATTTGGGGGAATTCCCGTGTCACAAATTGAGTGCATGAACGTCGAAATTAGGAAAGTGATGTAATTTTTCGGCAATGACGGCTTCTTACAATTGCTTCATAATAAAAATAATCTGGATTACTTACCTAATAACAACAATCTAGCCATTGGTAAGAAAAGTTCGGTCGTTTATGAATCATTTCCCTGGTATCGTCGTTTCGATTCAGCTCCTTGCCGATCGAGAACAAGCGGTGATCACGTGATGTAACAATGATGCCAGAGGGCGATTATTTTCATTATCGGCCCGCGGCCCGGAACTTAGGAGATTGCCATGCATTATTTACTTTGAACGCTCGGCATAACAGCGTTAATACACTAGGAAACGCCCTGCAAAGTGGTAATAATGTACTGTAGTTATTGACAATTCAACCACATGTGAAGCCAACTGACCTATTAACTCTTTGAACTGTCTGTCCAGATAAACAGTAATGTAGGGAGAATCGACCATGATTTATTCCGGGGTTTTAAAGGCATTGTGTTCATTTGTTCCATACTGGCCAGTGTATTTATTTATTTATTTATTGGTGTTTAAGGTCACATACTTATGCACAATGGCTAATCATGACCGTGACAGTTTTACAGTGGAGGAAGCCGGAGTACCCGGAGAGAACCACCAAGCAATGACGAGCAGCTGCCAACTCCACAACATCGTAACTCCGCACTGAAGCACAGGCAGTGTTAGATAGGTTGAAGACATATGCACACCATCGGTGTGCAGTACTCCATAGTACACGGTATCACCGTGCCCCCATGTGGCCAATCGGGGTTAAGTGCCTTGCCCAAGGACACAATGCGGGAGTCCGAATCAATCGCTCAGATGGTCACACATCCGAGGATTAACCGGGCTCGACATTGCTTAACTTCAGTGATCTGATGAGAAACGGTTACCGCAATGCCACCATGCCCCCTTATTGGCCAGTACCGTGATGTTGGTGTATATGGTGTATTTACGTTGTGTTACTGTGTTTATTAACTCCTTGCATGCTGCTGGCGGATATTCCTGCCCAGGACAGTTTTTCTCTTGCTCCTAAAATTAGTATAATTTGGGTACATTTAATCAAATTTCCTCCCTGCAGACTGAATAGATTTCTTTGCCAATGATTTCTTGAGATAAATTCCGATGAATTTTTCATCAAATCTAGTCATGGCTGCTTAACAGCAGCCATGACTAGTATTTGCTGAAAAATATCTTGAAAAATACTCAGCAGGTAAAGAGTTAAAGCTGAATTTGTTTTAACTCTGATAGTTCTAGTTTGTATGCCAATGGTCTTTCCATCACTGGGCGTCACCATGAGTGCATGACAATGGGCCCTCTCCCATAAACTGTAACAAGCAATGACATGTGAACAAAATTACGTTAGGTTCAGGGTTAATTGGTTGAGTGCTGGAAGCCCAAATTACGGCTTTACTCTTAAGTGTGGGTACCACAAGTTAAAGGCTTCATATTCTGTGGATGTTCTTATATCATCTTTTAAGTGAAATAATTTGGTCCGTAAGGATTTGCATTGTGGCAGTTTATGGGAGAGTGCCTAGAGGCACTCTCCCATAAACTGTAACAAGGCATTGACATGTGAACAAATTTGGCTGGCCAAAAATAATTTAGCCCACTACCAGTTAAGAGCCATAACAGAAAAATATGTTCCAATAAGACTAAAATCCTTTTCCTCTGATTGGCTGGGAGCTCGCAAAGTTGTTTCTATATTTACGGCTCCAGTAATACATGCAATATATGAAATGACGTTGCCTGTTTTGCAATTATTTCATCAACAGAGTGACTTGCAAACCGCATCAGTTTTTTTAGTGGCAGTTTATGGGAGAGTGCCTAGAGGCACTCTCCCATAAACTGTAACAAGGCATTGACATGTGAACAAATTTTGCTGACCAAAAATAATTTAGCCCACTACCAGTTAAGAGCCATAACAGAAAAATATGTTCCAATAAGACTAAAATCCTTATCCTGTGATTGGCTGGGAGCTCGCGAAGTTGTTTCTATATTTACGGCGCCAGTGATGTCACCACTTGCAATACATGAAATGACGTTGCCTTTTTGCAATTATTTCATCAACAGAGTGACTTGCAAACCGCATCAGTTTTTTCAGATTGCACATGAGTGCATGAGTGTTTTACAATATAGTCCCTCGCCTTGAATGAATTATTTCATGTAACCAGTCCAGTCAAGCGATTACTCTGTTTATTACTTTTCATTATTAATGATAATTATATTATTTAACCCTTTACCTAACATAACGGCCAAAAATGGCCAGCGCTATTCTCAAAACTCGCCAATTAATTTTCATTATTTTTTTCATTTTCTGTCTCTAAAACATAGGTTTTGACCCCTCATTGGAACGAGCTCGTTCCAGTGAGGGGTCATAACCTATGTTTTTGAGACAAAAAATGAAAATAATAGTCATTCAAGAATTTCTTTTGCAAGTGTCGTCTGCTTTTTTCATGCTAGGTAAAGGGTTAAAAAAAAAGCAAAAAAAAACCAACAATGATGTCCCCATTACACCCACAGCAAAGTGTCTTCATTTGCGTGCACGGATACATGACACAATTATTGATTGCATAATTCACTTGTGAAATTATCGCTTATAATCAAACCCGTAAATCCCAGTGAATCACACTTTGGAAAGTAATAAATGTGGATTTTCTAAAAATGCATTTTACTGACACTATACAATGTTACAGCTGAACAATTTACATATCTGACATGACGGAAGCGAATAAATGATGTGCAGCCATCACAGTACCAAAGGTTTAAGATTTCTGAGGGTCTGGGGGCATGCACCCTCAGAAAAATTTTCATTTTGGGATGCCTAAGATGCAGTCAGGGACACCTGCCAAATGCTATTGCAGCAAGTCACTTACACTTAACTTTGTGTAATTTTTCAGGTTATCCATGTTTGATGAACTCTTTACCCAATGCAAATGATAACAATATTTATTATTTTAAAAATAATTTTTCAAATTTTTTCAAAGATATTCAACAAAACCATATCATGTGACCCCTCACTGGAACAAGCTTGTTGCAATGAGAGGGTCACAAGATATGGTTTTGATGGAATTATTTCGAAAAAAAATTTTCAACTGATGAATTTCCATATCACGTGGGTGGATGTGGCTGATTCATTATGTAAATGGTTAACCCTTTATCCAACGAATCGCCCGCATCAGCCCACGTAATATGCAAATACAGCTGCTGAAAAAATATTATTTTTGAAAAATTTCAACAAAACCATATCATGTGACCCCTCTTTGGAACGAGCTCATCGAGCTCGTTCCAAAGAGGGGTCACATGATATGGTTTTGTTGAAATTTTTTTTTTAAATTTAAAAAAATGATATTTAAAAAAATGAATTTTGAAATCGTCTGCGTTGGGTAAAGGGTTAACTGGTAGAGTGCTACATTTTTCTTGGTTGCCAAACTGTGTTCACATCTTTGCGTCATTTTAATTTATGGGAGAGTGCACTCTCCCACAATATTTAACAAGGTGAGTGATTCCATACAGGTGAAATAAATTCACTTCAAAGATAATGCAAAGTTGTGAACTCCATCCACAGAATATGAAACCTTGAAGTTGCGGTACATGTATCTACACTTAAAAATGAAGCCCAAATATGGGCTTCAAGTACAGTTATTCCAATTATGAATTTTGATTTGGGGAATGGTGGAAGGCTAAAAATATAAAGTGCTCTCAGACAAGCAGAAAGAACTATGGTGGATCCATCCAGTCCTGGTCCTCTGCCCAGAACTCATTTATAACAGTACAAAGAGAATTGCAATGCAAAAGTAAATTCCCCTGCACTGCTGATAAGCAAGTGTAATGAACAACTAAAATTTACTGAATTCAAGTTATTACATACCGGTAAACAATAAAATTTCCAGTAAAATGAAAAAAACCAAAGGTGCAATAACTCAGTTTCTGAGAAAGCATCAAGGTTTTGTCTGGCACTAACAAATTTCTGGGCAGAAACCTGATGTTTGTTTAGTGGGCTTTAACGACACTCTCGACAGCTAGTGTCACATTGTGTCAAATAGTTTTACAAGTGAAGAAAGACAGAGTGCCCTGTGAGAACCACTGAACTGCAGTGAGCACTGTCAGACTCTTCAACTTATTATACGACTACCACAAATACCCCCTCAATACCACTGTAGTTTGTCCATCAAATCCATCTCTCCGGAAAACAAGAGTGTCAAGTTTTCCAGATCGTTATCATGCCTGTCTCAAATGAAGCGAACATGAACAAACTATTTTTACCAGTTACCTATAAATAAATTGGTAAATTCCACAAATACATCAGGGAATTCCGTATTGCGTCCGTTCAGTCTTGAGGCGTTTATTAATACCGTATGAGAAAACACTGCTTTTCTATGACCAGTTACAGAACTTAATAAAAACAATTGAGCAGTTTACGGGTTTCACGACATGCGATTGAAAGAGAAATGAAAATCGGTTACAATATTATAGCGAATCGAACGTACTTGATTTTTTGTTGATATTGTGTCTGCCCATTGCCAAGTGACAAATATAGATTGGTTGAAGACAAGTGCACCATCGACGTGCAGTTCGCCTTAGTACACAGTGCCACCGCGCCCCTTGTGGGCAATCAAGATGAAGTGTCTTGCCAAAGTACACAACACAAGTTACCTCTGGTGGGGAACAAACCGTGGATCTATTGGTTTGAAATACAATACTGTAACCACTGAGCCACCACGCTCCCACTGGTTGTTGTAAACACAATATGCACCTATAAATTAATATTATATCTCATGTGACCTTCTAGGCTCCCGATTGGATGAATGCTGCACCCCAATTTCATGTAGTTTGTATCCACAGAACTGACTAGGCAATACACCCAGGCATTACACGTTTTCTATTTTTAGCACACTACTATATCAGTTTTCTTTTCATACTGGGTGAATAAAACTAATCAGGCTAAATTTAAATATCGATTCACAGAGGCAAAACATCCACAAAACGACCCGGAAAGAAATCATTGTGGAAAAATGTATCGCTTTTCCATTGTTGAAGTCACATTTTCCGAGGCGTTCATTTTATTCCTTGAGAAGATGATCCATATCTCGTTTTGAAGAGAATGATCCATACCTGGGTACAACTTTCATGAGAAAGCGTCCGGATATGAAAAATTGTTTGTTTCGCTGCTCATATTATTTCGCTATTTAATTGTATGTTTTGGGCAGAAAAGGAATAAATAATGGAATTCATTTGAATCTTCAGAGTTTTGTATCTCGTACTGACCCATTCAGTAATGTATATGTGTGACAAATGTGTGGAAATTATCAAACTGCGTTGTCAAATTTTGAAAATTTTAGCTTTCATTCACGAGTTGCGTGATTCTAGAATACACAGTTCCGTTTGGGGGAAATGTTTTGTTTATCCTTGCCGACCAATTCAAAATTTGTCTTCTGCTTATATCAATAATCTAAGTTAGTGTTTCATACCGAGAATCACAGCTTCAAATTGTGATTTAAACTACAATCGATTTGGCGATGATATGAGCAGGAGGAGTTTATTGAGCAAAATTTGCTGAGTAAAAAAACGGAGGAAACAACAAAATTTTGCAATGAGTGTGTTATTCTCCCTCCAATGAGGGGTCATAAGCCGTGTTTTGGAAGAAGAAAATGTTTTTTGAAAACTACATGGTATTTTTTTCTTTCTAACGCTGGTTGGTAGGACTGCTACCTTGGTAATACCGGTAGATTAACAAATCGGACAGATGTTTTTCTTGATGGGTGTTCGATATACTATAAGGATTAGTGCATGTCTTGTCGTTGACTACACTCATATAGTGCCCAGTGAGGTGGTGTAGTTCCCTCCGCTTCGCATCGGGAACTACACCACCTCACTGGGCACTATATGGGCATAGTCAACTTCAAGTCATGCACTATTCCTTAAGTATAGCCCTTCTTGTCAATGACTTCTTGATTTCAGACTCGACAGAATTTCTCATGAAATCAAATCACGGCTGCTTGGCAGAAGAGAACAAATAGATAGAGAGCCCAAATATTGACCTATCAACTTGCCTTGAACAAATTTCAATCTCCATCACAAAAGGAAGTTTCATACCAAATATCAAAGCATTCTCTGCGGTAGTTCATAAAAAGATTTTTAAGCTTTTGGGCATTAATCCCCAGCCCCAAGGGGAGAAGCAACTTTTTTGGAAAAAACTCAGAAGAGTATAGGTTCTGAAGAATACACAGTTGATGGAGCACAAGATAGATGATGACTCAGCATTTTCCCATTGCCAACAGTGTTAAAATGGGCATCCCTATACTGCACCTGATGATAAAAGTGCTAGCAATTGTTTTGGTCCATCTGATTCCACTGGTCCCAAGGAAGCTGCAAATTAAAAAAACAATGGGCATTTGAATTATTTTCTATTTTTAACTCCTGGGGTTCGCATGGGGCTGTGACAGAGAGGACAGAGAGGACAGAGAATATTGACTGACCTATAACCCTCCCTTGAACAAACTTTAATCTTCAACATCAAAGAATGTTCCATACCATATATCAAGGCATTCTCTCTGGTGGTTCATGAGAAGATTTTAAAATATTTTTAGGCATTTTAACCAGAGCCCAAAGATGGCAGCTGATTCATTTGAACTAAATAAAAAGGGTATACTCCAATGAAAAGATGATCTGTGCAATATATGTTTGAGTTTGGCTCGGTGGTTTTGAAAAAGACCAGTTTCAAAAGTTAACGGACGACATACGACGTACGCCAAGTGATGGCAATAGTTCCCACTGACTTTCAGTCAGGTGCGATTTTTTCTCGAAACCCAGTTTGAAAAATCAAAACCTCCAGAGGGTGGTTAGCAATGCAAGAGTGACCATACCGATCAGATTGTGAAAGGAATTTTGAGCTCTGTTGAATATGTTCCCCTAACACAATGGTTACTTCAGATGAAAATAAATGACAATTGTCCATAAGCATGAGAGCACTAGTGGCTTTTAAATATCCATTTTGCAAATTTTTTTAGTCAAAGTAGGGATCCACTCTCTTTTAACCCTTTACCCAAAACCCACTTTATCCAAATTCATTATTTTCTTAATAAATTTAACATTTTTTTTCTAAAAATTTCAACAAACCATATTATGTTACCCCTCAAAGGAATAAGCTTGGCAAGCTCATTCCAAGAAGGTGTCACATGATAGGGCATTGTTTAAATCTTTCGAAAAATAATATTTTTTCAAACTGCTATAAATTTGTAAATTATGCGGGCGGATGTGGCTGATTCGTTAGGTAAAGGTTTAAGGCAGGAGCCAGACTATTATAAGTTACCTCCGCCAACATGTATGGTATATGGAGATTTAATACCTGGATGTCAGTTTTTAAACACCGAGCCGTGGGCAAGGTGTTTAAATGAGACAGCCAGGTATTAAATCTCCATATACCATACATGTTGACAGAGATAATGTTCTTGTTCCGTTTTGAAACACAATAGAAACATAGAGGAGAAAAATTTGTGGATGCGTTTCACACACTCCGCAATCAGTTGGACTAAATTTGTGAATTCACAAACACAGAAGACAAAGAGATAGAGTTACATCCCTTGGGTCATTAAGGAAATGAGTAAACAGTATGTTGTTGACATATCGTCCCCTGAGTTCCAATGTGTTCTATGTGCCTAGTAGGCACATAGAACACATTAGAACTCAGGGGACGATATTTGCTCCTATTTTATTTTTCTCAAGTTATTTCATTTAATTATTCAACTATTTAATTTATAACAGCAAAATATGATCGAATTGTTGGAAATCTGATGATATTTGTGACTATTTTCAGGTTTTTTTGTTCGATTTTTATATCGAGGCGAGCGGAAGCGATACCCCGATGTTTCACGTGCCCATATAGCCTGGATGTTGCATGCTCTCATATACCTTGGATGTTGGGTGCACACTTTGGCATGGATATTTGTCCAAGGCATTCTGACCAATCAAAAGACAGAATTTATCAGGATATAGGGACAAACAATTTTAGACAGAATTTGTTGCACAATGTGCAGTCTTTATGCTGTTTAGTGCCAATGGTGCCTGTTGGACTAAAAAAATTATTTTGGATGAAAAAAATACAGCATTCAGCACCAAAATTTGACGCACAAATATACTTTTGGTAGGTCTCAAAAGACTTTGTGGTTTATTATTTCTGTTTATCACTTTTGATTGATACATGTAGATTTATTTATTGGTGTTTAAGGTCACACTTATGCAAAATGGCTAATCATTTTATGGGGTGGAGGAAGCCGGAGTACCCAGAGAGAACCACCAGAGAACTGTCAGCTCCTCAACATTCTAAGTCTGTTCAAGCTCTGCTCACGCAGGGTTACAGCGGTTGAAGACATGTGCACCATCGACGTGCAGTACACCTTAGTACATGGCGTCATCATGCCCCATGTAACCAACCCGGATAAAGTGCTTTGACCACGGACACAACGGGGTGATCGCGGACGGGGATCGAACTCGGAATCTCTAGCATAGAAGTCCAACAGTCTACCCTACCACTGAGCCACCACGCTCCCATTGCTTTTGATAAAACTGTTGGGTGAAGACACAGGTGAGACAGAAATCACACCTGTCAAATAATCTTTAGGAACAGTTATGCCTCTTTGTTATGGGGCAACTGAATTAAAAGTTTATCCATTTAATCTGATTTTTATCAAAACATATCTTTGTTGGTTAATCTTTTTATCTTGCTAAATCATTTTTTACAATTCTTCGGGAAGATAATAAATTATTTGCTATTAGTTTATTTGGAGAGAATAAACAGTGAGTAAAAATCTTTAAATTATTTTGTAAATATAAATAATAGCCTTTCACTTTTTCATTATCTGTATTTTTATCATTTGTGGGGTTTTTTTGTTACAAAAATACTTCAGAGCGCTAGCTAATACTAAATTAACCCTTTGAGACTTTAATTATCCTGACAGTCAAACGTCACTGGGAATTCAGTTTCTTCAACGTTTTTCAAAATGCGACATGAAAAGTCGGAAAAAACAAATAAGATATTTTTCACATTAGTGATTATCTGGTTGAGGGCTAGATTATTTTTGGTGGTCTGAATTTGTTATTCAAAACGTGTTTTATTACAAATTATTGGAGAGTGCCCACAGCACTCTCCAATAATTTGTAATAAAACAAATTTATATAAACAAATTATTATTTGTGATTGACTCAATATGAAATATAAGCAAGGAAAGTGTTGGCTTTTGCTCTGGTATCCTCGTTTTCTGAAAGCCCTGATAGTGGCTTCTTGCACTCAATCAGTTAAGTAGTCTTGACAGCAGGATTATATTAGTATTTTAAGCTGCGATAACATTTGGCTCAACAGTTGTCATTGAGCACTAGTTGGGAGAAAATAGGAATTGAAGTTAACACTTTAAACAATCGGAAAATAATAACAAAACAAATTACACAAAGTATCAAGGCGCTGTTTGATTTTGTACGTCATAAGACGTACAAAAGTATCAAAGGGTTAAAATGGCATGGCTGGGGTTCGAACCCACGCCAAGAGAGTTTCCTTTGGCACCAACCGCCTAGTGAAACTATACTGAACCATGCACACCACTCGGCCACCGACAGACCCCAATAAGGGAATGCTAGTTAACCAAGTATATATGAGGCCCGTACAGAACATCCAGAATACTCAATTATTTAATTATTCATCAGAAAATTGCATCTAAGTACTTAATTCTGCAAATTGCACCTCAGTAAAAATCAGAGACACTTGACTTTTTCAAATTTCCTGGGTGCCATAGAATTAAGAAAGGATGCTGGTTTTGTTTACAATGGTATAGCGGGGGTTCGAACCCACGACAAGAGAGTTTCATTTGGCAGCAACTGCCTAGCGATTAAGAAAGGACCACAAATTAAAAGAGGACCATTCGAATAAAACCAACGTCCTTTCTTAATTTTATGGCACCAGGGAAATTTGAAAAAGACAAGTGTCGCTGATTTCTTCTGAAGTGCAGTTTGCGGAATTAATTACTTAGATGCAATTATCTGATGAATAACTAAATAAAAATGATGTCATTCTTTTGAGTGTGAAAGCATTGTTGATGGCATGTTGTTGCATTCAAAAGATAAACATGATTATTTTGTTCTCATTTACAAGCAAATTCCATTTGGCACTAAAATCTTTCATTTGGCACCAAAAATATTAATTTGGGACCAAACAAAAATTCCATTTGACACCAAAACATTTCAAACCAGAAGAAAACACCGGCATTGTGTTACTGAGTGCTCCTTGTGGCATATGGGTATGGTTTTCATCATTAATTTCTGTTGAAAATTGTATGGTTTCGTTCCCTCCACCTTAAATGTATGAACACGACTGCTGTTCCAGTTCTTTGAATTTGAAAGTTAAGTGAACGAATCACATACATGTAATCAAACCTGATTGTAGATGTTTTAATGGTTTATTATTTATTTATTTATTTATTGGGGTTTAAGGTCACATACTTATGCACATTGGCTAATCATGACCGTGACAGTTTTACGGGTGGAGGAAGCCAGAGTACCCGGAGAGAACCACTGAGCAACAACGAGCAACTGTCAGCTCCTCAACATTCTAACTCTGTTCAAGCACCGCTCAAGCAGGGTTACAGCGGATGAAGACATGTGCACCATCGACGTGCAGTACGCCTTAGTACACGGCACCATCGTGCCCCCAAGTAGGCAACCGGGATAAAGTGCCTTGCCCAAGGACACAACGTGGGTTGTCCCGGACGGGGATCGAACTCGGGACCTCTAGCATAGAAGTCCAACAGTCTACCACTGAGCCACCGCGCTCCCGTTTTAATGGTTTTAAAAGTGATTTGAGAACATGAGTATTTTTTCAAATATACCATGTTATTAGCAAGGGAAGCCTTAGTTTAGCAATATTTTATTCATAAATAATTGTTTTGTTACACTTTATTGGAGAGTGCCAATAGGCACTCTCCAATAAAGTGTAACAAAACAATTCTTTCTAAACATACTTTTGTCTACAGCTGAGAAAATAGCAAGTTGATGCTTACAGTGTAAAGCCACTAAAGTGGCTCCCAGAACTTTTCAATAGAGCCATGATAGTGGATTCTAGAGCTCAGCCATTTAACCACTGATTCCTATACAACTGGATTGCTGAAATGCTCATTGGTCACATACAGAAAAGGGTCTCCATGCCCTCATCTTTGTTGAGCATTGTTAAATAAACAATATGCTCAACAAAAACAAGTGCAATGCCAAGGGTGATTTGTTGGGGAAGGATTACAGATGGAGGATGGATGGATGGATGGATGGATGGATAGATGGATGGATGGACGCATGGACAGGCAGACAGATGGATAGATGGACAGATGGATGGAGAGACAGATGGATGGAGAGACAGATGGATGGTGGACGGACAGGCAGATGGATGGATGGGCAAGGGTAACACTTAATGTCCCTTCACCAAATTGGCGAGGGCATAAAAATTTTCTTGGAAGGTTTTCAGTTTCCAGGTGCCTCGCAATCTCTAATCACTTTTTAAAGCATGTACTTTTATCTCTGTAACAAAAATGAATATGTTGATGATGTGAACATTTTTCGTGGCAATACAAATTAAATATTTACAACGTATTTTAGCTTTCATTGACCACAAATAAGTGCCGAGACTGGAAAGCTGATATAGTGTCATTAGTTTTCGTGCAAAGTACACAGGAAGTGAAAGCTATTATTCTGGAGCACAACAGCTCTCACATCATCAAACGTCATAGCTTGGGAGGAGTTACTTGATGCGTCTTGGGGGGAAGAGGGGAGCTGTGTGAGCAGCGTTGTTTTCGCTGATGTTCCAGCAGTCAGTTGTATAGAGATCAGTGGTTTTAACTCTTTACCTAATGAATCGGCTGAATCCACACACGTAATTTACAAAAAAAATAAGCAGTTGAAAAAAATATATTTTTCGAAAAATTTCAACAAAACCATATCATGTGACTTCTCATTGGAATGAGCTCTTTGAGCTCATTCCACTGAGGGGTCATATGATATGGTTTTGTTGAAATTTTTTTCCAATTTCAAAACACAATAATTAAACTAATAAATTTTGACATCCTGTGTGTTGGGTAAAGGGTTATTCAAGTTCCATAAGTGCTATATGTTATGACCCTCACCAGCTTTGCTTGATATCAGGGTAATAGCAAATTAGAACTTTGGTTGACAAAAAAAACAAGAGGCCCCATGTGGCCTTAATCGCTCACCTGACAAAGTGACTCTAAGAAGTATTTTAGGTCACCTTCACCATGTCATGCCTCATCAACATTAACTGGTTGAGTGATAGATTTTGTTTGAAGTTCAACATTTGTTACCTAAAATTAGTTTTATTTAAAATCGTTGGTGTGTGGCCAATCTCCAATGATTTTTAATAAAGCAAATTTATCTCTGCAGACAAACTGGTTTAGCATGAAGCACAAACAAGGAATGTGAAGAGATAGCCTTGGACATCTCTCCCCAACTGTGGATATCTTCCATGTGCTACATGTATATATTTGCATGCAAGAAAACAAAAATTTTCACAAATTTTCCAAAATATTAGTTTTTTTTATCATCATTGGAACAAGCTCAAACAGCTTATTCCAATAGGGGTATGGGAAGATCAGGTATATTTTTGAGACAGAAATGTGAATATATAAATAATGGTGTTTTTTTGTGAATGATGCTGGAGGATTTTGCGTAAAGATATGGTAAATGGTTTGTTCTAGATACAGAATGATGCAAAAGTATTTAAATTTGATTAGGCAAGTTGTTCCTATAATGCATTTAAAAATTGAAGTAACTGTTTTTTTGCTGACAAACTTTTAGATGTGTGTGTTTGTGTGTGTGTGTGTGTTTGTGTGTGTGTGTGTGTGTGTGGGGGGGGCGGGGGGGGGGTAAGAGTGTTCTTGCAAACAAAATTCCTGAATAAATGGAAAATTTTATTTTTTGTGTGAAAGACATAGTGCGTGAATGTTGATTGGAACAAGCTTAGAGAGCTCATTTTAATGTGAAGTCATAAAGCTGTGTTTTACGTACGAAATTCTGGAATAACTAAAAAAATTGCTTTTTTGACTCAAAAAGCATGGTATGCGACCTCTCATTGGAATGAGCTCAAAAAGCTCATTCCAATGGGGTATTTACAAATGATAAGTACATGTATGTTTAAGAGACAAAAATTAAAATTTGAATAGCGATTTTTGCGAAGAATGCTGATAAGTTTTGGCAGTTATGCTGGTAAAAAGGTAAGATATGCAAAGTGGTTGTTTTTTAGAGGCGACATTTAATTAAGGGGAATTAACCCTTGATTACTGAGGTAACTTCTAAAAGTACTGAAATTTCATGAAGCAATGTGAATAACAGACAACAGTTGCCTAAAAATTTCCTGAATAACTAAAATTTGTATTCCTTTGTCTCGAAAACATGGCATATGACCTTTGTTGGAATGAGCTGAATGCGTGTGTTCCAATGAGGGGTCATAAAATTTGAACGGAGATTTGTGTGAATAATGCATTAGTACTGCTAGATTTGGGTAAACGGTTCACCCTGGATACCACCCCTTCTATAGTAGATCTTTTCTGCAAATTTTGTCTAAGATTCTATCAACTTTACAAATAAATACGTTCATGAATCACAATCAGATCCACCCCACAATGTTGCATACCAAATATCAAAAGATTCTGCCTGCTGGATCTGGAGAAGAAAATTTTTTAAGAAATATGCCTGAAATGGACTAAGTTAAAATTTGGGCTCCTATACGGAGCTCAAATATGAACCCAGGGGGCCGATTTGAACAAACTTGAATCAGATCCACCCCGCAATGTTGCATACCAAATATCAAAAGATTCTGCCTGCTGGATCTGGAGAAGATGATTTTTTAAGAAATTTGCCTGAAATGCACTAAGTTCGAATTCGAGCTTCTATAGTGAGCCCAAATATGAATCTAGGAAGCCGATTTGAACAAACTTGAATCAGATCCACCCCACAATGTTGCATACCAAATATCAAAAGATTCTGCCTGCTGGATCTGGAGAAGAAGATTTTTTAATAAATTTGCCCGAAATGCACTAAGTCCAAATTCGGGCTTCTATATTAAGCCCAAATATGAATCCAGGGGGCCGATTTGAACAAACTTGAATCAGATCCACCCCGCAATGTTGCATACCAAATATCAAAAGATTCTGCCTGCTGGATCTGGAGAAGAAGATTTTTTAATAAATTTGCCCGAAATGCACTAAGTCCGAATTTGGGCTTCTATATTAAGCCCAAATATGAATCCAGGGGGCCGATTTGAACAAACTTGAATCAGATCCACCCCGCAATGTTGCATACCAAATATCAAAAGATTCTGCCTGCTGGATCTGGCGAAGAAGATTTTTGAAGAAATTTGCCCGAAATGCACTAAGTTTGAATTCGAGCTTCTATAGTGAGCCCAAATATGAATCCAGGGGGCCGATTTGAACAAACTTGAATCAGATCCACCCCGCAATGTTGCATACCAAATATCAAAAGATTCTGCCTGCTGGATCTGGAGAAGATGATTTTTTAAGAAATTTGCCTGAAATGCACTAAGTTCGAATTCGAGCTTCTATAGTAAGCTCAAATATGAATCTAGGGAGCCGATTTAAACAAATTTGCATCAGATCCATCCCACAATGTTGCATACCAAATATCAAAAGATTCTGCCTGCTGGATCTGGAGAAGAAAATTTTTTAATAAATTTGCTTGAAATGCACTAAGTTCAAATTTGGGCTCCTATACTGAGCCCAAATATAAACCCAGGGGGCCGATTTGAACAAACTTGAATCAGATCCACCCCGCAATGTTGCTTACCAAATATGAAAAGATTCTGCCTGCTGGATCTGGAGAAGAAGATTTTTTAAGAAATTTGCATGAAATGCACTAAGTTCAAATTCGAGCTTCTATAGTGAGCCCAAATATGAATCTAGGAAGCCGATTTGAACAAACTTGAATCAGATCCACCCCACAATGTTGCATACCAAATATCAAAAGATTCTGCCTTCTGGATCTGGAGAAGAAGATTTTTTAAAAAATTTGCCTAAATGCACTAAGTTCGAAATCGGGCTCCTATACTGAGCCCAAATATGAACCCAGGGGGCCGATTTGAACAAACTTGAATCAGATCCACCCTACAATGTTGCATACCAAATATCAAAAGATTCTGCCTGCTGGATCTGGAGAAGAAGATTTTTTAAGAAATTTGCCTGAAATGCACTAAGTTCGAAATCGGGCTCCTATACTGAGCCCAAATATTAACCCAGGGGGCCGATTTGAACAATCTTGAATCAGATCCACCCCACAATGTTGCTTACCAAATATCAAAAGATTCTGCCTGCTGGATCTGGAGAAGAAGATTTTTAAAGAAATTTGCCTGAAATGCACTAAGTTCGAATTCGGGCTTCTATAGTAAGCCCAAATATGTATCCAGGGGGCCGATTTGAACAAACTTGAATCAGATCTACCCCGCAACGTTGCATACCAAATATCAAAAGATTCTGCCTGCTGGATCTGGAGAAGAAGATTTTTGAAGAAATTTGCCTGAAATGCACTAAATTCGAATTCGAGCTCCTATAGTGAGCCCAAATATGAATCTAGGGAGCCGATTTGAACAAACTTGAATCAGATCCACCCTACAATGTTGCATACCAAATATCAAAAGATTCTGCCTGCTGGATCTGGAGAAGAAGATTTTCAAAGAAATTTGCCTGAAATGCAGTAAGTTCAAATTTGGGCTCCTATATTGAGCCCAAATATACACCCAGGGGGCCGATTTGAACAAACTTGAATCAGATCCACCCCACAATGTTGCATACCAAATATCAAAAGATTCTGCCTGCTGGATCTGGAGAAGAAGATTTTTTAAGAAATTTGCCTGAAATGCACTAAGTTCGAAATCGGGCTCCTATACTGAGCCCAAATATGAACCCAGGGGGCCGATTTGAACAAACTTGAATCAGATCCACCCTACAATGTTGCATACCAAAAATCAAAAGATTCTGCCTGCTGGATCTGGAGAAGAAGATTTTTTAATGTTTTTCCCATTGCCTACAGTGTTAAAAAGTGCTGACTCAGCACTTTTTCAAAGTCCCGAAACTGTACCCTATGATAAAACCGATGGCAATTTTTTTTTACCAATCCTTTCTGTTGGTCCTAAGGAAGCTGCACACCAAATAAAAATTCTCAGTGCCGTGCAGTTTTGGAGATATGGGCGTTTTAAATTTTTTCTATTTTTAGCTCCTGCGGTTCCCACGGGGCTGCGGGAAAATTTTTTTTTGCATAAATCAAGTACTCATGACCCAATAAGCCCTCACATAAAATTTGGTTGAAATCAGCCTCTCGGTTTGGAAAATAGAAATTTTGGGCGGGGCAAAAAATTTTGCCCCTCTCATAACAACGCCAAGTATAGCCCCACAAACTTCTCTTGAACAAATCTGAGTCTACACCTCAAAAGGAAGCTGCACACCAAATATCAAGTCTCTGCTACTGCTGGTTCATGAGAAGAAGATTTACAAAGATTTTGGTGCCCCTTGGGGGCGTGGCACCACCCAGGAGGAGGGGCAACTTCATTTGAACAAATCTGAATTGGCATTAGGTAATAATCATTTAGCCAACATTTGAATAAAATTGGGCTAGTGGTTTAGGAGGAGAAGTCGATAATGTAAAGTTAACGCCGGACGACGACGACGACGGACGACGACGGACGACGGACGACGGCGGACGACGACGGACGACGGACGGAAAGTGATTAGTAAAGCTCCCCTTGAGCTTCGCTCAGGTGAGCTAAAAATTCTGTAAAAATTGACCTTACCTCTTCACAAGTAACAATAATTTCTGGAATCTCTCTAAAAGTCCCCATTTTATAAACATTGTCACTGCTGATAGTGTTCAAAATAGTACACTATACTCTCTTGTTTTTCTACTTATCCCCAACATGTGTCTTTTCAACATTTTTAAAGATTTGAAACAAAACCATCAAGAAATCTATAATTTCCAATGAAATAATGATTTACACACATTAATGAAAAAATATTTTTAAATCCTTTTTGTCTTCCTTCTTCTTTGAAAAATTCAAAACGAGATTAAACAATCAGATTTGAAATCAGTCTGAGAAGATTCACACACGAAAGTAATAATCGGTGACATTCTCCACTCTGTTGACACAAAATCTGAACACATTCAAGCACACAAACACATGTACAGTTAAAACTGATAAGGAAACACCTTTCTATTGGAGACCCCAATTTAGGCAAAAGAATAAGTGAGTGATAAAAACATAGTTTAAAATAACCTTACACAAAATAATGTCTCGCCTGATTTACAACCAGTACAATAAAGTTGTCAACAAAGATGACAGAAATATTAATGTTATTATCAGGTGGGGGGAAAACACCAAATTTCTTTTCTATGTTGCATGCTTTCTTGATTCATCATCAATTGAAATGACTGGAAATGAACTCATCAATTCTGAAACAGTACCTGCCACTGAAAAGTAAACAAATTGCCAATATAATCTGACAGGTAATTAAAATGTACAGGGAAATTTAACAGTTGATTGCAGGTAAAAATTGACAATGCACTAAACTGTCCTTCAATGACCTTGCTACTGTGATGAGAAATTTGAGAAGTAATTATTTTCCTTTCAACAAGAACTGCAGCCACATGAGTGGGGATGTGATTTATTTATTTATTGATGTTCAAAGTCACTTCACCATCTATGACTATTTATTTATTTATTGGAGTTTAATGACACTTTCGATGGCCAGTGTCACCTTGTGTAGGACAGTTTTACGGGTGGAGGAAGCCAGAGTACCCAGAGAGAACCACAGAGCAATGGTGAGCAACTGTTAGACTCTCCAACGTACTAACTCCACACAAGCAGGGTTTGAATTAGCATTGGTTGAAGACAAGTGCACCATCGATGTACATTACGCCTTAGTACACAGTGCCCCCATGTGGGCAATCAGGATTAAGTGCCTTGCCCAAGGATACAACATAGTTACCCCTGGCGAGGATCGAATCATGGACCTCTCAGTTTGAACTTCAATGCCGTAACCACTGAGACACTGCCCTCCCCAGATTCTATGACTAATATATTACACAATATCTTACCTCCTACAAGTATCTGGGAATTTCATTGGTTCAAAGACCATCACATGCAGACTGCATATAAAACCACATACTGCCTGTCACCATCAATATACACTGACAGCTATGGGTTATCTCCCATTTGTTCATTGATTATTCAAAATGGCGGCAGCCGATAAACACTTCAAGTTGAAAGATTGAGTGTTGGAAGCCCATATTTGGTCTGAAGTGCAGGTTTGGCAACTTAAAAAGCTTCATATTCTGTGGATGTGTGTCATGTTACCTTCGAAATGAAATGTTTGGTACGTATGAATTTGCCTTGTTACATTTTATGGGAGAGTGCCTGCAGGCACTCTCCCATAAATTGTAACAAGGCAAAGACACGTGAACACATTGTGAGAATTCTCTCATTTAATTTTGATCGCTGTTGTTCTTAGTTCTGTGCATCGATGCAGCAGTCGGTAAGATATATACATTACACAGTTTGTTGGGGGCTTCGCTCTCGGCCAATATGAAATTAACTGACACCATATATACCATATTAGGCCACCAACAAACTGTGTAACTAATAATATGTGCAGAAGGACTGGCTGGTCTATGGTATTCCAATATGCGTTCAATGTAGAATGCATATGGGAATACCATGTACCAGCCAGTCCTCTTGCACTTTATCTAGACATGCTGAGAAAAGCCTGGCACCGAAGACACATCACACTCCAATGATCAAGAGATCACAAACTACAATAAGCTCCTTCAGCAACCTCAGTTTAGAAGCGAGTACCAACGACTCCGCTGTGACAGACACTTTGAATTCCTGAAGCACCGAGAGATAGAAAACAGATCTTAAGCTTAAGCTTGATATGGCAAATTTGCCTCAAATCAACAATGATAACAGGGACCAATATAAAAAAAAATTGGGTGGGCAATATACCTAAAACCTAACAGATACCAATATCATGGGCATACCAAAAAAACAAACCGAACCAATCACTGAATAAAATTTTTTCCTACATTCACTATTTATACGGCCTTGTTGAGGCTTGATAATAGTTGAATGGTTAATTTTCATGAAAGAAGTGAATGATTTTCTTTTCAGTTTTGTTAACCCTCAATGGACTGGGCAACTGTCCTGATTACCCACTAGGGCTACAACCTGTACATGTCCCAACTCCTTAGCAGTGATTTCTAATCAAGTCTTGGACCTGACTAGAAATCACTGCCCAGGTGTTTTGTCTATGGTCAGCAGGACCTCCTAAAGTTGGCATGGTCAGGGCACATGCTCTGAGATCGCAAAAGCCTGAAATAGGTCTTTAAACATTTAGGTACCTTGAGAACAAGTCACAAAATTACCTTAGATATGATTTGTTTTCATAAAAGAATGCCACTGTTGAGCTCATTGGCAGTAGTATTTGTGGTGCTATGGTAGAAGCAAGCTCTATCAAGCAAGATATAAAAGATTAAATGCCTGCACTGGAACTACTGAAGCAAAATATATATCTATAAACAAGGGAAATATGATGATTGTCAGAGTAACTTCGTGACATATCACCAAGTTTTTTTATCCAATTAACAGCAGTTTACTCTATTGCCTATATGCAATTAACAGGTTACATTTGTATTGAAGGAATAGTAAATGATTTAAACAGGGATATTCAATTAACAGATATTCAATTAAGTGCCTGCACTGTACTATTATTTGGACTGCAGGAGTTCATAAATTTATCCATTTATAACATTCTAGTAGACTTTTGATAATGTACTTGTAATGCCCTTGATAGTCATAATGATTAAGTTCATTTTTTACTGTACCAAATAACTGATTCTCATGAGACATACCAATCTGTGCTTACTTAGAATTAGTAGGCATTTTTGTACTAGTCTGTTTAACCGTTATTGTTCAACCGATTCAGCTGACTGATTACCAAAAATGTTCGCTGCTTTGGTTATTTATTTATTTATTGGTGCTTGAGTCACTTTCAGCATCTTTGGCTATATCATGACCACAGTATAGATATGAAGTCAAATTTAGCCAATTGTTTTAGTGTTCAACTGATTACCAAAAATGACCGCTGACCGATTACAGGTTATTGGAGCTCACAATTGGCCAATTCCGATTGTAATACCGTGCACTACGAGACAAGTCAAGGCTCACAAAGAACTACATTTAATTAAACATATTTTACAGTGTTTACAGTCTGTTCACTACGGGATAAGTCGAGACTCAAAAGAACTACATTAAATTGAACATATTTCATAGTGTTAAACTCTGATGACTCAGGTCCAGTAAAATTACCAGTCGTGCACACTTGGGCGGTAAACATGGCTCTCTCATAGCCACGTTTTCCACCCAAGTGCACGCAACTGGTAATTTTTACTGCAACCTGAGTCAATGAAGTGCAACCTTCACTTTTCTGGCTTGAACTGACGATTGGCGCAAGCACGCTCAATTGTAAGCTTTAAATGTTGTTTAACTTATATATCTCGTAAAGGGGTGTCTAGGTAGATAAACTGAACTGAACTGAATTTGTTTAACAATATACATCAAAATGAATAGATCATAATTTCATAACAATCGAGTTTCAACACGCTCATGTGTATATTGTTGGGGTAAAAACTAGCCAGATTGGCTGTCTCACCACTCACTTGAGTGAAAAACAGAAACAAAGGAACAAGCAATAGTTGCAATAAACCCTTATCCCTACCAACCAATTCAGTTCAAAAGCCAACCTCTCCGCACATGAGTCCGTCCATGACAGTTTTAGTGACAGACATTCGTGTAATGTTATTCCCAGTATATCGAAACTCAGTAAATCACACAAAATGAAAGTGTCAATGACATTGTAGCTCAACTTGTTAAGACATGTACATGTATAGTATGTGACACAGCAATGACAAACATCTAGGTAATGACCTGATAACAAAGGTACATATAAAGTATTGTAACAGTCTGTACATAAATACTGACCGTAGCCTGTAACAAATGTATAGGTAAAGTATTGTAAAGGTGGGTGACAGTCAGATGCTAAACTAGAAAAGAAATCTTTGAGATCGAGAGTGGGTCTGACTGAACCCCAAAATATTTGTTCTCATAGTACAGTGATAAAAAAGGCACCCCAAAACACACTCATTCCTGTCCCAAGGTGAAAACAAAGGTACCCAAGAAGTTTCATGAAGATCAGTTCATAAATACGAGCCGCATAGAAATTGTGACAAAAAACTGATTGGACCTAATTTCGGTACAAAATGGCCACTGGCAGCCATTTTGAATTTTGGACCACACTCGTTCTCGTCCCAAGGTGATAACAAAGGAACTCAAGAAGTTTTGTGAAGATCGGTTCATAAATACAGCCTCTAACCCGAGCCGTATTGTGCACTTACTGTGTACAAGTAGCACTAAATAAATCAAAGTTCATCTAATTTGCATAATTTCTGCACAAGAAAAAACCTGTACTATATGTGATGTATTCCATGTTACTAAACATTCATACAAAAATTTATTCAAATCAGAACTTTCATACAGAAGTTCTGTACAACAAGAGGCCCCAGGGGGCCTGAGGGCACTCACCTGACATGGTAGCCTAAATATCAACCCAGAGAATTGATTTCAACAAGTTGCATCTGCTCCTCCTAAGAAAAGCTTATACCAAATATCCAAAGATTCTGACCAGTGGATCTGAAAAAAAGAAAGATTTTTAAAGAATATTTCTCATATTGAATCCCACAGGGAGCCCATATATGAACCCAGGGACTTGGCTTTAACAAACTTGAATATCACCCCCCAAGGATGCTGCACACCAAATATCAAAACATTCCGACTGCTGGATCTGAAGAAGATGATTTTTAAAGAAAATTCCTCATTTTGAACTAAGTTACAATTCGAGCTCCCACAGTGAGTCCAAATATGGACCTAGGGGCATGGCTTGAACAAACTTGAATCTCACCCTCCTAAGGATGCTGCATACCAAATATCAAAACATTCCGACTGCTGGATCTGAAGAAGAAGATTTTTAAAGAAAATTCCTCATTTTGAACTAAGTTATAATTCGGGCTACCACAGTGAGCCCAAATATGAACCCAGGAACTTGGCTTGAACAAACTTGAATCTCACCCCCCTAAGCATGGTGCATACCCAATATCAAAAGATTCTGCCTGCTGGATCTTGAGAAGATTTTCAAAGAAATTTGCCTCAAATGCACTAAGTTGAAATTCGGGCTCCTATACTGAGCCCAAATATGAACCCAGGGGGCCGATTTGTACAAATTTGAATCAGATCCACCCCACAATGTTGCATACCAAATATTAAAAGATTCTGCCTGCTGGATCTGGAGAAGAACATTTTTCAAGAAATTTGCTTGAAATGCACTAAGTTCAAATTCGGGCTTCCATAGTGAGCCCAAATATGAATCCAGGGCGCCAATTTGAACAAACTTGAATCTGACCCCCTAGAGATGATGTATACCAAATAGGAAAGAATTCTGCCTGGTGGATCTGAAGAAGATTTGTTTGAATTTTGGAAAGAAATTCATGGGTGCTATCAGAGTTATGCCCCTTATGGTGCCCCCCTGTGCGTGCGGCAAGTTTATTTGTACAAGTTTGAATTGACATATGATACGGAACATGCACACTAAATTTGGTTCAATTTGATCCAGTAGTTTGGGAGGAGTAGTCGATAATGTAAAGTTTACGACGGACGATAAAGGACGACGGAAAGCAAGTGATAAGTTAAGCTCCCTTCGGTGAGCTGAAAAACTGATTGCACTAATTTTGGTACAAAATGGCTGCTGGTGGCCATCTTGAATTTTGGACCACACCCAAAAACACTCATTCTCATCCCACGGTGATAACAAAGGTACCCAAGAAGTTTCGTAAAGATTGGTTCATAAATACGGCCTCTAGCCTGAGCCGTATAGAAGTTGTGTACAAAAAACTGATTAGACCTAATTTCGGTACAAAATGGCCACTGGCAACCATCTTCAATTTTGGACCGCACCCAAAAACACTCGTTCTCGTCCCAAAGTGATAACAAAGGTACCCAAGACGTTTCTTGAAGATCAGTTCATAAATACAGATCTACCCCAAGCCGTATTGACATGTGTACTTACTGTGTGCAATTAGCACTGAAAAAATCAAAGTTCATCTAATTTGCATAATTTTTGCACGAGAAAAAACCCTGTATTATATGTGATGTATCCCATGGTACTAAACATTCACACAAAAAATTATTCAAATCAGCGCTTTCATATGGAAGTTCTGCACAAAAATCTGATTGCACCTAATTTTGCACAAAATGGCTGCCATCGGCCATCTTGAATTTTGGACCGGATCCAAAAACACTCGTTCTCGTTCCACGGTGATACCAAAGGTACCCAAGAAGTTTTGTAAAGATTGGTTCATAAATACGGCCTCTAGACCGAGCCGTATTGGCATTTGCACTTACAGTGCTGAAAGTAACACTGAATACATCAAAGTTAGTCTAAAGTGCATAATTCACACACGAGAAAAAACCTGTATTATATGTGATGTATCCCATGGTACTAAACATTCATACAAAAAATTATTCAAATCAGCGCTTTCATATGGAAGTTCTGTGCAAAAATCTGATTGCACCTAATTTTGTACAAAATGGCTGCCAGCAGCTGTCTTGAATTTCGGATCGGACCCAAAAACACTCGTTCTCATCTCACGGTGATAACAAAGGTGCCCAAGAAGTTTCGTAAAGATCGGTTCATAAATACGGCCTCTAGCCCGAGCCGTGTGTACGACGCGACAGACGGCCAGACAGACAGATGGCCAGACGGACGACAGGCCATGACAATACCTCAAATTTGGCTTTGCCAAAGTTGAGCTAAAAATGAAAAAATAGTAATATTTGAGCTAGAGCCCTCCGAATCACACAATTTTTGTTTCGAATTGGTGAGAGAATTACCAGAACTAAGAACTTCAGTGGAGCTGTTCACTAGCAACAGCTCATCGACAATTTTTGGAAACTTGAGATTTGCTTTTAACAGTGGCAATGACAAGTGAGACAAAGATTACAATGGCTGATGGCATGGATTCATATACTATTTATGTTAACCATTTACCCAATGTAACGGCCAGCGCCATTCTAAAAAATCGCCAGTTAATTTTCATTAGTTTTTTCATTATTTGTCTCAAAAACATAGGTTATGACCCTTCATTGGAACGAGCTCGTCCATCTCGTCAATCTCGTTCCAATGAGGGGTCATAACCTACCTTTTGAGACAAAAAATTTTTAAAATTAGTTATTCAGAAATTTTGTTTGCAAGTGTCGTCTTCTTTTCATGTTAGGTAAAGGGTTAACAACTATTTTTGAGAAGCCATTGTTATGGGTTATGTTGACTGAATGGTAGATAAATGTGTTATTTGCTTATTGTGCTTGTATATAATCTTTTATTGCGACTCCAACTCGTTTTAGGAAGGTATAGCTTCTCATCACGCAAGCACAACTCATAGGTATGTGTCCCCAAAAAACGAGTCTTGTCACAATAAAAGATTCTGTACAAGCACAATGTGCACATAACACATATGTATTGTCGAGCTTGTTCCAATGAGGGGTCATAACCTATGTTTTTGAGACAAAAAATGAAAAAAATTAGTTATTCAAGAATTTTTTTTGCAAGTGTCGTCTTCTTTTCATGTTAGGTTAAAAGTTAATATAGTGGAAATTATACTCAGTCTTTATTTTCAGCATTATTTAAGTATAATTTCCATCTAAACTATATGTTTTGTGGGACATCATAAATGATTGATACCAAGCTATATTCCTTTGAAAAAATTTGAAAGGAAATGAATCAGGCAGTGAATTTAGAATCAGACCGAATAGAAATCAAATCGAATCTCTAAGTTTCGCAGATCCCTAGGTTTTAGTCCTTGGTTAGCCAGTTATGAGAATGGATCAACCATTTCAGCCTAATAAAAATCTTTCTCTTATAATTCGAGGATTTGACCCTTAATGCCTCATATTAACCTCTAATCGAATCAGGATCATCTTGAAGATGACCAATTGGGAGGGGGGAGGAGTGCAGTAAACCTGATTTGTTCAGACTTCGATGGCTCAAGTCCTGACTGGTAAAATATTTCAGCTACATCATCAAGGCATGCCTTTATCGAAGGCATGCCTTGATGATATAGTTGGACTATTTCCCAGTAAAGATTCTAGTTCAAATACAGGAATGAGTACAAGAGTTTCCAGTACTAGGTACTGCACAAGGGCCAGCCGCTTGCAGCATCTCATTCTGCACAATGTTTGGAAACTAAATTTGCTTTTAACAGTGGCAATGACTAGGTGAGACTGGAGTGAAAATGTCTGGAAACATGTGGAAATTACATGCAGTCTTTATTTTTATCATTATTTATGTACAATTTCCATCTGAATTATATGGTTTGCGAAACCGAGATGACTGAAACCAAGCTATATTCCAATAAAAAGATTTGTAAGGAAACGAATCAGGTGGCCAATTTCGAAATGAACCAAATAGCAACTTAAGATTCAAAATCAATTTGAATCTTAAAGCTTCGCAAGGTCCTAATTTTTAAGTGATTTTTGTGAATAGTACTGGCCAGTTTTGACCATAATGTCAGCTAAGGCTAAAAAAAATAATTAATTTGGTTCAGGCGTCTGGTCTCCAGAAATCAATGAGGTAGGGCAGTTTTTATTTTTATTTTTATTTTTTTTTTGTCAAGTAAACCCGAAAATATATAATCTATCGTATTTCCTCATACTTGCAGCAACTGAATTATCTACATGAATCAAAACTTGGGCTGTGCGATGATCATAAGGGCTTAAAACAACGTCTGCCAAACTAAAATGAAGCTTCAAAATTCATGGAAAGGTACCAGTGTCTTAATCAAGTCTGGCAGATGTTATTCTCTGCCCCTTTGGTCAATATACAGGCCTGCCATGCCCTATAAATAACTAGAGGTACTGTGAGCAAGCTCACAAAGTGATACCCCCCGCGCCTGAAATGTATAAGTTAGATTATCTCCCCTTGGAAATGTCAGAACGGAATTATATTGCTTCATGCACATATTCATATGGAGTTCTTCCATTCTGTAAAGTTTCATGAAAATTCTTCAAACGGTTTAGGAGGAGTTGCACTTGTAAGGATGGACAGATGTATAAGTTAGATTATCTCCCCTTGGAAATGTCAGAATGGAATTATATTGCTTCATACACATCTTCATATGGAGTTCTTCCATTGTGTAAAGTTTCATGAAAATTCTTCAAACGGTTTAGGAGGAGTTGCACTTATAAGGATGGACAGACAGACAGACAGACGGATGGACAGATGGATAGACAGATGGACAGACGGATGGACAGGGTGATTCCTACATACCCCCCAAACTTTGTTTGCGGGAAGTATAAAAAGAGCTTAACTCTTAACCTGCTGTGTATTTTCAAAATATTTTTCATCAAATCTAGTCATGGCTGCTTTGAAGCAGCCATGACTAGATTTGGTGAAAAATCCATTTAAATTTAAGTAAAGAATGTGTTGGTCAAAAAGCCTATCCAATTTACAGGACAGAAATATGCTTAAATGATGCCAAATTATACTTATTTCAGTGGTACGAGAGTTTTTGTCCTGGGCAGGAGTATCTGCCAGCAGCATGTAAGGAGTTTAACTTAAAAAAAAATAATCTTGGAAAACAAGTTGGAATATCATCATCCCAAGTTAAAGAGATCTATTATAATCATCAAACACTCGAAAATCATATATGTTGGGAGAGTTTGCTATTTGTAGACAAGTTTTATTAATAATCATTGCATTCAAAAGTCAATGAGAAACCACAACTTTTTGAAGATCATAACAATCAAATTCAATTCATAATTATCCGATTCTGAAATTTGTATTAATAATCATGGAATTTTTTTGATCTTGTCATTTTGGGATTACAACCCAAGAAATAATTTTGACTTGCAATGTCAATAACAAGCGTCCCCAGGGGGCCTTAGGGCACTCACCTGACATGGTATTCTAAATAACAAACCAGGGACTTAACTTGAATAAGCTGCATACTGTCCCTCCTAAGAAAAGAATACACCAACTAGATGAAGCGATTGTGCCCACACAATACACAGGATTTTCCTTCTATTTTCAGTTCCTGCACTTTTACGACCCAAAATTGAGATAAACGCATAAAAAACAGATTTTTTTTTATTTTTGTTCGGAAATTTTCGAAGTCCCAAACAAAATATTTTCAGACTAAAATTTTTTTTTCTTCTTCTTAAAATTGACCAAAACGCATAAAAAAACAAAAAAACTAATTTTCTGAATTTTGTCCCACCTGGACCCCAAATTTTCAGTGTAAAAAAAAAAAATTTTTTTTTGTCTCAAAATTTACCAAAATGCATAAAAACAAAAAAAACCTCATTTCCGAATTTTGGTCCAAAATTTTCGAAGTCCCACCCGGACCCAAAATTTTCAGTGTAAAAAAAATAAAAAATTTTGTCTCAAAATGCATAAAAACAAAATAAATTCATTTCCTGATTTTGGTCCAAAATTTCTAAGTCTGGACCGGGACCCCAAATTTTCAGCCTAAATATGAACCCAGGGATTTGGCTTAAACAAACTTGAATCTCACCTCCCTAAGCATGCTGCATACCAAATATCAAAAGATTCCTAATGGTAGATCTGAAGAAGATTTTTAAAGAATATTATTCATACTGCACTAGTTTATACATTTGGGCTCCCATAGAGAGCCCAAATATGGACCCAGGGGATTGATTTCAATAAACATGTGAAACAATCACCAAAGATGTTATATGTGAAATTTGAAAGCTTTTGGAGCAGTGGTTTGGGAGAAAAGTAGTGTTAAATGTTTTTTTCCCATTACCCACAGTGTTAAAAAATGCTGACTCAGCACTTTTTCAAAGTCCCAAAAAGTACCCCATGATAAAACTGATAGGATTTTTTTTTTACCATTCCATTCTGTTGGTCCTAAGGAAGCTTCACACGAAATAAGAATTCTCAGTGCCGTGTAGTTTTGGAGATATGGGCGTTTTAATTTTTTTCTATTTTTAGCTCCTGCGGTTTCCATGAGGCGACGGGAAAAAAAATTTGGGCATAAATTAAGTACTTATGACCCAATAAGCCCTAATATCAAATTTGGTTCAAATCTGCCTCTCGGCTTGGAAAATAGAAATTTTGGGCTTGGCAAAAATTCTTGCCCCTCCCAGAATAAAGGTAAATATTGTCTGTCAAACTTCTCTTGAACAAACTTGAGTCTACACCTCAAATGGAAGCTGCATACCAAATATCAAGTCTCTGCTACAGCTGGTTCATGAGAAGAAGATTTTTAAAAATTTTGTGCATTTTGGCCTCACCCCCCTCCTCAATATGAGCAGAAACCCAATTTGAAGAAAAACCCAAATGCTCCTATATAACCGCTACTCATGTGAATTTTCCTTCAACTGCAGCCAGTGGCTTGGGAGAAAATGAACCAAACACCACCTTTACGACGTACAACAGACAACAGACGACGGATAAAAAGTGATCAGAAAAGCTCACCCTGAATTTCAGTCAGATGAGCTAAAAATGGCGATTCCTAGAGGATATCTAGTGATACCGAAAATTATCTCATGAGTGATTGAGACAAATGTTTATTTGTCTCGGTCACAAGTGAGATAATTTTTGGTATCCATTCAAAAACACTAGATTGTCTCTTTATTATACTCTTTCTATAAGAATCTGATAATTCCACTCGTTTCAACCTTGAATTGATGCATGAAAATCAACAGCGCATTGAATCATTGATGAGTGGAAGTGATCTGATCGATACTCAGAACAGATAGCGTCTTGCAATCTGATTTAGCTGGCAGATTTCTAGTCCAAACATGGCCTTGAAAGGACGTACCAAACCAAAAACTTATATTACAGACATTCAGGCCATGTTTGCACTAGCAGGTTTCATGCATCAATTCAAGGTGAATATGTGTTCAATTATTGCTGAAAATGACCGGTATCCACTCAAAAACATGACATTTACTTTTCATTATACATTTTCAAAACAAATTGCTCATTTCCAGCGATAATTTGACTCGTATTCACCTTGAAGTGATGCTTTGAAAGCCGCCATTTTGAGTGATACCGTAAAAGTGAAAATTTCTATATCTTCACAGTGGGGGATAATGATTTCTATCTTTTCGCAATTTTTTTCGATAATCTATCGTTTAGTGTATAATGAAATAAGCAATCAGCCACTTACACTTCATAATGGGCACTTGTAACAAATCAATACATATGTGTTATGTGCACATTGTGCTTGCACAGAATCTTTTATTGCGACAAGACTCATTTTTTGGGGACACATACCTACGAGTTGTGCTTGCGCGATGAGTAGCTATACCTTCCCAAAACGAGTTGAGTCGCAATAAAAGATTATATACAAGCACAATGAGCACATAACACATTTATCTGCCATTCAGTCAACATAACACATAACAATGGCTTCTCAAAAATAGTTGTTAACCCTTTACCTAACAGGAAAAGAAGATGACACTTACAAACAAAATTCCTGAACAACTAATTTTTTTCATTTTTTTTTCCTTGTTTAGGCCTCACAAAGTAGATCTTCTGTTTCTCAGGCCATTTTTTGTAAAATTGCATGCGGGCGGGCGTTTTTTTTATTTTATTTTTTATTTTTGTAATTATTTCTTTACCATTAAAAAGTTCATGTTCTTGGTTTGTTTTATGTTTTTTAGGCCTCATAATCTACAGAATAGCATGGGTAGTGCTGTATTACATCCCTTGAGTGCAAGAAGGCTTTGCAATGCTAAAGCATTGCAAAGCCTTCTTGCACTCAAGGGACAATTTTATTAACATGGGTAAAATATCAGACATAAACCATTTGATTTTGATTTTTTTAAGTTTGGATTGGTTATAAAAAGAAGAGCATGCGGCAGCCAAAAGGACCATGTGGGAGGGCCTGAGAAACAGATTTTTATTTTTTTTAGGCCTTATTGATACAATTCAAAATTTCAGTTTATTGGAGACAACATTTTCAGTTTCTAAGCACCCAAATTTTGCATTTAGCTCATGATTTTATAATAAATGTCAGTATTCATGCCTTCTAGAACTGACTCCTTTTTTTCAACTCTCAAAATTGCCAAAATAGGCTCTCAGTCTGGCTCCCTGAGTAAAAAAGCTACCTCGGACTTGGAAAATACCAGCAATTATCATCTCCTCAATGGGCATGAAAAATATGTATTTCTATGAATTACTTTAACCTTTCACCCAATGCACACAATATCAAAATTTATTATTTTAAATATTATTTTGTTAATTTTTTCAAAATATTTCGACAAAACCATATCATGTGACCCCTTCATTGGAACACGTTTGACGAGCTCATTCCAATGAGAGGGTCACATGACAAGGTTTTGTTGAAATTCTGGGAAAAATATTTTTTTCCAACTTCTCACTTTGTATATCACGCTGGTGGATGCAATCAATTCATTAGGTAAAGGTTTACTCCAAGAAGAAAAACATTATTTCCCATATTCACAAATGAAATGAAATAATCATCGATATCCATCCCAAAAGACCACATTCTCTTCAATTTTAATATCTTTATAAAGCTGCAAAAGACATTCAAAACACAAATCAGCTTCATCTAACCATTCTGCCAATTCATTTACCGAACAGACACAACAGAATACAGTCTCCTAGTAATTTTGTGCACATTAATCACATATGGGTGGTAATTGTTTTTACACAAGAATTTAATGAGAGGAAACATCAGAGGACTACAGTTTTAACCCTTTACCCAATGCAGACGATATCAAATTTTATTATTTTAAATATCATTTTTTTTTAATTTTTCAAAAAAATTCAACAAAACCATATCATGTGACCCCTCGTTGGAATGAGCTCGTTCCAACGAGGGGTCACATGATATGGTTTTGTTGAAATTTTTTGAAATATAATATTTTTTCGACTGCTGAATTTGCATATTACGCGGGCAGATGCAGCCGATTCGTTGGGTAAAGGGTTAAGTGGTTAGGTGCTAGAAGCCACTATCATGGCTCTATGGAAATGTCAGGAACACCACTTTGGTAGCTTTACAATGTATGCATTAGTTTGTTATTTACTCCCAAGTTAAATAAACAAAATATTTACATGCAATTCTTTTGCTACAATTTATTGGACAGCTCCTATTGGCCTTGCTCAATTTATTTATTTATTGGAGTTTAACAACACTTTCAACAGCCAGGGTCACCTCGTATCAGACAGTTTTACAGGTCGAGGAAGCTGGAGTACCTGGAGAGAACCACCAAGTAACTGTCAGACTCCCCAACGTACTAACTCCACACAAGCAGGGTTAGGATTGGTTGAAGACAGCGCACCATGCCCCTACGTGGGCAATCAGGATTAAGTGCCTTGCCCAAGGACATAATGCAGTTGTTTATTTATTTATTGGTGTCTGTCATATACTTCTGCACAATGGCTAACCATGACCACAACATGGAGATAAAGTCAAGGTCAGTCAATCGTTTATACCCCATGTTGCCTATTTTAGAGGATGCGCACCCCAAGCATTAGTGACTGGGTCCTATTTTACCAGTGAAACTGAACTTATTTACCACAGTAAACAAGCACTGCTTCACTTTCTGGGGTTCCAGTTGGGGCACAATGCAGTTACCCCTGGCACAAATCAAACCGTGGACCTCTTGGTTTGAAGTTCAATGTCCTAACTACTGAGTCACCGTGCTCCTGTCTTGTCCAATAAATTACACACATAACAGCAAATCAATTATTCAAGAAGTTACTAATCAAAGGCGACACTTGCTGGTAGAACAGCATCCTAGAAAAAGCAATTTTTATGTTTCTATTAACCTTTGAAAAAAAATATAGCATTCTGCAGTTAAACTTAACATGTTTTTGAATTATGATGGGCACTGATCTGAATAATTTCGAGTTGTAATACAGGAATTTGAGCTTTTTCTATTTTCCGGTTCAGTTCCTGTTTTTGCAGCAAACTGGAAAACTGAACCGCAAGACCCATCAAAAACCAGCTGCATGGTTTTACTGTGTTTGTGCATAAACTATTCACACTATCTTACTATAGTGTGAATGGAGTCTCGTCACCTAGTTTATCCGGAAAAAGGGCAAATATGTTATATTCTCATTGTCGCATTTTCTCCTTTATTGACTCGTCCGCTGGATAAGTCAATAAGGGAGAAAATGTGACAATGAGAACACAGTATACATTAGATGAACTTTATTCACATTTATTCATTTGTTAGGCCTAAAAAAATAAAAAAATCTGTTTCTCAGGCCCTCCCGCATGGTCCTTTTGGCTGCCGCATGCTCTCTTTTATAACCAATTTAAACTTTAAAAAAATTAAAATTAAATGGTTTATGTCTGATATTTTACCCAAGTTAAAACAACTGATGAATTTGTCCCTTGAGTGCAAGAAGGCTTTGCAATGCTTTAGCATTGCAAAGCCTTCTTGCACTCAAGGGATGAAATACACCACCACCCATGCTATTCTGTAGATTATGAGGCCTAAAACTTGAACCAAGAACATGAACTTTTGATGGTTAAGAAGTAATTACTGAAATAAAAAATAAAATAAAAAAACGCTCGCCCGCATGGAATTTCACAAATAATGGCCTGAGAAACAGAAGATCTACTTTGTGTGGCCTTACTCTAATTTATTATATGCTAGCCAATGAATTATCGCAAATTATCTAAAAAATATTTCTCGATATCCATTGACTTGATGGATATCGGGGAATATCCCTCAGTAGCTTCCTAAATGATGTCACGCTATGCTGCATCACATCACCTTGAAGGGACGATCAGCTGATCTTTGTTATTGTTTTGAAACGTACGTACTTGGAGTCGAATTGGGCTGGATATTGTGCAATAAAATGTCTCGTAGCATAAAATAAAAAAGAAAATCTACTATATTTTAATCAGTATCTGGAATTATCCCATGAGTGTGGACCTGAAAGTTTTATTTTTCACGCGTGCTTGCAATATTTTCAGGTCCACACGATGAATTTTTTCAGTAGCTTCCTAAATGACATTATGCTTTGACGCAGGACATCGCCTTGTACGTTGAGCGTCTTGAAGGAACGATCAGCAGCTTTTTTGTTATTGTCTTGAAACTGTTTGCAGTCAAATTGGGCTGAGTATTGTGCAGTAAAATGTCATGTAGCATATAACAAAAAGAACATCTACGCAGTTTTAGTGAATATCAGGAATTATCGCATTCGTGTGGAAGTATTATTTTTCACTCGCACAAGATATCCTCTATTTATGTTTTTATCTGTGTGAATAGGCTTAGTAACTGGCTGTTAGAACCCATAAGAATGATCAAAGGGAAGTGAGGCTGAACCCAGTGGAGATACTGGCTGAAGGACAGGGATTTTGTGATGAGTGGTGTCATACAAACTACTTCAGATGTTTTCCAAGTTAAGGAGCCTGACGTCAGATCCCCGAAGTTAAGCAATGTCGAGCCCGGTTAATCACTGGATGGGTGAAGCGATCAATTCGGACTCCCGCGTTGTGTCCTTGGGCAAGGCACTTAACCCCGATTGTCCACATGGGGGCACGATGATGCCGTGTACTAAGGTGTACTGCACGTTGATGGTACGCATGTCTTCAACCAATCTAACCCTGCCAGGTACAGTGCGGAGTTACGATGTTGGGGAGCTGGCAGCTGCTCGTCGTTGCTCGGTGGTTCTCTCCGGGTACTCCGGCTTCCTCCACCCGTAAAACTGTCACAGTCATGATTAGCCATTGTGCATAAGTATATGACCTTAAACACCAATAAATAAATGAATTAAGGAGCCTGAAGTGTTATTTCCTATCTGTTATAAACACTTAGAAAAACTGAAGCAAAACTGAGGTTTTCTACCCGAAACTGAAACCAACTCTGAAAAATCAAAACCACTCAGCTCTAACAGAAATGCTCAAAAAAGATAACCTTACAGTACAGCCGCTGTGGACTGGTCATTTTTCACGGGTGGGCAATATTTCCACGCATGCAATAATATTAGATTCCAAACACTAATTACAGGAATAATCATGAGGATTTTTATTACCTGGAAAACACATGCGTGGACATCACTGCCCACGCATGGATTGTGACCAGTCCACTGCGACTGTACTGTAAAGAAATTTGCATAACCCTTTTGAACAAAGATAACCTTAATCCCATTGTGCTCTCTTTTATCAATTTTTTTTTAAATGAACACAGAAATAAAAAGTCTCTCTTTAGCACTTTTCAACAGATGTTTCTTCCTCATGTTTATTTTGATGTCTACACCACCAACCCCTTCAATCTTCATTGACCCTGTATATAATCAGTCAGGTGTATACCTTGGGTCTTCAAAATACACCATTCATGAGGTAAATGAAAGCAGATCTTCCATAATATATTCTGCTCACTTTAGTAATGCGCATTGATACCTTAATGGATAGTTCTATGGTGTACAAATGCATCCTCCAGTCTGGTTCAATTTTTTTCTTAACAAATCTGTTTATGAGTGTTTATACTCTCTTTATGCCACTTGAAATATTATAGTGGAGCTTAAAGAATTATAAATACACGCATGAAATGACTGGAATTGTAGCTTCCAAACGATTCCATTGACCTTTCCTCCTGTCCCTGATTGAGTGGACATCCCAAGGCATGTTTAACCCTTTGAGACTTTAATTATCCTGACATTCAAACGTCACTGGGAATTTAGTTTCTTCAACGTTTTTCAAAATGCGATGTCAAACGACGGAAAGTACAAATAACAAGATATTTTTCACATTAGTGATTATCTGGTTGAGGGCAATATTATTTTTGGTGGTCTGAATGTGTTATTCAAAACTTGTTTTATTACAAATTATTGGAGAGTGCCCACAGGCACTCTCTAATAATTTGTAATAAAACAAATTTATATAAACAAAATATTATTTGTGTTTGACTGAATATGAAATATGAGTAAGGAAAGTGTTGGCTTTTGCTCTGGTTATCCTCTTTTTTTGAAAGCCCTGATAGTGGTTTCCAGCACTCAATCAGTTAAGAAGTCCCGACAGCTGGATTATATTAGTATTTTAAGCTGCGATAACATTTGGCTCAACAGTTGCCAATGAGCACTATTCGGGAGAAAATAGGAATTGAGGTTAAAACTTTAAATGAAAGTGTCAATGACACTGTAGCTCAACTTGACAAACTTGAACTTGCTAAGTTATAAATGAAATGGCAAAAATGAAGATCATTGGTACCAATGTTATTTGGTGAAATTTCAACATAACAGCATTGTGTGTGCACAATGTCAAGAGTAATCCTTGAATTTATAATTGTAAACTGTAAGACTGTCTAAAGGAAGAATGTTGATACACAAACACAGTAAGTTTAGAGGTTATTGTAAATGGCAACTTTTTTCACAGGAATGAATGCTAACCAATAGCTCTTATCTAAAGGTCTCACCCAATGAGCACACCAAGTTAAAAAAAAATCCTGATAAATGTGGCCTGTAGACCATGTCAAAGAGGAATGTTGATGCACAAATGCAATAAATTCAAAGACTGTTGCGAGCAGCAACAGTTTTTGATGGAAATGAAAAGAAAATCGATAGCTCCCATCTTTGTCATCCTGCATAAGAATACAAAGTTTCAAAACAACCTGATAATGAATGCACCCTCTGAGGCATGCCAAAGGAAGATGATAGTGCACAAATGCACTAAGTTTGAATGTCATTGCTTGTGGCAATGTTTTTTTCTCTTTTTTATGGAAATTCATAAATATACCCCGCAGAGAGTGCAAAAGGGATAAGTTGCTACACAAATGCAGTAAGTTCAAAGGCTGGTGAAAACGACAATAATTTTTTAAAGGAAATGAAAATAAATGCGACCTGTGAGGTGTGCCAAAGGAAATTGTGGATGTACGTACATACGTATGCCAATGGACGAGAAGTGATTGCAATAGCTCAGCTTGACTTTGTCAAGTTGAGCTAATAAATGTGCCCTAAATGGTGTGCCAAAGGGAAATATTGAGGTCTGACTAAACTTCGAAGAACGTTGGCAGCGGCAACATTTTTCGACGGAAATTGAAGAAAATCGATAGCTCCCATCTAGAGGTCTCCCCAAACAAGCATACCAGGTTTCAAAGCAATCCGATCATAAATGTGCCCTGTAGGCTGTGCCAAAGGGAAATATTGAGAACTGACTAAACTAAGTTCTAAGAACGTTGGCCGGGGCAACATTTTTTGACGGAAATGGAAGAAAATCGATAACTCCCATCTAAAGGTCACCCCAAACAAGCACGCCAGGTTTCAAAGCAATCCGATCATAAATGTGCCCTGTAGGGTGTGCCAAAGGGAAATATTGAGGTCTTCTGACTAAACTAAGTTCTAAGAACGTTGGCCGTGGCAACATTTTTTGATGGAAATGGAAAAAAATCAATAGCTCCCAAACAAGCATACCAGGTTTCAAAGCAATCTGATCATAAATGTGCCCTGTAGGGTGTGCCAAAGGGAAAAATTGTGGTCTGACTAAACAAAGTTCTAAGAACGTTGGCCATGGCAACATTTTTTGACAGAAATTGAAGAAAATCGATAGCACCCATCTAGAGGTCACCCTAAACAGGCATACCAGGTTTCAAAGCAATCCAATCATAAATGTGCCCTGTAGGGTGTGCCAAAGGGAAATATTGTGGTCTGACTAAACTAAGTTCTAAGAACGATGGCCCCAGCAACATTTTTTGACGGAAATTGAAGAAAATCGATAGCTCCCATCTAGAGGTCACCCCAAATAAGCATGCCATGTTTCAAAGCAATCCGACCATAAATGTGCCCTGTAGGTGTGCCAAAGGGAAATATTGAGGTCTTCTGCCTGAACTAAATTCTAAGAACTTTGGCCGTGGCAACACTTTTTGACGAAAATTGAAGAAAATCAATAGCTCCCATCTAGAGGTCACCCCAAATAAGCACACCAAGTTTCAAAGTGATCTGATCATAAATGCGACCTATGAGGTGTGCCAAAGGAAACTGTGGACATACTAACGTACTAACGTACGTACGTACGTACGCCGACGGATGAGAAGTGATGGCAATAGCTCAGCTTGACTTTGTCAAGTTGAGCTAAAAATCGAAAAATAATAACAAAACAAATGACCACAAAGTATCAAAGCGCTGTTTGATTTCGTACATCATAAGATGTACAAAAGTATCAAAGGGTTAAATTTCCAGTGAAAAGCATCCAAAATTTATTAAATCTCTATTTGATTCTACCCTGGAAAGCCAGTGGATGGTGAGTGTATGATGCTTATAACGCAGTGGAGTCCTGTTCAGGGTTCCTGTGGGGCCTTGGATTCAAGGAATGGGCTTGAATCTAAGTAAAATTCATTCAAGGCCTTGAAATCCTGGAAAATGTGTCAGGAGGCCTTGAAAAGCCTTGAATGATCATGAAATATAAATGCTGATGAAGCATGTAATCAAAACTATATAGTTTTATATGCCAAGTTAGTGAAGGTATAATCCGAACAAGGACCCTCCGACCATTACCCCTCCTCCCACTTCCCTTTTAGAGATGTGGGAGGAGGGGGTAATGACCAGGTCCTAGTTAGGACTAGTGAAAGCAGGACCTTGCAAAGCCTTGAATTTGGCTATTGTGGGGACTTGAAAAATGCTGAAATATATTTAGAAATGGCCTTGAATAGCTTGAATTTTATCAGTCCTTGCCTGCAGGAGCCCTGCTATTAATTGTCCTCTTTATTGAATAGACACTTTGCCTTCTTATTACAGTGGAACCCTGTTAATTTAATAGCCACTTTGCCAATGAAAATTATTCAATTAACAGGAGTATTCAATTAACAGGGATTGTGCCACTTTCCTGTATTCTAGAGATAAACTTAGCATTTATTCTATTATATCTTGTTTGACAGAACTCCATGAGCTCTGTCAAACAAAATATAATAGATTACATGCCTGTATTGAATGTACTGAGGCCAAATAGGTCTATAAACAAAGAAAAAGTGGGGAGAGTCATGGTAATTTCTCGACAGGTTACTACATTTTTTATTCAATTAACAGAAGTTTACTCTATAACCTATATTCGATTAACAGGTCAAATTTGTACTGGAGGTATGGTAAATGGTTTTGTGTTGGGAAATTATATTCAATTAACAGGGTTATTCAGTTAAGAGATATCCAATTACGTGGGCTCCACTGTTTTAAGGGATGTTAACGATTTTTAGTATTATTTATTTAACCCCACTTGTTATCTCCAAGTTCACAAATGAGAACTGAATGTAAGCACTGACAAAGTCTATTATTTTGTGGAGACACTTTTCCCCATTGAATTTTTTAGGATGACTCAAAATTGTTGTAGTAAAATTTGATTATGATGGCAATTACAAAAGAACTGCTGAATGCCATGATTAATTTCAAGAACTGAACTAAACAACATGTGCAGGTTTTAGCTGGTTTGAAACTCTAATCTGAACCGAGTGATTTTAGAGGAGCAAAAAAATGTTATCCTAGAAAATTTTGGATAACCTTTGGATGAACATAAAGTGGGGTTATCCAATTTGGGCATACCTGTAAAACCCAATCTCTTTTTCTCCTGCTCTGGAGATATCATGTTCACAACTTTGCATTTTCTCGAGTGTTTAATAAATGGAAATCAAACATTTTGTGCAAAATGGTTCCAGACACTTTATTGGTTACACACTGTAAAGACATGCCAGTTCTAGATGTGAGTTGGATTGACGGATATAGCATTTAAGTTACTATGAATTCATTCTGGTAGGGAAACAAAAAGAAACGCAAGTTTTAATTTTGTTTGCAAAGCTTCTCAGAATTAAAAAAAACTCTTAAGTCATACACATACTGGTACTCAATATTCTGCAAGAAGAAAAGATTTCTATGGGGAAAACTTTGCAATGGAAATTAGTTTTAGATGTGGACATCCTGTACATTCTCAAAACTATTTAGCTGATGAAAATAGAAGATGAATTGATCTTCTGCTGACAGAGTGTCTCAGTGGAACAATATACTGATATGTAATTGAATTGTAGACTATGTTGGGAATCAGGATTTGTCTGCTTGCCCTCTAATGGTGCATTAAATTTTTATTCATGAAAGTGATATATGTGTAAATGGAAATTTCAATACTTTAGAAATGCTTTCATTTTTACTTCATTTTCTGGGATGACAGACTTTCAACTTATTATGTTTATAACACAACTGAAATTTTCTTCAATGAACACTGCATTGGCAGTGGATTCTCAGATGATGTTATTTTCCCATGAATACCAGTTGATCATGTGACAATCGAATGCCGTACATTGATATTATGCACGACATTTGATTTTCCAGAGTCTATTTTTACATTCTGTAATTTCTGTTTACATTCTACAAACAGATGGTTTCCTGACTCGGAGAGTGAGTTGTATTTTAAGCACAACATTGACAGTTCGAGGGAAGTATTTTGTATCAGAAGTTACGTTGTTTTGTTTCTTTTTTAGGAATACACACACCTTGACCAAAATATAGAACCTTACGAGAGCATGCTCACATACCCCACGCGCCCCGATATTTCAAGCTCTAATCATTTTTTAAAAATAAACATAGATTCTAGGAATACTGCAGAAAACAGTGTTCTATAGTTTCAATGGTATTGGGAGTGCGGTGGCTCAGTAGGTGGTGGTGCAGGCTGCAAGCCGTGAGGTCCTCGGTTCGAATCCCCCCTGCGGCAACCGCGTTGTGTCCTTGGGCAAGACACTTCATCTCCAATGCCCGCGTGGGGGCACGATGACGCTGTGTACTAAGGCGTACTGCATGTCAATGGTACGAATGTCTTCAACCAATCTAGCCCTGCCTGTGCTACAGTGCGGGGTTACGATGTTGGGGAGCTGGCAGCTGCTCGTCGTTGCTCGGTGGTTCTCTCCGGGTACTCCGGCTTCCTCCACCCGTAAAACTGTCACGGTCATGATTAGCCATTGTGCATAAATATGTGACCTTAAACATAAATAAATAAATATTTCAACGGTATTGAAAGAATTCAAGCAGAGAAAAAGCCCGGAAAACTGTAATTTTGATGAACTTTTCAAAGTCTATGGGGCCGTAATTTTGGTAAAAATCAGTGGAGTGGAACAAAACCCAAACTTGTTCTGTAGGCCACCATGTTAGACTAACATATCAAAAATCAGCTCAATATCTGGAAGCGTGTAGGAAAAAAGTCCGGAAAACTGTAATTTTGATGAAATTTTCAAAGTTCAAGGGCCGCAATTTCGGTAAAAATCAGTGGAGCGGAACAAAATGCAAACTTGTTCTGTAGGCCACCATGTTAGACTAACATACCAAAAATCATCTCAATATCTGGAAGCGTGTAGGAAAAAAGTCTGCAAAACTGTAATTTTGATGAACTTTTCAAAGTTCAAGGGCCGTAATTTCGGTAAAAATCAGTGGAGCGGAAAAAAATGCAAACTTGATCTGTAGGCCACCATGTTAGACTCACATACCAAAAATCAGCTCAATATCTGGAAGCGTGTAGAAAAAAAGTCCGGAAAACAAGTAGGACTGACGGACGGACCAGTCAAAAACATTATACCCCAGCAACTTCGTTGCGTGGGGTATAATTATGGTTAGTCAAGGCGGTGCCTTGTAGATAAGCCAACTCGATATGCTATCCGGACATAAAATAATTCTGTATTATGAAGGGAATAAACATAAGAATTGAATCATGACTGTTCAAAATTCATGAGGTGATGAAACAAACTGATCACATGCAAATTTACCACGAACCGTGTTGCAGATCGCAGTTCATGGAAATTGCATGTGATCAATGTGATGGATTTCAAACAGTCATGATTAACTTGAATACTCACAAGGTTAGGAGTTGATAGCGCTACTGACACAGTGACACAGGAGCACGATGACTCAGTGGTTATGGCCTTGAGCATCAAACCAAAAGATCCACAGTTCAATCCCCATCAGGGGTAACTGCGTTGTGTTCTTGCTTTCAACCAATCCTAACATTGGTGGTGTGGAGTTAGTATGTAGGGGAGACTGATAGTTGCTCACCACTGCACAATGGTTCTCTCTGGGTACTCTAACTTCCTCCAGCCTTAGGTGTCTGACATGAGGTGATCCTGGCTGTCAAAAGTGTCATTAATGCCTAATGTTAAAAAAACAAAAACAGAGTAGCACAGTGTAACTGAAAAAAAAATTGCCCATATTTATTTTATTGGGAGTTTAAAGTTACTCTCTGCATCTATGGCTACATCATGACCGCAAACTAGGTACAGTGGAGCCCACTTAATTGGATATCTCTCAATTGAATAACCCTGTTAATTGAATATAATTTCCCAACACAAAACCATTTACCATACCTCCAGTACACAGCCTTAAGATGCCCAGTGGCTTAGCAGTGATTTCTTGTCAAGTCTTGGCTGCCTTAACTGGTAGAGTGCTGGAAGCCACTATCACGGCTCTCTTGAAAAGTGCTGAAAGCCACTTTAGTGGCTTTACACTGTTTGCATAGGCTTGTTTTCTTAGCAGTAGAAAATATTTTTTTATAGAAAATTGTTTTGTTACAATTTACTGGAGAGTGCCAACAGGCACTCTCCAATAAATTGTAACAAAACCAGATTGCTCATGAACAAATTCCTCCTAGAGTTAGGCTTCCCTTGCTGGTTGCATGGCATCTTTGAAAAAAAATACTCGGGTATCAAATCACCTTTGAAAGAAATTTTGCACTCAACCATTTAACAGGCAGCCAAGACTGGAACTGGAAACCACTGCCTAAATAATTTGCCTATTGTCAGCAGAATCTACTCATGATGGCATGTTAAGGGCACCTGTTTTGAAGTTGTAAAAGTCAAAAATAGGCCTTTAAGGGTTAAATTCCAAGTTGTATTTGGAAACAAATTATTGCTTGACATTTCATTATTTTGATATCAGTGTGTAAAGAGTTAACCCTTAAGGGCCTAATTCCGACTTTGATAACTTTTTAATGCAAAGGAACAGGTACCTCAACATGCATTGTTTGGGTAAACTCAAAACTTGTTTTCTAAGTAATTGTCAGTTGTTTCAAGGCAAGTCTTGACTGCCCATGTAGGCAGCCAATACATGACTAGAAACAACTGCAAAGCCACTGAAGGTGGAATTTCAAAGTATAGCGAAATGGTATAAAAATCTCCAGTCCCTTATGGGTTAACTGGTCGAGTGCTAGTAGTCACTATCATGGCAATATTGACAAGTGCTTGAAGCCACTTTAATCACTTTACACTGTACACATTAGCTTGATGTTTGTTCTCAGTAGAAGAAAAAAATTGTATATCAAATTTTTTGGTAGTAATTCATTGGCATTCTCCAATAAATTGAAACAAAACCTTTATTTTTTAACAAAATTTTTGCTAAACTCAGGCTACTCTTTCTGGTAGTGTGGGATCTTTGAAAAAAAAAATGCCGATAGGATCACCGATCCACTGTCGAGTTGTAAACAGCACAAAAGTGGGTTTAATCATTATCAACTTATCGCCGGGAAACCAATTCTTTATGTTGTATTATGTTCAGGGTCACTGTGACCTTGACCTTTGACCTAGCACATCCAATATATATATCACCAAGGCCAACCTACCTATGATGTTTCATGAATATGGGTCAAACCATTATTAAGTTATCGCCCAGAAACCAATTGTTTTGATTACTATGTTCAGGGTTAGTGACCTTGACCTTTCATCTAGCACGTCCAAAATAAGTAGGGTTCTTCCTCTCACCAAGGCCAACTTACATATGAAGTTTCATGAATGTGGGTTCAACCATAGTCAAGCTATCATCGGGAAACCAATTGTTTATGATTTGGTATGTTCAAGGTCACTGTGATCTTGACCACTGACCTGGCAAGTCCAAAACACATAGGATTCTTCCACTCACCGAGACCAACCTACCTATGAAGTTTCATGAAAGTGGGTCAAACCATTATCAAGTTATCATCCGGAAACCAATTGTTTATGCCCTCCCACCCGACCACCCAACCGTCATTCATCAAACTATAAGTCGAGTTTGACTCCGTCACAACTCGATGGAAAATAGCCATGTTTCAAAACACCTTTGAAAAATAATTTAGCACTCAACCAGTTAAAGATTGTTAAATCCTGTAAATAATAGTTTGCTTGTATAAGATAACATTACACAGCTACTACAAGGCCCCAGCATTATCAATACAAGTGTTCATCAAACAATAATGTCCACTTCAACAAACAAGAAGTGTTCTTTTGGGAGTTTGAAGCCATGGGTGAACACTGCTTTTTTGTAAGCGGTATACGACTGCAAGATTAACCCTTTACCTAACACGAAAAGCAGACAACACTTGCAAATAAAATTCTTGAATAACCAATTTTTTTTACTTTTCGCGTCAAAACAAAATGAGCTCGTTCCAATGAGGAGTTATAAGCTATGGTTTTGAGACAAAAAATGAAAAAAATAATGAAAATTGAATGGTGATTTTTATGAATTGCGCTGGCCGGTTTGACCATTACGTTGGGTGAAGGGTTAAAAACTGAAAGTCAACAAAGTGATCCTCTTATAAAATGAGATGTACAAGAAAAAACATTATAAAGAACAGAGGTCAAGTAATTTTATCAAAGTACCATCAGCAATTTGTTTATAATCATGGTGCTTTTCACTCCCTTTTTGCTTTATTGCAATCAAATGATCCTATCAGTTTTTCATGACAAAACTGAGAAAATCATCTGAAAATTTAGTGAAGCCTGACAACCAAGTCTAAGCTTAACATGTATCTGCTCTTGAAATAAAGCCTGAGGGAAAAGGTGTCATAATCAGGTTTACACAACTCAGAAACTGAGGCAATCTGAGAAAAAGCCCCCCGAAATTTTTTCATGCAACCTGGTATACATGTACTGTTAAATATCTTGACAAAGCTTCATTAACCCTTAAGGGCACAGTTCCGACTTTGATCACTTATAATGCAAATGAACAGGTGCCCCAACATGCAATCTTTGGTGAAACTAGCAAGTTACAGTGCAAGTACCATGGCCGTAGTTTCTGAGCTCGGACAAACAAGGTTGAATTGGTGAAATTCCTATGGGGAATTATGGGGAAAATATCCAACATTGATTGACTTGATGCCATCTTGAGGGTAGGTGTGTGTGTGTGTGTGGGGGGGGGGGGGGGGGGGGGGGGGGTCACAACCTCTTTTATTTATTAATGATAAAAACAATTGCCGAGATTTGAAGCTTTCACTTCATAAAACGTCATGGACGTCATGGGTTGGGAGGAGCTACTGCACTGATGGACTTGATGCCTCCTTGTGGGAGGGGCTGGGAAGGGGGAGACACAAATTGTACTGCCATATTTTTCACTGATATTCCAGCAATCGGAACAGATTGAACTGCCATATTTTTCGCTGATATTCCAGCTAGCTGGTTGTATCAATCGACCCTGTACTCTTGAAGCATATTTGTTTTACAAGGATTGGTGAGCAAGTTATGCAACATATATAAATGCCTCACCTTGGCCCAATAGTGACGGTGTGTGGAATGACCTTCGTAACAGCAACTTCGTGGCTTTGCTCTTCTCGATACTGCGAAAGGATCTTTTGCTTGCATGGAATGTGTCTGTCTCAGCACAAAGGACAGCCATTTATATCCCCACCTGATAGGACGGTACGGTGTGACAGCATCTATCTTACAAGTGATGCCAACTGAGAGTGTTTGGACACCTTGAGAACTTTCCTGGACCGAGGATCAATCCTGGGACCTCTGACATGAGAGACCATCGCACTTAACCACTCGGCCACCACCCCCTGTGCTCTACGGAATGAAACCTTGCTTTTTCTCCCCCATCTTCCTGTTGACATATGCATGTCAAAAATGAAATATCTGGGTGGGACAGCCCTATCTTACCCACCTCATGTAACAATCGTTATTTAAATATGTAAAGATCAATAGATTATTTCATCCTAGTCTACATTTGTAAACAAACCTGATGTCCCAAATTACAACCTGTGGCTGAAGATCCATATAAATCAAAGGTAAATGAAACAAGGATATCAGTAACTATGACTGTATTAGAGTTTGATTTCCCAAAGCTGTTTGTAAGGAATGAGTTCCACCCACTGTCCAGAAGAACGATGGTCAAAAGTATGATGTATTGGTCTAAGGACTGAAGGTTCAAACAAACTTTTTACTGAAAATAGAATATGCTTTTATTTTTGGAATTCACTAAAATGAACCTTAACACAATTCCAGTAAGGGGCTATAAGCTAGGTATAAATTTTGGCCATTACATTCGGTAAAGAGTTCCTACAGATGAGAATTTTCAGTAAGGCTGTACAGTTTGTTACTCAGTTGATAATAAAAAAATTATTACCAAAATGTGTGACTAACCATGTGCAGTGCACAGGGTTCGTCACACTTTCTGGTAGGGCTGTCACGATTTTTTAATTTAGGAATCGATTAATCGTCGCAAATAATCGATGATAATCGATTGATCGTACCTAGATGACCCCCCCCCCCCCATCTCCTTCTCTTTGAAGTCGATACAAATGAAGTTGAAGTCAGTTGACCTACCTCAAGTAAACAACGAAGACGATCCTCTTTTAGTTACATTCAAAGCTTTGATGTTCTGAACTTTGAACCGTCAGTGTAATAATCAAGACCGGTCGGCAGTTGCGAACTTCGCAACTGCCGACCGGTCTTGATTATTACACTGACGGTTCAAAAGTTCAGAACATCAAAGCTTTGATGAATGTACCTGAAAGACAAATGCTTCCAATAGCTTCTTGGGGTTTAACATCGATGTTCTTAACTCTTTACCTATAGAAACAATAGTTTTTTCAACATATTTTCTTTTAATTATTAAACATCTAAAATGGGATATAATTTACCGATTATTTGGACAACGAAAAATACTAATCGATTTCGCCGTGACCGATCAACAATCGATTAATCGATTAATTGTGACAGCCCTGCTTTCTGGTCATAAAAAATTGTTAACATATCACACACTACATGAAAATGTACACTGATGAAGGCTGTGCATGCTCAGGATTAGTCGCATAATAGAGATTATCTTATTTATAACCAGAAAGAAAAGAGTAATTAACCCTGTGCATTACACAGAGTTAGTCGGTAAGCTGACATACGCTGGCTGACCATAGGCATTCCACAGGACTAGTTAGTTGGTAAGCTAAAGCTTCAGTCACAAATAGCCTGCGGCGTGTTGGAGGCGGCCATAAGTCCCAAAAATTGCCATAACCGTGTGGTGTCCGCACAGTAGAATACGGCAGCTGTGACAGGAGGTGATCTCAAGGTTTTGTGCTAGTCGCAGGGGCTGGCGATTTTTTTAACTTGACATTAAACTTTTTTTCGGAAATCGCAAAGCCAGTGGACGCAACTTCACCGCAGGTATCATCGCAAGGTCACTGTACCTTATATACCCATCGCAGCAAACTGCAAGGGCGCCGTGAGGCATCCACAAGGTCTCCATTCCTCGCCCTTGCGGTGCCCGCAACAACTGTGCGGGCACCGTGTGATTGCCTTGCAGTCGGCATGATGCCACCTCACAGTTTGTTAAATGGTGCCTTGCGGTCTCCTCACGGTTTTTTATGTCATGTCTTTCATGATTGCCGTACAGAGCTCGGAACATTTGTGAACAATGCTGTCGCAGCCCGCCAAGCCCTTCCATTTGTATAAATCCCTTCTACAAACTGTAGACCACACAACCGTGTGGCGGGCTGGCGGCAGCATCATATGTGATTGAGCTTTAACATACACTGACCAACCATAAGCATTGCACAGGATTAGTTGATAGGCTGCCATAACCCAGTCTGCCATAACCCAGTCTACGTGAAAATGTACAATGACCAAGGCTATAAAAATACACAGAGTTAGTTGGTTACATGTTACATAGGGTGAAGGATTCAAGGATCTAATGGAAATATTTATACTGGAAATTGTGGAATTTTTTAATGTGAATTCCATAAATGAAAACATATTCTTTTTTCAATTAATTGAGATGGAGACAAAAGTTGTGGTCAGTTAACTGTTAATAAAATCATGTTATGGATACATGTGCCTACCGATAAATGTGCTTAACCCTTTACCCAACACAGACGGTATCAAAATTTATTATTTTAAATATTATTTTATATTTTTTTTCAAAAAATTTCAACAAAACCATATCATGTGACCCCTCATTGGAACGAGCTCTTTCCAACGAGGGGTCACATGATATGGTTTTGTTGAAATATTTTGGAAAAATACTACTTTTTCAACTGCTGAATTTGCATATTACGCGGGCGGAATCGGCCGATTCGTTGGTTAAAGGGTTAACCAATCATCAAGGAAAATAATGATCTCGGAAAATTATGGTCAACAAAATGATTTTGTGATCTAAAGACTGAATTCAGAAAGTGGTACAGCAGTGCAGATAGTGGCATGTAATGGAAATGTTAACACTGAAACATATACGTGAAAGCATCCTGTGGCTGCAAGTGCTTTCCAATAAATACAGGCCTCGACAAATCAGGCGAACGATCGTTCTATTCCCCTAAGGGTTACACAAACAAAAATTAACATGAACAGACTAACGGTTAACCAAAATGATCCATTGGTTAACCAACTTTTTAACGATCGGCATATTAGATACCTCAACAGAAAGTAGTACACATACAAATATTAAATTTGTGCTTATTCAGCTGTAAGCATAGTCCAAACATGGTCTCAAAGTCTGTAATATAAGCGTTTGGTTTGGTACGTCCTTGAAAGGACGTACCAAACCAAAAAATTATATTAAGGACTTTCAGGCCATGTTTGGACTACTGTAAGCATAGTTTATGGAAATTCAAATGCACTGCGGCCTGATGTATGATGGGCCCACAGCCGAATAAATTCTGGACTCATTCACTGTTATATGCAATGCTGCCAATAAAAGAGGCACAACTCTTATATGTAATGCTTCCAACAGAAGAGGTACAACTCTATATTTCTAGTGATTGCATATTTCTGTTTCGTTGATATTTTTATTGTCGGAAGTCATCAAATGTTGCCAACAGAAGGAGCATAACTCTACATTTCCCTCCCAAATCCTCCCACCAGCGCAGGCCCCCAGCCTCCGGGATATGCTTGTGGCATATCGTGTTTGGATTTTTGGTTAACCAATAGGTTAATGAAACAAATTTACATGACCTTCAGTATAGGATAATGAACAACTAAATGGGTAACCTGTTAATGGGTTAATCAAAAATATGGCATTGTCAAGGCCTGAAATAGGTTGTGCCCATGATTGTCGTAAAATCATAACATATTTGCCACCTGTGGCTTTTATAACTGCATGTTGTTATGGCCACCCTTGAAATGTTACAATGTGAAATTATTGTAAATGGATTTGATATTACCATAGGGACACACCCCCCCAAACAAGTTCAATACAAGCTCTCATATGAACAATAACATGACTAGAATTTACATTCAATATTTTTCTCTATCAAGAGTATAAGCAGAGAGTACTTATCAACTCATAACTTTACAGGCAACCTACTCAGCCCCACCCCTTTTTCTTTCAGTCAAGACAAATTTACACCACTCATGGTCTCTCTAGTGTTAGTGTTGCTTGTTTGTTTTTTGGGGTTTAATGACACTCAACAGCCAAAATCCTCTCGTGTCAGACAGTTTTACGAGTGGAGGAAGCCGGAGTGCCCAGCAAGAACCATTGAGCAGTGGCAAGCAACTCTGTCAGACTCCCCAACTTACTAACATAGTCAACAGCAGTTGATGGCAAGTGCACCATTGATATGCAGTGTGCCTTATTACACATTGCCACTGTGCACCCCCCCCCCCCTCCCCCTCACTCCTTCACAACAAGGGCAATCAGGATTAAGTGTCTTGCCCAAGGACACAATGCAGTTACCTCTTTTGGTTTAACCCTTTACCCAACGAATCGCCCACATCTGCCCACATAATATGCAAATTGAGCAGTTGAAAAAATTTAATTTTTCAAAATATTTCAACAAAACCATATCATGTGACCCCTCGTTGGAACGTGCTCAATGAGCTCGTTCCAATGAGGGGGTCACATGATATGGTTTTGTTGAAATATTTTGAAATTTTTTTAAAAATTATATTTAAAATAATAAATTTTGATATCGTCTGCATTGGGTAAAGGGTTAAAGTTCACTGCACTAACCACTGGGCCACTGCACTCCAATTGTACTTGATAAAGAGTTATGTGTAAAAGTGCAGATAATCCCGAAATAATACTATAACTCTTAACCACCTGGGTATTTTTTAAAGTATTTTTCATCAACTCTGGTCATGGCTGCCATGAAGCAAAGAAATTATTTTATTTATTTATTGGGGTTTAATGACACTTTCAACAGAACAGGTCACCTCGTGTCACACGGTTTTATGAGTGGGGGAAGTCCTCGGACCCAGAGAGAACTACAGAGATTCGCCCTTTCAGATTCCCCAACATACTGACTTTGTACAAGCAGGATTAGCATTGGTTGAAGACAAGAGCACCATCAACGGGCAGTACGCCTCAGTAAACAGTGCCCCTGTATGGGCACTCAGGATTAAGTGTCTGGCCCAAGGACACAATGCAGTTACTCCTGGCGGGGATCAAACTGTGAATCTTTCGGATTAGAGTCCAATGCTGAAACCACTGAGTGAGCCACTGCACACCCTAATTTAACAATATGTCAGAGGTGAATAAAAGTTGATTCAGTGGACAGAGAAAAAAATTCTGTCAAAGAAGCAAACATATTTCCTATTCAAGTGACAAAAGAGTTGCTGTCTTGAGCAGCAATATCCACCAGCAGCATGCAAGGAGTTAACCCTTTACCCAACGTAATGGCCAAAACCGGCCAGTGCTATTCTAAAAAAAATGGCCAATTAATTTTCACTATTTTTTTCATTTCTTGTCTCAAAAACATAGGTTATGACCCCTCTTTGGAACGAGCTCATCGAGCTCATTCTAAAGAGGGGGTCATAACCTATATTTTTGAGATACAAAATGAGAAAAAAAATTAGTTATTGAAGAATTTTGATTGCAAGTGTCGTCTGCTTTTCATGTTAGGTAAAGGGTTAACACTTATCTAACATAAGATAACAGCCCTATCAAGTCAGTGTTTAATTTACAAAAAATAACATTCCAATTGTTTCTTCTTTAAATTTGTGTCTCCAATGCCCAGAACTTAAACAATATGTCAAAGGTGAATAAAAGTTGAGTCAGTGAACACAGAAAAATGTGGTCAAAAGAAGCCAACTTTATACCCAGGGATGGATCCAAGAATTTTGTTGGGGAGACCTGTTTTTCAATTGAGGATGTCCCAAATAAATTGAGATGTTTCAATACAGATCATTAGACCCACCGCATGTGTCTTGAAGTGCTTTTCTTTTTTCAATTGCATGTGTCTAGATTTCTACCAAATATTGGAAATAATTGCTTCAAACTGGTAGATTTCAAAGTTGAATGATATTTTCCTGCAGGAATTTGGGGACATTTGGGCTCCAGAGTTTGGGTGCTCATACCTGGAACAGGTATCGAATTGATGTGGGAAATGTCCCTGATTATACCTATTCTTGTGACAAGAGAGCTGCTGTTTTGGCTGGTCTCGGGCAGGAATTTATAACCATGGGGAACGACCGTCGATATCTGCTTTGAAACAATGGTGTTCAACTGATGACTCGGAGACAAATTAAAGATGATAACAATTTAATATTGAGTCTGGTATTCCAAATGTCTAACAGTGACAAACATTTAACAACTGGTCTTGTTGGATATCCAAACAATATCACCGTAATAATAGCTCATGGGATTTCCCAGTAAAATGAAGCAGAGTAACGTTTGGAAATCCAAACTATAACTGAATTCTTACTTGTGATCAAGGCTATATATACAATACAATAAATGGCTCATGTCACAACAGGTTTACAGGATTTTAAGATTAAAGTAAGCTTTCACTGCATCTGAATCAGATGCCTGATTAACTTACTGAATAGACCTCAAATAAACAATGGGGGAAGCAATGAATAAAGGCAACTTGTTAACAACTTCTATGAGAGAGGCTTGCTGTCACACGACGAATGAAAAAGTATGCCAAGTTTGAAACAATTGAAATTAAATTGGACAAAATGAGAATAGTAGATTGTGAAAGCAATATAATAACAGTAAATTTGTGTTTTTGTTTCGAAAGTTTATCATGTACACGCCCCGGTGATAAATATTCGCCAAGAAGTTAATGCAGCAATAAATAATAACTAGAGAAGTGGCACAGGTAATAATAATATTTGGCTAATAACTGTATAGTCAGCAGCGAACTGAAGGTGACAAGAAAATATCTGCCTACTTGAATGCAAGCCATAAAATGCAAACATTCAATGGATATTTACCACCATGAATTACAAAGTATGAAATGCAAAAAGCGGTTATAAATTATATTTTATAGTTGGAGTATTTTACAAAAGGTACTTGAGTAGAGTAATATTCAACTTCATAAAGCACTCAGTTTAGAGGAGTATGACAAATACAGTGGAGTACACTTAATATCTCTTAACTGAATCGGCCTAAAAAAGTTAAAAATCTGTTTCTCAGACCCTCCTGCATGGTCCTTTTGGCTACTGCATGCTCTCTTTTTACAACCAATGCAAACTTAAAAGAATAAAAATTAAACGGTTTATGTCTGATATTTTACCCAAGTTAATAAAATTGATAAATTTGTCCATTGAGTGCAACAAGGCTTTGCAATGCTTTAGCACTGAAAAGCCTTCTTGTACTCAAGGGACGAAATACACCACCACCCATGCTATTCTGTAGATTATGAGGCCTAAAATATAAAATAAAGAACATGAACTTTTGATGGCAAAGAAATAATTACAAAAATAAAAATAAAATACCCCCCCCCCCCCCCCCCGCCATGCAATTTTACAAAAAAAAATGGCCTGAGTGTCAGAAGATCTACTTTGTGGGGCCTAAACTGTATTTTATAGTTGAGGTATTTTACAAAAGGTACTTGAGTAGGGTAATATTCAACTTCATAAAATAAAACACTAATAGGTTAGAGAAGTATGAGAAGTACAGTGGAGCACACTTAATTGGATATCTCTTAACTAAATAACCTTATTAATCAAATGTAATTCTCAAAAACCAAACCATTTACCATACCTTTTGTACAATTCCTGTTAATTCCATATAGTTGAAAGAATAAACTCCTAGCTATTAACTGAAATTATCTGAAAGATATTTCTCGACATCCATCGACTTTATGGATAATGAGGAATATCCCTCGTAGCTTCCTGAAGGACGTCACGCTTCAATGCATCACTTTGCCTTCGATATTCAGGCCTGGCATTCTTAAAAATGCAGGAGGGTTAAAAGCCGCTCTCCTCACATGGCCAAGGGGAGCGATTAGCTCTCCTCAATCTTACAAAAGCTAAAAGTGGCAAAATGAAGTTGTACTATTAATGAATTCTGCCCAGTGGGCTTTGTACATTTTATTTGGTTCTGCTAACCAGGTAGTCTCTGTGAGGTGAGACGGCTACACTGCCCCTCCCACACCTCCGGGCCTTGGTAAGGCCCGGAGGTGTGGGAGGGTCAGTGTGGCCATATTGCAGAGACCACTAACAGCAGAGATCTGAAAACCTGTGTGTTTTAGGAATAGGCTGTTGTGGTAATCATTATTTTCTAAGGCTAGGAGGGCTATTTTTCGCCCCCCCTCAATTTTTTTTAAGGCGAGCAGTAGGCGAGCGAATAAATCGCTCTCCTGAAAATGCCAGGCCTGAATATTGTTGTAAGCGATTCAGTGCCAGCAGTACCAGAAGTTCATGCTATTCCAAGCCATTCTGGTGATTCTATGACTGAAAAATTAGATGTATAATAATAAAGTAAAATAATTAGATGTATAGAAAGGGACTCTGAGAGTGATATGGAGCCTTGAACTGGGTAACTTTTCCGAAAAACCTTGCTGATCGATTCACACAGGAAGATTTGTTTTGGATGAGTCAGCGCACTTAATTCCAAATTCCTTGTTGTAAATTTACATTTTAATGAAAAATATGAGAATATTCTCATTTGTAGTATTATAATTATTATTCCCGCATTTGAAAAATTGGTTGTCTCCATCTGTCCGTACGTCCGGGAATGGTTTCCGGTGAAAAACTCCTAGGGGTTTCAATTCAAAACATTGAAAGTGTGTTCATGTTCATTCATAGGGTCTATAGATGTGCATAAAGGTTTTGGATTTTTGATTCGGCCCTCAGGGGCGTAAGGGGCACCACTTTTGTCGTTAGAGGAATGGTTTCCGGCGAAAAACTCCAAGGGGTTTCAATTCAAAACATTGAAAGTGGGTTCATGTTCATTCATAGGGTCTGTAGATGTGCATAAAGGTTTTGGATTTTTGATTCGACCCCGAGGGGCGCAAGGGGTACCATTTTTGTCGTTAGAGGAATGGTTTCCAGAGAAGAACTCCTAGGGGTTTCAATTCGAAACACTAAAAGTGTGTTCATGTTAATCAATAGGGGCTGTAGATGTGCATAAAGGTTTTGGATTTTTGATTCGGCCCTCAGAGGCATAAGGGGCACCACTTTTGTCGTTAGAGGAATGGTTTCTGGCAAAAAACTCCTAGGGGTTTCAATTCGAAACATTGAAAGTGTGATCAAGTTCATTCATAGAGTCTGCAGATGTGCATAAAGGTTTTGGATTTTTGATTCGGCCCCGAGGGGCGCAAGGGACACCATTTTTGTCGTTAGAGGAATGGTTTCCGGAGAAAAACTCCTAGGGGTTTCAATTCGAAACACTAAAAGTGTGTTCATGTTAATCAATAGGGTCTGTAGATGTGCATAAAGGTTTTGGATTTTTGATTCGGCCCTCGGGCATAAGGGGCAGCACTTTTGTTGTTAGAGGAATGGTTTCCAGCGAAAAACTCCTAGGGGTTTCAATTCGAAACATTGAAAGTGTGTTCATGTTCATTCATAGGGTCTGTAGATGTGCATAAAGGTTTTGGATTTTTGATTCGGCCCCGAGGGGGCGTAAGGGCCACCCCTTTTGTCGTTAGAGGAACAGTTTCCGGCGAAAAACTCCTAGGGGTTTCAATTCGAAACATTGAAAGTGTGTTCATGTTCATTCATAGGGTCTGCAGATGTGCATAAAGGTTTTGGATTGTTGATTCGGCCCCAAGGGGCACAAGGGGCACCATTTTTGTCGTTAGAGGAATGGTTTCTGGAGAAAAACTCCTAGGGGTTTCAATTCGAAACACTAAAAGTGTGTTCATGTTAATCAATAGGGTCTGTAGATGTGCATAAAGGTTTTGGATTTTTGATTCGGCCCTCGGAGGCATAAGGGGCACCACTTTTGTCATTAGAGGAATGGTTTCCGGCAAAAAACTCTTAGGGGTTTCAATTCAAAACATTGAAAGTGTGTTCATGTTCATTCATAGGGTCTGTAGTTGTGCATAAAGGTTTTGGATTTTTTATTCGGCCCCGAGGGGTGCAAGGGGCACCATTTTTGTCGTTAGAGGAATGGTTTCCAGAGAAAAACTCCTAGGGGTTTCAATTCGAAACACTAAAAGTGTGTTCATGTTAATCAATAGCGTCTGTAGATGTGCATAAAGGTTTTGGATTTTTGATTTGGCCCCGACAATAATCACAAATGTGAATGCGGGGATATACTATAGTGTGCTTTGCACACAAATGACACCCCTCTAGTTAAATTTCATCTGTGAGTTGAACAATTATTTGGTTAAAATATCGTGGGACTATTTTTTTATGTTTGAGTGATTTAGCTAAATAAACAGAATCTACGCTATTTTAGTTAATATCAAGAATTATCTCATTCATGTGAACCTGAAAAACGAGAGAATAAACATCGTACGTTACTCCAAGCAGTGAACTATTAATTGTGTTTATTTCTTTCCCTGATAATATCTGCAACACAAATACCCCCCTTGCATCATCCAAGAGCAGTTTCCCAAGGTCGCTCAATTTGTTTTGACGGTTAGAAAAATTGGCGCATGAACACAAAAACATGCATGAATGATCTCATAATATGACGTCATCAGAAAGGAATGCAATGACGCTGGTTTTTAAATGGAAATTCAAGTGACAGGAGATATGAACAAAGGCAAAACAACTGTAATGGTAAAAGTAGTCCATCATGACTGGGAGTAGGATATCGCCGTGGGAGTTGAATAACACTTTCGAGGTCGTGGGAGTAGGATATGGTTTTCATTTACAAAGGAAAAAGCTGTAGAAATATAATAAAATTATTGACTTTCCTTGAGGTTGATACAAAGAATTATCAACCCGAGAGAAGTAATATTCTCTGAGGCTAATAAAATTGTCTAACATGAGGTGAACCTGGCCCTCAAAAGTGTCATTAAACCAAATAAAACAAGCTATTAATTGAAAATAGAATGTGTTTTCATTTTTGGAATTCACAAAAAAACAACAAAATGAACAAAACAAAACAATGAGCTGTCATAAGCTGAGTTTGAATGCTTTTTGAGAATACTACTGGCTGGTTTTGGCCATTATGTTGGGTAAATAGTTGATTTAGAGATGAGAGGTTGTTCGGTGCACAGAGTTAGTTACTCAGTAAATAATGAAAAGTTTTGATAACCAGAAAGTGTGACTAACCCTGTGCAATGGTAACTGCCATATCACATGCTACATGAAAATATACTCTGAGATTGTAAAAATGCACAGGTTTAGTTGGTTACAAGTTACATAGGGTGCAGGATTAAAGGAACTAAAGCAAATACTTGTACTGGATTGTGGGAATTTTTTTAAACCCTTTATCCAACGAATCGCCCGCATCCGCCCACTTAGTATGCAAATTCAGCAGTTGAAAAAATATTATTTTTGAAAACATTTCAACAAAACCATATCATGTGACCCCCTCATTGGAACGAGTTGGACAAGCTCGTTCCAATGAGGGGTCACATGATATGGTTTTGTTGAAATTTTTTTTAAAAATTTAAAAAATGATATTTAAAATAATAAATTTTGATATCGTCTGCGTTGGGTAAAGGGTTAAGTGAATTCCAAATATGAAAACATATTCTGTTTTCAATTAATAGCTTGTTATAAATAAATAAATAAATAAATAAATAAATAAATAAATAAATAGTATGGTAACATTCCCATTATTTATCAGACAGACTGTCCTGTAAAAGTTAGTTTACTTTCATAAGGTCTGTTGGGCAGTATTATTTCTGGAATTAGTATAATTTCTAGACCAGTATGTGTTAAAATTTCACAGTTCAGTTACTTGGGGCAAAATACAATAATTAAAGGTTACAATGAATAGCAAACTCATATATCACCAATTTAATTTCAGATGATGAATTGAATGATAGGATTCTAGACAAATTAGTGCCATAATATTCAGCAGTACAGCCAATGATGAATTATAATCGACTGGTTGTAACAGTCTAACAGCTCTGAGAATTTCCAAGATAAAAAAACATGAATATGATAGAATATGGCAGATGAAGTTGTCTGTGTTCTGGTCTTCTTTGATATTAAAACCTTAGAACTGACATGTAACAGGTCACTTTATCCCTTTCAGCACAGAGGAGTGTCCTATCAAAACAACTAAGATTATCCAGTGGAACCCTGTTAATTGAATAGCCACATAGCCAGTGAAAATTATTCAATAAACTGGAGTATTCAGTAAAGTGGTAGAGTGCTGGAAGCCCACATTAAAGCTTTATTCTGATGTGAAGGCACAATGAACTGAAGGTGAGACTGTCCCAGATGGGCCTGTCCATACTCCCCGCCACCATGATTATGCTAAGATGAAAAGGGGCATAACTCTAGCAAAAAAATTCTGATCGAAACAATAATCGCAGACACACAGGTTCCCATGGTATTAAACATTCATACCAAGCTCCAAAGGAATTAACTTATAAACATCTGAGAAACTCTGGACAAAATTCAGGCCTATGTGGCTGCTACTTCAAGTCAAAAAGGGGCTTAAAAATAATCTGACTGGATCTATAATTGCAGGTGCACAGGTTCCCATGGTAGTGAACATTCATACCAAGTTTCGAGCACATTGGTTCATAAACCTTTGAGAAAATCTCCGAACAAATTTATGTCTACTGATGGACAAACAGATGGTTGGATGGATGGACAAGATGATCTCCAATAAATATTAGCAAGGCAATTACATGTGAACAAATTTTGCTCACCAAAAATAATTTGGCACGCTACCAATTAAAAGAGATTTGGGTTCCTGTCTTTCTTGTATTTTAGAGAAAAAATAAGCATTTAATCTATTATATCTAGTTTTCAGACCTCAGGGAGTTCTGTCAGACAGGATACAGTGGAACCCTGTTAATTGAATAGGCACTTACAGTTAAAACTAGAAGTTCTGTCACGAATAGTGCACTTATCTAGGCTTTTTTGCGCATTGGAATTGCGCACAATTGCCATATCGAATGGCATCCAAAGCATGGCAGGTTCTCCTGGTTACTCATAGCAAATACATGAAATGTTTCTGCCAATGGACCTCCGAGTTACCCGGAGGTCCATTGGCTGAAACACTGCCTGTGCACAGGCCATATGTACAGAATATGATAGCTTTAATTGGGTCATAACGCGCACATTAACGTGCATATCAACATGCTATTTGTGCGCATTTCATGACAGGACTTCTAGTTTTAACTGTAAACAGTGAACATTTTTCAATTAACAGGAGTGTTCAATTAGGAGGATTTGGTCTCTTTCCTGTTGTATTCTAGACAGAAAATGAACATTTATTCTATTATATCTCATTTGACAGAGCTCATGGAGCCCTGTCAAACAAGATATAATAGATTAAGTGCCTATACTGGATGGACAAAGACCAAATAGGTCTATAAACGGGAAATTTGGTGCTTGTCAGGGTAATTTCTCGGGCATATTACAAGAAAGAATTTTATTCAATTAACAGCGGTCTACTCTATAACCGATATGAAATTAACAGGTCAAATTTATTTATTTATTGGTGTTTAAGGTCACTTATTACTTTCCAAAGTGTGGTTTACTGGGATTTCCCGGTTTCATTATAAACGATAACTTCATAAGTGAATTATACAATCAACAATTGAGTCATGTATCTGTGCGTGCAAAGGGTGTAATGGGGACTTCATTGTTTTTTGTTTTTTTAACCCTTTACCTAACCTGAAAAGCAGACGACCCTTACAAAAAAAATTCTTGAATAACTGTTATTTTCATTTTTTGTCTCAAAAACATAGGTTATGACCCCTCATTCGAACGAGCTCAGCAAGCTCATTCCAATGAGGGGTCATAACCCATGTTTTAGAGACAAACAAGAACAAGAGCACTGTGTAGCGGGACAATATTAGCCCGTTTTGTATTTTTGAAGGGTTGGGGTAAGGAAGGGGGTGAGGGTGAAAATTGTTTGGACCAACCCCATATTCGAACTTAACCTGTATTTTGTTGTGATTAAACAACATACCAAGTTTGGAACCAATCAGAAAACAAATAATAAAAGTTATCATCCGGAAACCAAATATTTGATGCATTCTATGTCCAACAAGGTCCATAATTCAGGGGAACTTCGAAGTTTGAACTGATCCCATATTCGAACTTGACCTGTCTTTTGTTTTGATTAAACCACATACCAAGTTTAGGAGTCAATCGAAAAAAAAATACTAACGTTATCATCTGGAAACCAAATGTTGACGAACGAACAGACCGGCGGATGGACAAATGGACAGACAGACAGACTGATTCCATAATTCGACAGTTTTTCAACAGGCGTATAATAAAAAATCAGTTAGGCCATACTAAAGTTATAATCCGGAAAACACAAAATGCACAAATTCAAAAGGAATAACTCTGGAAAGGTACATGCGATTTTGGCCAAAAGTGAACTTGAGCTGTGCTTTGTGGTCATAAACAAAATCTGTGAATTTGAAACAAATTAGTCAAGGCAATCTAAAGTTATCATCTGGAAACCACATAATTCACAAATTTGCAATCATTCAAGGGGAATAACTATGGAACGGTACATGTGATTATGGCCAAAGGTGAACTTGAGCTGTGCTTTGTGGTCAAAAATAAAATCTGAGAATTTGAAAAAAATCAGCCAAGGCAAACTAAAGTTATCATCCGGAAACCACAAATCCACAAATTTGCAATCATTTAAGGGGAATAACTCTGGAAAGGTATATGCGATTGTGGTCAAAAGTGAACTTGAGCTGTATTTTGTGGTCAAAAAAACAAAATAAAGGGCCATAACTCTACTGCAAATGGGCTGCTAGAAACGGAAATCGAACCCATCCTGTATTTTGTCATACTAAATCCACATGCCAAATTTAACTCAGCTCAAACCATTACAACTAAAGTTATCGTCTGGAAACGAAATGTGTCCAGACAGACAGACAGGTGGAGAGACCATTCACATAATATGTCCCGTTTTTCAAACGGGTGTATAAAATCAACATCTGAAAAATTTGGTGTCAATCCGTCAAGGCGTTCGGCTTTAAATGAACGGAAACCAATTTTTTTTTTCAAAAATTGTGTTTTCAAAGGACCATAACTCTGCAGCAGATGGACTGAGAAACACCAGTATCGAACTTGACCTGTATTTTATTGCTACAAACAAAATCTGAAAGTTTGATGTCGATCCGTCAAGGTGTTCGACTTAAAATGAAGGGAAACCAATTTTTTTCGAAAGATTGTGTTTTCAAAGAGCCATAACTCTGCCGTGGATGGACTGAGAAACACCAATATCAAACTTGACCTGTATTTCATTGCTAAAAACAACATCTGAAAATTTTGGTGTCAATCCGTCAAGGTGTTCAGCTTCAAATGAACGGAAACCAATTTTTTTAGAAATATTGGGTTTTCAAAGGGCCATATCTCTGCAGCAGATGGACTGAGAAACACCAATATCGAACTTGACCTGTATTTCAATGCTAAAAACAACTTCTGAAAGTTTGATGTCGATCTGTCAAGGCGTTTGACTTTAAATGAATGGAAACCAAATTGTTTACGGACAGACAGACGGACGGGCGGCCAGACGGACAGACTGATAACATAATACAATCGTTTTTTAAACGGGCATATAAAAATGTTACTAAGGTAACACATGCCCCCCCTCCTTGTGACCTTCACCTTGCAGATGCGGCGGAAACTATTATACGCGACACACCTTCTGACTGTCCTTAACATTTGTAAAAAGTTTAACAATTGTACTATGATTAGTTTCAGAGTTATGGCTGAGACACGAATGTTGACCGATTTTTAGTGTGACCTTGAAATGTGACCTTGACCTCAAAGGTACAAACCCGGCTAATCACTTGACTGGACTGGTTACTTGAAATAATTCATTCGAGGCGGGGGACTATATTGTAAAACACTTGTACGCATTCGCGCACTCGTGTTTGTACAACATCCCTCACCTCTCATGAATTATTTCACGTAACCAGTCCAGTCAAGAGATTACTCTCTATATATTTCCTGCATAAAGACTAATCATGATCATAATATGGAACAGATATCAAGTCAAGTTTAGCCAATCATTTACACCCATGCTGCCCATTTCAGAGGACTTCCATCCCATGCATTGGTTACTGGGTCCTATTTTACCAGTAAAACAAAGCTTGATTACCACAGTAAACAAGCACTGGCAGATACAAACAGCCAATTGGTCTTCATTCAATTCGCTTGATTGAGACATTTTTAACGTTTTCAATTTTGGCAGATGACATTATCGCCTGTTCTCAAACGAACTGGTGTCACATGATTATCACGTGATCGGCACCGTTGCACTTTCAATTCCAACGAAGTTAGAAAACTTAAAAAACCGACCTGATATTTACCGCTATTAAGTCAGGAATAAAGGCTTGAAATGTCTGTAGACTTACTTACTATATACAGCTGCTTGTTCTTATGGGACTAACTTTGCTGGACATTTACATATTTAATAATTAAAATAAAAATCGCATTGTTTACTAGTTGAAAACATTTCTGGAAATGGTTTCCATTTTCGAGTGTACGACAGCGAGGAACAAAAGTCACTTGACGTGTCAGGCTGTTAAGGAGATGTTCAACTCATTAACGGCCCACCACATCACAGGACTTTTTAAGCTGAGTGTTATATTCCTGTCATGCCCTGGTAAACTTTGTTAATGTACTAGGGAACACCCTATAAAGTGGTAATAATAAAGAGATATACAATTAAGCGGGCCCTACTGCATAATAGATTAAATGCCTGTTTTGGATCTATTGAGGTCAAATAGGTCTATGAACAAGGGGAATTCTGTGATTGTCAGGGTAGTTTTGTAATTAGGTTTTTTATTCAATTAACAGGAGTTTTCTCTATAAACCATATGTATTTATTTATTTATTTATTTATTTATTTATTTATTTATTTATTGATGCTTAAGGTCACATATTTCTGCACAATGGATAATTGTGACAGCAACATGGAAATGAAGTCAAGTCCAGCCAATTGTTTATACCCATGGTGCCCAGTTTAGAGGACTTCCACCCAGACATTGGTGTCCAGGTCCTATTTTACCAATACAACAGAGCCACACAGTAAACAAGCACTGCTTCACTTCCTGGTGTTCCCAAGAGGATCATATGCAATTTACAAGTCAAATTTGTACTGAAGGTATGGTAAATGGTTTGGTGTTTGCAAGTTACATGCAATTAACAGAGTTGTTCATTAAAAGTACAATGTACAAATGTACAATTAAGTGTACCCTACTGTACTCAAAATTAAAGTTTTGAGGTTGAAAAAGAATCACGCCACGAGTTGTACGATCATCCACACATGGCTATCACACATGCAAAAAACATTCAGTCATTCAAAAAATTTTCCAGCATCTAAAATAGTGCATCAGTAGTTAACCCTTTACATTACATGAATTGAAGATGTCATGCGCAAATGGTATCACAAGTAACTAAAAAAATCGAATATTCGATTGAGTGGAGTCAATCAACAAATTCAAGTCAAATTTGAGTCGAAAATAAAACCACGAATATAAAAATCAAATATAAAAAAAAATTATTTATTAATAAATGTCTTGGTATATGACTAAATTGTCAAAACAATGCGAGGAATTGAGTGCGAGCTGCAAGAACACATCATTATTCTTATGAGGGCAAAACTAAAGATATAAACACTATGCAGTATGCACTCCTGACTGATCACCAGTTCCTTTTCATGTTATTAATACAACCATTTCTGGTGTATTGTAAAATAAAAACATGGAACTTTAAAGTTAGCGTGTCGTGTGATTACAAATGACATCGGTAAAACACTCTTACTTTACACTGGATAAAGCCACAGCTACCTACACATGTAATACATGTAAGACTTCGTACAAAGCCCAAGTGACAGGGACTACATCTCACCTGTGGGGACACCTCAATAAGAAGCATCCATCGCTTCATGACAAGGCAAGATCGGATGATGCCAAGCTTAAAGTCAGGAAGGGGGCAAAGCAATCACAGGTTCATACAGATTCTTGTCTCTAATTCAGCCATGATTGCAAGTGTGCTCCATTGTTAACATACGATCTGTTAACCCTTTATCCAACATAATGGCCAAAACTGGCCAGCGCCATTCACAAAAATCGCCAATTAATTTTCATTATTTTTTCATTTTTTGTCTCAAAAACATAGGTTATGACCCCTCTTTGGAACGAGCTCGACGAGCTCGTTCCAAAGAGGGGTCATAACCTATGTTTTTGAGACAAGAAATGAAAAAAATTAGTTATTCAAGAATTTTGTTTGCAAGCGTCGTCTGCTTTTCATGTTAGGTAAAGGGTTAAATGTTAACATGAAAATGTGGATAAATCATCTCTACAATGCCAAAACAATCTTAATGTGGCTGTTTTAAAGTGGACATATCGCGTACGAAATCGCACTTGGACACCTGGTTTCGGCTAACATGGTTCAAATTCGATATTCGTTCAATTCAATCAGAGTTCTACAGAAAAATTCAATACAAACTAGAGGTAATGTGAGCAAACTCACAAAGTGATACCCCCCGCGCCTGAAATGTATAAGTTAGATTATCTCCCCTTGAAAATGTCAGAACGGAATTATATTGCTTCATGCACATCTTCATATGTCGTTCTTCCATTGTGTAAAGTTTCATGAAAATTCTTCAAACGGTTTAGGAGGAGTTGCGCTTACAAGAATGGACAGACGGTATAAGTTAGATTATCTCCCCTTGGAAATGTCAGAACGGAATTATATTGCTTCATGCACATCTTCATATGGAGTTCTTCCATTGTGTAAAGTTTCATGAAAATTCTTCGAAAGGTTTAGGAGGAGTTGCGCTTACAAGGATGGATGGACAGATGGACAGACAGATGGATAGGGTGATTCCTATATACCCCCCAAACTCTGTTTGCGGGGGGTATAACTAAGATTTGGCGCCGCAAGTGGGGGTTCATCAAAGTGGGAGAATAGAGAGTTCAGCTATCCGAAAGTCACAGTTTTGCCAGTGGTGAAGTCAAGATGTTCAGACAGTTGAACTAAGAGAAGAGGAAACTTAAGACTTATATTGGTGAAATGAGAAACATTATTTATTAGATATGATTTCCTTTCCCAGAATTTCTCATTATTAAACTTGCCTGATATGGCTTCAAATTTGGCTGATATGATGCTGATCTCAGCTGACATGAACCAACCTATAGTTGTCTCCTCTCAATGCATCAGTTGGCACAACCAATTTGTTTACAATAAAAATGCAGTTAGTCGGCGAAGGCATTCAAGACAATTTGAAGTACCAGGCATGGTGGAGTGGTTTGAAGCAGAGTTTTGTATGATGAGGAATTAATGATGGCAATAAGTAATGATTAGGTGGAGAAAGAGAAGAAAGAAGAGAGTTGTATAGACAAGAGGCCCCAAGGGGCCTGAGGGCGCTCACCTGACATGGTTGCCTAAATATCAACCCAGAGAATTGATTTCAACAAGTTGCATCTGCTCCTCCTAAGAAAAGCTTATACCAAATATCCAAAGATGCTGACCAGTGGATCTAAAAAAAAAAGAAGATATTTAAAGAATATTCCTCATATTGAACTAAGTTATAATTCGAGCTCCCACAGGGAGCCCATACATGAACCCAGGGACTTGGCTTTAACAAACTTGAATCTCCCCCCCCCATCCCCCCCCCCCAAGGATGCTGCACACCAAATATCAAAACATTCCGACTGCTGGATCTGAAGAAGAAGATTTTTAAAGAAAATTCCTCATTTTGAACTAAGTTACAATTCAAGCTCCCACAGTGAGTCCAAATATGGACCTAGGGACATAGCTTGAACAACTTGAATCCTCCCCCCCCCCTTCCCAACCTCCATCCCTCCCTCCCCCCGAGGATGCTGCATATCAAATATCACAACATTCCTCATTTTGAACTAAGTTATAATTTGGGCTACCACAGTGAGCCCAAATATGAACCCAGGGACTTGGCTTGAACAAACTTGAATCTCACCCCACTAAGCATGGTGCATACCCAATATCAAAAGATTCTGCCTGCTGGATCTTGAGAAGAAGATTTTCAAAGAAATTTGCCTGAAATGCAAAAAGTTCGAATTCGAGCTTCTATAGTGAGCCCAAATATGAATCTAGGGAGCCGATTTGAACAAACTTCAATCAGATCCACCCCACAATGTTGCATGCCAAATATCAAAAGATTCTGCGTGCTGGATCTGGAGAAGAAGATTTTTTTTAAGAAATTTGCCTGAAATGCAATAAGTTCGAATTCGAGCTTCTATACTGAGCCCAAATATAAACCTAGGGGGCCGATTTGAACAAAACTTAAATCAGATCCACCCCACAATGTTGCATACCAAATATCAAAAGATTCTGCCTGCTGGATCTGGAGAAGAAGATATTTTAAGAAATTTGCCTGAAATGCACTAAGTTCGAATTTGGGCTTCTATAGTGAGCCCAAATATGAATCCAGGGGGCCGATTTGGACAAACTTGAATCAGATCCACCCCACAATGTTGCATACCAAATATCAAAAGATTCTGCCTGCTGGATCTGGAGAAGAAGATTTTTTAAGAAATTTGTCTAAAATGCACTAAGTTCGAATTCGAGCTTCTATACTGAGCCCAAATATAAACCTAGGGGGCCGATTTGAACAAACTTGAATCAGATCCACCGCACAATGTTGCATACCAAATATCAAAAGATTCTGCCTGCTGGATCTGGAGAAGAAGATTTTTGAAGAAATTTGCCTGAAATGCACTAAGTTTGAATTCGAGCTTCTATACTGAGCCCAAATATAAACCCAGGGGGCCGATTTGAACAAACTTGAATCAGATCCACCCCACAATGTTGCATGCCAAATATCAAAAGATTCTGCCTACTGGATCTGGAGAAGATTTTTTAAGAAATTTGCCTGAAATGCACTAAGTTTGAATTCAGGCTTCTATAGTGAGCCCAAATGTGAATCCAGGGAGCCGATTGGAACAAACTTCAATCAGATCCACCCCACAATGTTGCATACCAAATATCAAAAGATTCTGCCTGCTGGATTGGAGTTTTTTCAAGAAATTTGCCTGAAATGCACTAAGTTCGAAATCGGGCTCCTATACTGAGCTCAAATATGAACCCAGGAGGCCGATTTGAACAAACCTGAATCAGATTCACCCTACAATGTTGCATACCAAATATCAAAAGATTCTGCCTGCTGGATCTGGAGAAGAAGATTTTTCTCATTGCCAACAGTGTTAAAAAGTGCTGAAAAAAGTACCTTGTGATCAAAGCGATAGGGATTTTTTTTAACCATTCTATTCTACTGGATAAAAGTAAGCTTTATACAAAATAAGAATTCTCTGTGCCGTGTAGTTTTGGAGATATGGCAGTTTTAAGGTTTTTCCTATTTTTAGCTCCCAAGGTTCCCATGGGGCAATGAGAAAATTTTTTTTTGCATCAATCAACTACTTATGACCCATTATCATCTCATATCAAATTTGGTTCAAATCGACCTCACGGTTCTTTTTTTGCCCCTCCCATAACGAAGGCAAATAATGCCCGACAAACTTCTCTTGAACAAACTTGATTCTAAACCTCAAAAGGACTCTTTATACCACATATCAAGTCTCTCCTACTGGTGGTTCATTAGAAGAAGATTTTCAAAAAATTTGGCCATTTTTTCTCCACACCTCTGCTCAATATGAGCCGAAACCTATTTTGGATAAAAATCAAAATGCCCCTATATAACCACTACTTACCTGAAATTTAATTAAAATGTGGCCAGTGGTTTAGGAGAAAGAGGCTCAAACACCACCTTCACGCAGGACGACGGACGACAGACAACGGATGACAGACGACGGACAACAGACAAGGACAACAGACGACAGACGATGGAAGAAGAGTGATAAGAAAAGCTCACCCTGACTTTCAGTCAGGTGAGCTAAAAACTGGTAGCTAGGCTACTTATTTGGAGGCATAACCAGTGACATAGTCGGGGGAGGGGGCATATCCCCCCCCCCACCCCCAAAATTTCAGTCATCCCCCTCTTCCCTCATGTTAACCCATATAGGGAACATCTAGCAAGAAATTTTAATATCTAGCAATTTCCTTGACGCCTTTCACAACTTATAAATTATGGGCACAAATGGACTCAGAGTCAAGGAAATTGAGTTCTTTGTCTCAGGTTTCAAAATTTTCCCCAGGGGGAGGGAGTGGATGGGTGGGGTGGGCAGACACCTCTAATGGGAGGGGGCACCCTCTCTTGTGCTTGCCCCCATACTGCCGCTGGATGATGCAGAGAATCCTATTCTGTATGCCCCCCTAGATATTACTCTTGCTCCCCTAAATTTGATATCCTGACTACGCGTCTGGCATAACTTCACCACTTTTTGGAGCACCCACCAATGACTAAATCAGTTAAAAACAGAGTGTTGTTATGTTCTGCTGTCAATTTTACAAGAAGATCCATGCAAATTAGCAATGGATGGACTAATTCAGTGTGGTATAACTAATGAATGCGTTTCAAGTTCAGAAAAGCATGAGGAAGGCACTGAATGCCCAGTTCTATTAACAACAGTTTGATTTGATGAAGTCTCTCAAAACATCAATTATAGTGCTATTTATTCCACAAGAGAGGTTTTTGCCGAGAAGTAATAAAATAACTTCTCATAAAAAATAATCAGAACTGAGACAAACATAAAAAAAATCTGTGAATATCAATACATCTTGTCTATGACACTGTTTATAACTGTTTAATGCATTTGCACTATTAAGTTTTTATTGATCCAGAAATCTGTAAGTGCATCACTACGTTCACAAGTTTCAATAAGGTAGTATTTTGAACCCTGTAGGCACCCTACAAAAACTGGAAGAAAACCAGTTAAGTGGGCTCATCATTCATGTCCGGAGACAACCAATTTAGTTTCACTAGAACATTTCTGGCAGGGACCAATAGGATCAGTTCAGAATGAGTGCTATCATAGTGTGCATTCACCCTTGTATTGAGGGTGTGTGAGTGTGTTTGAGGTTAAAAATTCGCACTGGCACAGACATTTCCTACTGAAACGTTTTTTTTTAATATGCCACCGAAAAATTGTTTTCATTTACTGAACCCTGATGGGTTTCAAACATGACAAAAAATACATAAAATTGATTTAAACTAAGTGATGAGCTTAGAAATTGGTTAAACTGACTGGCAATAATTGATGTTATTCCTTCATGGGCTCTAATTTAGTCCTTACAAGGATGTTACGCAAGCTTTTGTTTTTCTTACAGGTGATGACAGGTCGAAGATTCAAAGGTTCATTTAATTTAACATTGGTTAAATTGAATTCATCTTTTAACATTTTTGCTATTTCGATATTCATTCTGTTGTATGTTAAAGTGAAAGGAATGATGGACCTCCTTTCGCATTCTCCCTCTGATATGTTAATACCAAATGGCCAGAGGGTTTGAAGTGTATTGATCCAAAAAGCTTCACGTTTTTTCTAAATTCATCCGTTTCTTCTAATGTATCTTTAATTGGTGGTTGTTCAAGAGGATGGATTTCGAAATCGTCCAAAGAATGGCCAGGAAGGTTAAAATGTTGTGCTTCTGGGGCATCAGCATTATGTTTTATATCCTGCTTGTATGTAGTAGCACGTTCACGGAAAAGATTTTAACTTTGACCAACATACTGCTTCCGACAGCGCTTACACGTGATAAGGTAAACTAGAGTGATGTCACATATGCAGCCTGACTGTCCCAGGAATGGCAATGCTTAGACGCAAAATAGTCGGAGCCATTTTTTGTTAACAGTTTACCTAACGAATCTGCCATATCTGCACTCGTGATATACAAAATTTGCTATTCAAATTTTATTTTTTCATTTCTCTACTTCAAAACATACCTCAAGACCTATTAATGGAACAAATTTGATGAGCTTGTTCCAATAAGGAGTAATAAGCCATTCTTAGAAGTAAATAAAGAATGAAAAAATCTGAGGTTTCAGAAAAATAATTTGTACTGTTGGCTTCAACTTGTGTAAGTTAAAGGATTAAAGATGCAGTACATAAATCAATGTTGGGCTATATGAGTCAATTTTCTTTTTTGCATGTAATAACTCCCAATCCTTCAAAATGCATTTTGGGCATAATTGCCTAAGTGACAATTTGTGTGTGTGTGGAGTGTGTGTGTGTGTGTGGGGAGGGGGGGGGGGGGGCAGTTTTGGAACCTATATTGAAATTCCTAGCTGGAAAATTCACATACCTAGCTGGAAAATTCACATATCAACTTTGGTTGAAATCAAAGAATCCAAACTGGAGTTATCAGTCGCAAACCAATTGTTTACAGACAGATGGATGGACCGACAGATTGACGGACGAAAGTCATTACTATAGCCCTGACTATAAACAGCCAGGTTAAAATTGCATTTTGTACCAAAGAAAAAATATTGCATGAATGGCCCTGGGTGAGGAGGAGGAGGTAGGGTGGGGGATGAGGGGTGGGGGAGAGTGGGGGTGTGTTAGGGGAGTCCATTTTTTTTTTCACTTGTGGTCAGTCTAAATCCTTCAGAATGCATTTTGAGCAGAGAATAAAAAAATACCTAACTGGCACCATGGGGGTGGGGGTGGGTGGTGGTGTTTGTCTGGGTTTTTAACCACAAACATTAACCAAAACTGTAAAAAAGCATTTTTGACGAAAGAAAAAAAAAGTGCCTAATTGGTCCCCAAGTAGGGGGGTGGGGGGAGTTAAGTGAGTTTAAAAAATGTTCCGCACGTAGTGACTGTAAATAGTTCATAATGCATATTCGAGGAAAGAAAAAAAAAATGCCTAATTGGGGGGGAGGGGGGGGGGGGGGGATAATTTGTCTGGATTTTTAACCACAAACTTTAACCAAAACTGTAAAAAAGCATTTTTGACAAAAAGAAAAAATGGGTTATGCATGTAGTGACTGTAAATAGTTCAAAATGCATATTGGAGGAAATAAAAAAAAAAAAATGCCTAATTGGGGGGGGGGGGGGGGGGGGGGGGGGGGGGGGGGGGCAGTGGTGTTTGGGTTTTTAACCAAAACTGTAAACAAGCATTTTTGATGAAAGAAAAAAAAAGTGCCTAATTGGCCCCCAGGGGGAGGGGGAGGGGGGTACATAAGTTTAAAAAAAGGTTCCGCATGTAGGGACTGTAAATAGTTCAAAATGCATATTGGAGAATAGAAGGAAAAAAAAGCATAATGTGGGGGGGGGGGGGGGGGGAGGGGGGCATGGTTTGTCTGGGTTTTTAACCACAAACTTGGAGTCATCCTACCAAGCTACAATGAAATCCCTTCATAATTATGGCCTGTGGAATATTCTAAAGGTTTTCGGGCTTCGGGCCTCTGTTGCCGTCACAGTTGCCCAAAAGGGGACGTTCTCATGTAGACATTATATGAAGTCAACCTATCAAGTTACAACGAAATCCCTCCATAAATATGACCTGTAGACTGTGCTAAAGGTTTTCGGGCTCCGGGCCCCTATTGCCGTCACAGTTGCCCAAAAGGGGACGTTCTCATCTAGACATTATATGAAGTCAACCTATCAAGTTACAATGAAATCCCTCCATAAATATGATGTGTAGACTGTGATAAAGGTTTTTGTGCTTTGGGCTTTGGGCTCAGGCAGCCACCATGGTTGAATGATCGCAACCAATAGGGGACATTCTCATCTGGGCATCATGTGGATTGATCCTACGAAGTTACAATGAAATCCCTTCATAAATATGACCTGTAGACTGTGCTGAAGGTATTCGGGCTTCGGGTACCTGTAGCCGTCACAGTTGCCCAATCAAGTCCAAAAGGGGACTTTCTCATGTAGACATTATATGAAGTCAACATATCAAGTTACAATGAAATCCCTCCATAAATATGACCTGTAGACTGTGCTAAAGGTTTTCGGGTTTTGGGCTCGGGCAGTCCTGACGGTTGATAGATCATGCCCAAATGGGGAAATTCTGATGTAGACATCATACGGAGTCATCGTATCTAGTTACAATGAAATCCGTTCATATTAAACATGACCTGCAGACTGCCCTATAAGTTTTGGGTTTCGGGCTTGGGCAGCTATCACGGTTGACAGATCATGCCCAAACGTGGACGTTCTCATCTAGGCATTATAGGCATTATACAGAGGCATTCTATGAAGTTGCAATGAAATCCGTTCATAAATACGACCTGTAGACCGTGCTAATGGTTTTCGGGTTTTGGGCTCGGGCAGCCATACCGGTTGACCGATCACGACCAAAAGGGGATGTTCTCAAGTAGACATGACCTAAAACCTGCATATGAAATTTTGTGACGATCAGACAAGAACTACCAGGTATAGCCTGTATTGAAGGTTGAATAAAAAACTTTAACCACAAACTTTAACCAAAACTCCAAATGTCAACTAAACAGGAAAAGAAAAAAAAAACAAACAAAAAACATTTGAACCTTCAGTAAAAACTTTAACCACAAACTTTAACCAAAACTCTAAAAGTTAACAGATGGACAGATGGACGGACGGACGGACGGACAAAAGCCATTACTATAGCCCTCACTGTAAACAGTCAGGCTAATAATAATATTTGGTGAATCACAATGGAGGGGGTTACGGATCTGATAACGATTTTTCGTTTGTTCAGAGGAAAATTCCTCTTTCTGATCTGGCATAAAAGTATGCAATCTACAACGAGGCTTTCTGCAATTAAATACTGTGCCACTACCATTCTGCAATGATCTGTTGTGTAATGGTGGGGGGGGGGGGGGGCAGGAGATGAAATAGCATTGCATAGTGTGTATACCTAGCAGAGGTGCAGCGAGAATCTACATGGATTCTCGCTGGTATTGTTGTGCATATCTTTGCATGAATCGGTTCTCAGCAAAATATAAGCCTTGCCGATAATGCAACAAGGAATTTAACCAAGTTGATATGTTTGAGAAGAGCTCAATGAGCTCTGTCAAACAAGATCAAATTAGTTAAATTTCTGGTTACTTTATGAGAAAACTTTGCAGACTGAAATGTTTATATTTTGACATCAGTATCAGCGTGCAGGGGGGGGGGCTAATATCAGCATCTATGGTAAATCAAAACTTGTTTACCACAGTAAACAAGCACTGCTCCAATTCCTGGGAATTTTGGGAGCAATTTTAGTTAAAATTGTTCTAAATAAACAGACAGAAATGCAGATAAATACATGTACAGTGAACCCCTGTTGATTGAATAGCCACTTTGTCAATGAAAATTATTCAATAAGCAGGATCGAGTATGCAATTAACAGGAATTGTGTTACTTTCCTGTATTCTAGAGATAAACGTAGCATTTATTCTATTATATCTTGTTTGACAGAGCTCCAGGAGCTCTATCATACAAGATATAATAGATTTAATGCCTGTATTGGATGTACTGAGGCCAAATAGGTCTATAAACAAAGGAAAACTGGGAGAGTTAGAGTAATTTCTGGACAGGTTACAAGATTTTTTATTCAATTAACAGGAGTTTACTATATAACCTATATTCAATTAACAAGTCAAATTTGTACTGTAGGTATGGTAAATGGTTTTGTGTTGGGAAATTATACTCTATTAACAGGGTTATTCAGTTAAGAGATATCCAATTAAGTGGGCTCCACAGTATTACCAAGAAAAATTTCAACCACTCTTTGTCGTCAGTTTATACTTGAAAACACACAAATTTCCAGATGTGATTATTGGAGTGGTGGGAATCCATTGATAACTATTCTCAGATTTACAATGAAAAATGAGGTGGATATATTTCTACTATCATTGAAAAAAGTCATGAAGTCAAGAGTTTTGCACTTCAATCTTCAAAAAGGAAATTCAGAATCCACATTTTTTAAACATTTTAGAATTATGTCTTTGAAGAGTGTTAATGTTGCTTTGGGCATAGAATGTTTCTCACTCTTCAGAATAATCTGTAAATGATTTACAGACACTATCTTCCACTATATCCACACCTGTTTTTAAAGGAAAAGTATGTTTACATAATGAGAATTTAGTTTACTTTTAACATCAGTCAGAGTGTAAAGACTCCAAGCAAATAAAAATTGCTGGTTCACTGAGCTAAAATGTGTCTCACAACAGTTAATTTGATTACATTTCTCATTCCTCAGTCATCATCAAAAAACTGCTGTAACACATTTTAAAATGAAAGTGCAAGGTATTAAAAAATAAAAGTAGCAATTTATAGCTGCTAAAGATGATATATTTAGATTTAATTGCATTCATACACAACTTTGGTATGAAGTACCTTGGCTAATTCACGTGTAAATATTTTTCAAATTGTTTGTTCTCCCCCACCCCCACTCCAACGGAATGTTAGTTTTATATTTACAAGTTAGAATTTGTTCACCAATTACTGTATTCTTTCTGTTTTTTACCTTTTACCCAATGCACAGGATCACAAAATTCATTATTTTAATTGTTGTTTTTTCAAATTTTTCAAAATTTTTTAACCAAACCAAGACATGTGACCCTCATTGAAACACGCTCAGCAAGCTTGCTCCAATAAGAGGTCACATGATATGTTTTCTTTTAAATTTTGGATTTTTTTTCAACTGCTTAATTTGCATATTACATGGGCGGATACAACTGATTAGTTAGCTAAAGGATTAAATAACACATGCCACCAAAATTGCAACAAAAATGTTGTTTGTTATTTTTTGTTAGGGATTAAGGCCTCTTTTAGCGTATATTACTATATTATAACATAACATATAAAGTTTGAAGTCAAATTCTGCAAATCATTTATAATTATACTGCCTACTTTACAGGAGTCACACCCTAGGTATTAGTGACCGGGTTTCATTAAATAAGTGAAACAAAACTTTTTAACTCTACTTAAACAAGCAGTGCTCAACTCCCTGGGGTTCTAAGGGGAATACAAGACTATTAAAATACCATAGTTATACAATATAAACAATATTTGTTTCCAGGAATTCAAGTGTTTGTACAAAATAATGGTATATTGACAAATGTAATGGAGTTGGATTCAGCAGCAAGCTAAACGCTTATACGAGGCTGTTTCCAGTCGGGCTTTTCTCTGTTTTCTGTAACTAGTGACAGACATCAAGGTACTTCATATTTCATCAGCAAGATGAACAAAAGTCTGCATGTAGGATCATTCACATGTGAGACAAGAAATAGGAACTAGACCTTCAACTGGTCGAGTGCTGGAAGCCAATATTAGGGCTATATTCTCAAGTGCAGGTACTTAAATTTATAGTTAAACAATAGAAAAACAGAGTGATTGGAGAAAATTCTGTTGCACTACCAGGGTTTTCAGAATAAAGGTGTCAATGACACTGTAGCTCAACTTGTCAAGACATGTACATGTATAGTATGTAACACAGCAATGACAATCACCTAGGTAATGACCTGATAACAAAGGTACATATAAAGTATTGTAACGGTCTGTACATAAATACTGGCCGTAGCCTGTAACAAATGTATAGGTAAAGTATTGTAAAGGTGGGTGACAGTCAGATGCTAAACTAGAAAAGAAATCTTTGAGTCCCAGAGTGGGTCTGACTGAACCCCAAAATATTTGTTCTCATAGCACAGTGATAACAAAGGCACCCCAACACACACTCATTCCTGTCCCAAGGTGAAAACAAAGGTACCCAAGAAGTTTCGTGAAGATCAGTTCATAAATACGAGGTGTATAGAAGTTGTGACAAAAAACTGATTGGACCTAATTTTGATACAAAATGGCCACTGGCAGCCATCTTGAATTTTGGACCGCACTCAGAAACACTTGTTCTCATCCCAAGGTGATAACAAAGGTACCCAAGAAGTTTCGTGAAGATCGGTTGATAAATACAGCCTCTAGCCCGAGCCGTATTGACATGTGTACTTACTATGTGTAAGTAGCATTGAAAAAATCAAAGTTCATCTAATTTGAATTATTTCTGCACGAGACAAAAACCTGTATTATATGTGATGTATCCCATGGTACTAAACATTCATACAAAAAATTATTCAAATCAGAGCTTTCATGTGAAAGTTCTGCGCAAAAATCTGTTTGCCCCTAATTTTGAACAAAATGGCTGCCAGCGGCCATCTTGAATTTCGGACCGAACCCAAAAACACTCGTTCTCGTCCCACGGTGATAACAAAGGTACCCAAGAAGTTTCGTAAGGATCGGTTCATAAATGCGGCCTCTAGCCCGAGCCGTACTGGCATTTGCACTTGTGCTGAAAGTAACACTAAATAAATCAAAGTTAGTCTAATTTGCATAATTTAAGCACGAGAAAAAAACCTGTATGATATGTGATGTATCTCATGGTACTAAACATTCATACAAAAAATATTCAAATCAGAACTTTCATATGGAAGTTCTGTACAAAAAACAGATTTCTGCATCGTCGGTACAAAATGGCGGCTGGCAGCCATCTTGAATTTTGGACCGCACCCAAAAACACTCGTTCTCGTCCCACAGTCATAACAAAGGTACCCAAGAAGTTTTGTAAAGATCGGTTCATAACACGAGCCGTATCCAATTGTTGACGTACGGACAGATGAACAGACGGACAGACGGGCGATGGACAACGGGCCATGACAAAAGCTCAAATTTGGCTTTGCCAAAGTTGAGCTAAAAATCAGGGTACAGAGCAAAAATCAACATTTTCCTTGCTCATGTTTCATATTCATTCAAACACAAATAAAATATTGTTCATATAAATTTGTTTTATTACAACTTATTGGAGAGTGCCTATGGGCACTGTCTAATAATCTGTAATAAAACAAATCCTGATTAACAAATTCGGACAACTAAAAATAATTTAGCCCTCAACCAATTAAAGGTAAGTCTAAGTACACACCACAACCATGCTCCCACATGGACAATCAAGATTAAGTGTCTGGCCCAAGGACGCAATGCAGTTATCATTGGTCAGGACTAAACCGTTCACCTTTTGGTTTAACCCTTTACCCAACGAATCACCCGCATCCGCCCGCGTAATATGCAAATTCAGCAGTTGAAAAAATATTATTTTTCAAAAAAATTCAACAAAACCATATCATGTGACCCCTCGTTGGAACGAGCTCGTCGAGCTCGTTCCAACGAGGGGTCACATGATATGGTTTTGTTGAAATTTTTTGAAAAATTTAAAAAAATGGTATTTAAAATAATAAATTTTGATATCGTCTGCGTTGGGTAAAGGGTTAAAGTATCATGCTCTAACAATAAGCCACCGCACTCCCGTTCATTATTTTAAAGATAAGATTAATTCAAGGACCTTCAAGTCACCTCTCAAACCATTGTCAGGGATCTTTCAGACAATTTTTTAGACTATTCCACAATCCACGCTAATTTTATGTAACTTTTGAGTAAACTTATGATTTAGAATACAGATATGTTATTTATTTATTTATTTATTGGGGTTTAATGACACTTTTGACAGCCAGGGTCACCTTGTGTCGGAAAGTTTTACAGGTGCAGGAAGCCGGAGTATCCAAAGAGAACCACCGAGCAATGACGAGCAACTGTCAGGCTCCCAAACATACGAACTCCACACAAGCAGGGTTAGCATTGGTCGAAGACAAGTGCACCATCGACGTGCAGTACACCTTAGTACACAATGCCACCGTGCCCCCACATGGGCAATTGGGATGATGTGTTCTGCCCAAGGACACAATGCAGTTGCCGTAGGTGGAATATGAACTGAGGACCTCTCAGCTTGTAGCCTGCATCTCTACCTACTTAGTCACCGCACTCCTATACAGATATGTTTGTTTATTTTATTTATTTTTTTATTTAATCTTATTTGTTTTTCCAGGACTGGCAAACAAGTTATGCAACTTATATTAACGCCTCTCCTTGGCCCAATGGCATAGGTGTGTGGGATGACCTTCATAGCAGCAACTTCATGGCTTAGCGCTTCTTGAATACTACAAAGGGATCTTTAGCCTGCACGGAGTGTGTCTCTCTCCCCACAGAGGACAGCCATTTTACGTCCCCACTCAATAGGACTGTACGCTGTAACAGCATCAACCCCACAATTGATGCTGACAGAGAGTGTTTGGACACTTCAAGAACTTTCCCTGACCGGGGATCGACCCAGGATCTGTGGCATAAGAGACCAGCGCACTTATCCACTCAGCCACCACTCTCAGTATTTTATTTATTGATATTTACAGTCAAATATTTCTGCACAATGGATAATCGTGACCACAGCATGGATATAATGAAAGTGTCAATGACACTGTAGCTCAACTTGACAAACTTGAACTTGGTAAGTTATAAATGAAATGGCAAAATTGAAGCTCATTGGTACCAATGTCATTTTTTTTGCCAGTGGCAACATTTTTTGACAGAAACTGAAGAAAATCGATAGCTCCCATCTAGAGGCCTCCCCAAACAAGCGGGCCAGGTTTGAAAGCAATCCGATCATAAATGTGCCCTGTAGGGTGTACAATAGGGAAATATTGTGGTCCAACTAGACTAAATTCTAAGAACGTTGGCCGTGGCAACATTTTTTGACGGAAATGGAAGAGAATCGATAGCTCCCATCTAGAGGTCGCCGTAAATAAGCATACCAGGTTTCAAAGCAATCTAATCATAAATGTGCCCTGTAGGGTGTGCCAATGGGAAATATTGAGTCTTCTGACTAAACTAAGTTCTAAGAACGTTGGCCGTGGCAACATTTTTTGACGGAAATTGAAGAAAATTGATAGCTCCCATCTAGAGGTCACCCCAAACAAGCATGTCAGGTTTCAAAGCAATCCAATCATAAATGTACCCTGTAGGGTGTGCCAAAGGGAAATATTGAGTCTTCTGACTAAACTAAGTTCTAAGAACGTTGGCCGCGGCAACATTTTTTGACAGAAATGGCCGAAATCGATAGCTCCCATCTAGAGGTCTCCCAAAACAAGCATACCAGGTTTCAAAGCAATCTGATCATAAATGGGCCCTGTAGGGTGTGCCAAAGGGAAATATTGAGGTCTGACTAAACTAAGTTCTACGAACGTTGGCCGTGGCAACATTTTTTGCCAGAAATTGAAGAAAATCGATAGATCCCATCTAGAGGTCACCCTAAATAAGCATACCAGGTTTCAAAGCAATCAAATCATAAATGTGTCCTGCAGGGTGTGCCAAGGGAAATATTGTGGTTTGACTAAACTAAGTTCTAAGAACGTTGGCCGCGGCAACATTTTTTGACGGAAATTGAAGAAAATCGATAGCTCCCATCTAGAGGTCACCCCAAACAAGCATGCCAGGTTTCAAAGCAATCCGATCATAAATGTACCCTGTAGGGTGTGCCAAAGGGAAATATTGAGTCTTCTGACTAAACTAAGTTCTAAGAACGTTGGCCGCGGCAACATTTTTTGACAGAAATTGAAGAAAATTGATAGCTCCCATCTAGAGGTCTCCCCAAACAAGCATACCAGGTTTCAAAGCAATCTGATCATAAATGTGCCCTGTAGGGTGTGCCAAAAGGAAATATTGAGGTCTGACTAAACCAAGATCTACAAACGTTGGCCGTGGCAACATTTTTTGCCGTAAATTGAAGAAAATCGATAGCTCCCATCTAGAGGTCACCCTAAATAAGCATACCAGGTTTCAAAGCAATCAAATCATAAATGTGTCCTGTAGGGTGTGCCAAAGGGAAATATTGTGGTTTGACTAAACTAAGTTCTAAGAACGTTGGCCGCGGCAACATTTTTTGACGGAAATTGAAGAAAATTGACAGCTCCCATCTAGAGGTCACCCCAAACAAGCTTGCCAGGATTCAAAGCAATACGATCATAAATGTACCCTGTAGAGTGTGCCAAAGGGAAATATTGAGTCTTCTGACTAAACTAAGTTCTAAGAACGTTGGCCGCGGCAACATTTTTTGACAGAAATTGAAGAAAATCGATAGCTCCCATCTAGAGGTCTCCCCAAACAAGCATAACAGGTTTCAAAGCAATCTGATCATAAATGTGCCCTGTAGGGTGTGCCAAAAGGAAATATTGAGGTCTGACTAAACTAAGATCTACAAACGTTGGCCGTGGCAACATTTTTTGCCGTAAATTGAAGAAAATCGATAGCACCCATCTAGAGGTCACCCTAAATAAGAATATCAAGTTTCAAAGCAATCAAATCATAAATGTGCCCTGTAGGGTGTGCCAAAGGGAAATATTGTGGTTTGACTAAACTAAGTTCTAAGAACGTTGGCCGCGGCAACATTTTTTGACGGAAATTGAAGAAAATCGATAGCTCCCATCTAGAGGTCACCCCAAACAAGCATACCAAGTTTCAAAGTAATCTGATCATAAATGCGACCTGTGAGGTGTGCCAAAGGAAATTGTGGACGTACGTACTAACGTACTAACATACTAACGTACGTAAGTACGTACGTACGCCGACGGACGAGAAGTGATGGCAATAGCTCAGCTTGACTTTGTCAAGTTGAGCTAAAAACAAATCCTGCCAACTGTTTATACCTGTGTTACCCATTTTAAAGGATTTAAAGACCTGTATGGCAAATATCAGTCAAATTAGAGAACGTTTGTTCAAGTTATTGCGCTAACAGTAAAAAAAAGTAATTTGACACTCTACCAGTATCAATTTAAGTGGGCTCCACTGTAGAGTACAAAGAAAACTAGATGGTGCCATTTGTGTGCGAAGCACACTATAGTATATCCCCGCATTTGCACTTTCCTTTTTGGTTAGTGCAGGATACAGACTTGGATAAACAGGCTTCACGCATGTGTGTGATTTAAAATGATAAAACAGTATTTAATTTCCTTCTGAAGACTCACATCTGAAACTACTTCAATATTTCAAACAAGATACTTCACCCAACATGACGTATAAAGGGTAGTGTTCTGATCACATCATTGTCACATGATTGAAAAACCACTTGGACCCAAATCAAAATTCCCAAACCTTCATGCACATCTACAGATGCTATCTGAACATGTTAACATGGTTTAAACATTTTGAATTCAATACCCTAAGAGCCTTTGAGCGGACAAAGATTTTCTGTGGATAAAAGTTGTTCCACTGGAACCACATGGAACCAAATTGAAATTCCGAAACCTTAATGCACATCTACAGATGCTATCTGAACATGATAACATGGTTTAAACGTTTCAAATTCATTACCCTAAGAGCCTTTGAGTGGACAAAGATTTTCTAAGGATAAAAGTGGTTCCACTGGAACCACCTGGAACCAAATCAAAATTCTGAAACCTTCATGCACATCTACAGATGCTATCTGAACATGTTAACATGGTTTAAACATTTCGAATTCAATACCCTAAGAGCCTTTGAGCGGACAAAGATTTTCTGAGGGTAAAAGTGGTTCCACTGGAACCACTTGGACCCAAATGAAAATTCCAAAACCTTCATGCACATCTACAGATGCTATCTGAACATGTTAACATGGTTTAAACATTTCGAATTCAATACCCTAAGAGCCTTTGAGCGGACAAAGATTTTGTAAGGATAAAAGTGGTTCCACTGGAACCACCTGGAACAAAATCAAAATTCCGAAACCTTCATGCACATCTACAGATGCTAACTGAACATGTTAACATGGTTTAAAAGTTTCGAATTCAATACCCTAAGAGCCTTTGAGTGGACAAAGATTTTCTAAGGATAAAAGTGGTTCCACTGGAACCACTTGGACCCAAATCAAAATTCCGAAACCTTCATGCACATCTACAGATGCTATCTGAACATGTTAACATGGTTTAAACGTATCGAATTCAATACCCTAAGAACCTTTGAGCGGACAAAGATTTTCTAAGGATAAAAATGGTTCCACTGGAACCACTTGGAACCAAATCAAAATCCCGAAACCTTCATGCACATGTACTGGTGATACCTGAACACATTAGCATAGTTTAAACATTAATGCAAGTGAATGTAACACCGGACAGACGGACGGACGGACGGACGGATGGACGGACGGACGGACGGACGGACGGACGGACGGACGGACGGACGGAGATAATGACAATATCCCCGACAATACCCTAAGATGCTATCTGAACATGTTAACATGGTTTAAATGTTTCAAATTGAATACCCTACGAGCCTTTTAGCGGACAAAGATTTTCTGAGGGTAAAAGTGTTTCCACTGGAACCACTTGGACCCAAATCAAAATTCCAAAACCTTCATGCACATCTACAGATGCTATCTGAACATGTTAACATGGTTTAAATGTTTCAAATTCAATACCCTACGAGCCTTTGAGTCGACAAAGATTTTCTAAGGATAAAAGTGGTTTCACTGGAACCACCTGGAACCAAATCAAAATTCTGAAACCTTCATGCACATCTACAGATGCTATCTGAACATGTTAACATGGTTTAAACATTTCAAATTCAATACCCTAAGAGCCTTTGAGTGGACAAAGATTTTCTGAGGGTAAAAGTGGTTCCACTGGAACCACCTGGACCCAAATCAAAATTGTGAAACCCTCATGCACATCTACAGATGCTATCTGAACATGTTAACATGGTTTAAACATTTCGAATTTAATACCCTAAGAGCCTTTGAGCGGACAAAGATTTTCTAAGGATAAAAGTGGTTCCACTGGAACCACTTGGACCCAAATCAAAATTCCAAAACCTTCATGCACATCTACAGATGCTATCTGAACATGTTAACATGGTTTAAACGTTTCGAATTCAATACCCTAAGAACCTTTGAGCGTACAAAGATTTTCTAAGGATAAAAGTGGTTCCACTGGAACCACCTGGAACCAAATCAAAATTCCGAAACCTTCATGCACATCTACAGATGCTCTCTGAACATGTTAACATGGTTTAAACGTTTCGAATTCAATACCCTAAGAGCCTTTGAGCGGACAATGACTTTCTAAGGATAAAAGTGGTTCTACTGGAACCACTTGGACCCAAATCAAAATTCCAAAACCTTCATGCACATCTACAGATGCTATCTGAACATGTTAACATGGTTTAAACGTTTCAAATTCAATACCCTACGAGCCTTTGTGTGGACAAAGATTTTCTAAGGATAAAAGTGGTTCCACTGGAACCACCTGGAACCAAATAAAAATTCCGAAACCTTCATGCACATCTACAGATGCTATCTGAACATGTTAACATGGTTTAAACGTTTCGAATTCAATACCCTAAGAGCCTTTGAGCGGACAAAGATTTTCTGAGGGTAAAAGTGGTTCCACTGGAACCACTTGGACCCAAATGAAAATTCCAAAACCTTCATGCACATCTACAGATGCTATCTGAACATGTTAACATGGTTTAAACATTTCGAATTCAATACCCTAAGAGCCTTTGAGCGGACAAAGATTTTGTAAGGATAAAACTGGTTCCACTGGCCTCTTGGACCCAAATCAAAATTCTGAAACCTTCATGCACATCTACAGATGCTATCTGAACATGTTAACATGGTTTAAACGTTTCGAATTCAATACCCTAAGAACCTTTGAGCGGACAAAGATTTTCTAAGGATAAAAGTGGTTCCACTGGAACCACCTGGAACAAAATCAAAATTCCGAAACCTTCATGCACATCTACAGATGCTATCTGAACATGTTAACATGGTTTAAATGTTTCGAATTCAATACCCTAAGAGCCTTTGAGCGGACAAAGATTTTCTGAGGGTAAAAGTGGTTCCACTGGAACCACTTGGACCCAAATCAAAATTCTGAAACCTTCATGCACATCTACAGATGCTATCTGAACATGTTAACATGGTTTAAAAGTTTCGAATTCAATACCCTAAGAGCCTTTGAGCGGACAAAGATTTTCTAAGGATAAAAGTGGTTCCACTGGAACCACTTGGACCCAAATCAAAATTCCGAAACCTTCATGCACATCTATAGATGCTATCTGAACATGTTAACATGGTTTAAACGTATCGAATTCAATACCCTAAGAACCTTTGAGCGGACAAAGATTTTCTAAGGATAAAAATGGTTCCACTAGAACCACTTGGAACCAAATCAAAATCCCGAAACCTTCATGCACATGTACTGGTGATACCTGAACACATTAGCATAGTTTAAACATTAATGCAAGTGAATGTAACGCCGGACGGACGGACGGACGGACGGACGGACGGACGGATGGACGGACGGACGGACGGACGGACGGAGATAACGACAATATCCCCGACGAAAGCGGGGATAAAAATTATAGCACTGGAACAGTCAAATGAAAGTGTCAATGATACTGCAGCTCAACTTGTCCAAGAGACTGCACTCAATAGAAAGATCCAGTAATGCCAAGTCTTTCACTCAAGTTTCTACAGAAAAGACATCACACCAAAGCTACATAGAAATCTGGAAAAAATCGCGTGAGGGATGCAGCCTGTTGGGTGTACTAATGGAATTGTTGACAATTTATATGTCAAATGCAAGATGTCCAGTGGTGGTTATGTTTTTCAACAAAATGCAGTAAAAATTGACAACTCCCATCCAGACTTCAAACCAAAGTTACATATAAAATTGGAAAAAGATTGGGAGAGAGGTGTGGCCTGCAAGGTGTGCTAATGGGATTGTTGACAATTTATATGCCAAATCCAGGATGGCCACTGCCGGCTATGTTTTTCAACAAAATTCAGAAAAATTTGATAGATCCCATCTAGACATTGCCCCAAAGCCATGTATGAAATTTGGAACTGATTGGACAAGAGCGGCAGCCTGTAGGGTGTGCTAAAGGAATTGTAGAAGGACAGAGGAATGTATGGATGTACAGACGTACAGATGAACGTATGGGTATACAGATGTATGGACGAACGACGAATGTATGGATGGATAGATGGACTGATGGATGGACAGACAGATTGATGGATGTACAAATGGACAGACGGACGAATGAACAGACGATGGATTGCAACCCATCCCAATAGCTCGTCGTCAAGTTGAGCTAAAAACAAGCACATGACAATGTATAGCCATGAATCATAATTACCACAAGCAGCTGAGTGATGTCAAGCACTGATTAATGTATTAACATAAAGGCTATCATAATGCTTTTTATAATTAATTTCATGTTGAATTAAGATTATCTGTTTTCATTTTATCATATTCCTCCTGTTTAACAGAAAGATAATCCCTTCTTGAAAACTGCACCTGGTTAATATATCCTCATACATGGTATCAATGGTCATATTCCAAAAGCTTTTAAGTCCAGTTCACAATAATACCTTCGTACATTAACTCCCAGCACTCCAGATGTATAGTATGTAGTGAGTGGATTACCATTAAAGCAAGTGTTTTAGAGGGAATCCACTCGCTACGGCAGTGTACTGCAAAATTGTATGAATTAGATGCATATTGTAAAGGTATGGATTAGGTATTATATGAAGTTTGGCAACTGTTTTGCCAACATTTCCAAATTATTCACATAGATCAACAGTATAAGAGTTTATCTTCTCCTGTGTATTCTCCCTCCCCAATCCTCCCCCAGACACACCTGGTGTGCCCTTTCCCATCCGATTTTTTTTTATACCATTTCATTTATAATTACAGAACTTTTTAAAGAATTTGCCTCAGTGCCTCTGTGCTATATCAACAAGAAAATAAAGCAATGCAAAGCACTGTATTATGTCCCCTCCTGCAATACCAATACTGCAATAGCATATGCTCCTCGCTGTTGGCATTCCTCAAGATGGCATGAATAAACAAGTGAACACACATGCCGACTAACTTAGTTAAACTCCCACTGCTCACCCATTGACCATGGGCAATTAACCCTTTGAGACTTTAATTATCCTGACGTTCAAACGTCACTGGGAATTCAGTTTCTTCAACGTTTTTCAAAATGCGACGTTAAACGTCGGAAAGTACAATTAACAAGACATTTTTCACATTAGTGATTATCTGGTTGAGGGATAGATTATTTTTGGTGGTTTGAATTTGTTATTCAAAATTTGTTTCATTACAAATTATTGGAGAGTGCCCAGAGGCAGGTATAAAGATGCAGAGACAAAATCTGCATTAATGTGGATATCCTTTCCCCTCTACTGGCCTCTCACCATACCAAAGGACATAAAATCCAATAACAGATGCTTCATTTATGAGGCAACACATTCACAGGTTAGGCTTAAAAAAAATAAAAAACTGTTTCTCAGGCCCTCCCGCATGGTCCTTTTGGCTGCCGCATGCTCTCTTTTTATAATAAATGGAAACTTTTAAAAAATCAAAATTAAATGGTTTATGTCTGATATTTTACCAAAGTTAAAAAAATTGATAAATTTGTCCCTTGAGTGCAAGATGGCTTTGCAATGCTAAAGCATTGCAAAGCCTTCTTATTCTCAAGGGGCAAAATACACCACCTCCCATGCTATTCTGTAGATTATGAGGCCTAAAACATAAGCCTTGCTATGAACTTTTGATGGCAAAGGAATAATTACAGAAATAAAAAATAAAATAAAAAAATGCTAGCCAGCATGCAATTTTACAAATAATGGCCTGAGAAACAGAAGATCTACTTTGTGGGGCCTTATTCATTTATTTTTTTATGAGTTTGCTACTTGTAAGAAGGGCTCTGCAGATCACAAATTTTGGAGCAAATCGATTCAAGCAGAGGATTTTGAACTGAATCAAATGCTGGATCAAATCTCAACACTCTTCCAAGTTGTAGATATTCCACCTTCTTATAACCATAAATCTTGTCAGTCTCCACTCAAATAATGTATGCAATGGTGACATGTCTGTTTGGGCATATCAATCAAACAGTGGAATATTTCAGAACAGGATCAAAGCCTTTCGGAAGCGCAAACCTCCTTGCACTTTTCTTCTGTCATGAGGTCTCCTGTACAGGAGACCTGTTGATAGAAGAAGAATTCAAGATGACATGATACACTTGGTAGGATTTTGAGGACATCTCAATGATTCAAGAATTTCTGAACCATCGGAACTCAAATGGAATTGAATAGAACGATCGATATGATTTTGAATCAAACTGCATTTAAAGGCTGCGCAGGGCCCCACCACTTGTTATCACTCATTACATCATTAGTTAGAACTTTGGATATTCTATTATTACAAAGAGAAAAACTGTCAGTTGAAAACTGAAAGTATTTGCTTATTTAAAGGGGTTTAATAACTCTTTGCATGCTGCTGGTGCATATTCCTTTCCAACAGAGTTTCTCTTGTCACCAAAATAAATATAATTTGGGCACATTTAATCATATTTATTCAAAATTGAATGGATTTTTTCACCGATGATTTTTGTGTTACATTTACATTAATTTTTCATCAAATCTAGTCATGGCTGACTAGATTTGAACAAAATATCTTGAAACTGCTTGAAGGGTTAAGAGTTAAAGACACTTTCAACACCTAGGGTCATATCGTATCAAACAGTTTCAGTTTTATGGGTGGAGGAAGCCAGAGTACCTGTTGTGAACCATAAAGAAGTGGCAGGCAACTGTCAGACTCTCTAACTCACTCACCTGCACAAGCTGAGTAACCAGCAGTTCAATTCAAGTGCACCATCGGCATGCAGTATGCCTTAGTACACATTGCTACAGTACCCTCCTTACCTCTGCCCCCCCCCCCCACACACACACATACACCATGTGATCATAATTAAGTGTCTTGCCCAAGGACACAGCGTAGATGGTGCGGGGCAGGATCGAACCATCAGCCTTTCAGTTTAACCCTTTACCTAACATGAAAAGCAGACGACACTTGCAAAAAAAATTCTTGAATAACTAAATTTTTTCATTTTTTGTCTCAAAAACAGGTTATGACCCCTCGTTGGAACGAGCTCGACGAGCTCGTTCCAAAGAGGGGTCATAACCTATGTTTATGAGACAAAAAATGAAAATATTTTGAAAATTAATTGGCGATTTTTTAGAATAGCGCTGGCCGGTTTTGGCCGTTACGTTGGAAAAGGGTTAAAGTTCAATGCTCTAACCGATGAGCTATATTTATTTACTGACGTTTAAGGTCACTTATGTCTGCAAGATAACTAATTGTGGTGACCACAACATGGATATAAAGTGAAGTCCAGCTAATGGTTTATACCCATGTTGTCCATTTTAGATTTTAGAAGACTTCAACCCCAGGTATTGGTTACCAGGCTCTATTTTACCAGCAAAACAGAGCTTGTTTACTACAGTAAACAAGCATTGCTTCACTTCCCAGAGTTCCCCAGAGAACAACATAGCACTCCCAGTTGAAAGGTATTTAAATTTTAAGCAGCTGTAAATGTTCTGTGGAAACTGTGTAAGAGAGGTTGATGCACAACAGTATGAGCAAATTTTTATTACCTTGAAGTAACAAACTAATAAATCCAAATGAAACCAATAATGAGATTTGTAGGGTGATATTATAAAATCACTTATTTTAAGCAGTTATCTACGTAATTGAATTTGTGGATATATTTTGATTTGTTAAGGTGATATACAGACAATATTCTTTATATTAAGAATATTGGTTCCACCATGACTGCCTTTTTTTTTCACTGAAGACAGGATGATTATCTGGAAGAAGTCGTTCTCTAATTTTGTTCTACATTCTCTGTAACCCTTTACCCAACACACACTACATCAAAAATTATTATACTATTGGTTTTTCAAGATTTAAAAAAAAAATTCAACAAAACCATATCATATGACCCCTAACTGGAATGAGCATGATGAGCTCATCCAATCGGGAGAAAAATGCCTGCAACGGGTTTGGAGGGAGGGACAGAATGTGGCAGAAAACTTGACAGCTTCGGATTTGGATGAAGTTTTATTGGAATCATGAAAGCACAGAACAAAGATGTGCAGACTGTATTCCTCCGGAGAATCATTACAACAGGATGGGAACCATTGGGGGGGGGGGGGGTGCATTTTATCCCTGATTCAGCACTTTTTAATAGAGCCATCAGGTCGCAAGTTTGATCCCTAACCAGGACGACCCCGTTGGCTAATCATGACCGTGACAGTTTTACGGGTGGAGGAAAACAGAGTACCTGGAGAGAACCACCGAGCATCGACAAGCAACTGTCAGCTCCTCAACATTCTAACTCTGTTCAAGCTCCGCTCAAGCAGGGTTACAGCAGCTGAAGACATGTGCTCCACTGACGTGCAGTACGCCTTAGTACATGGCGTCATTGTGCTCCCGTGTAGGCAACTGGGATAAAGTGCCTTGCCCAAGGACACAATGCAGGTCGTCCCAGACTGGGATCAAACTCGGGACCCCTAGCATAGGAGTCCAGCAGTCTACAACTGAGCCACCACGTTCCTGAGTGAAAACAGTTAATCAAAATTTCTCAATAATAATAATAATAATAATAATAATAATAATAATAATAATGTAGTTTAAAACTAAAGTATCCACAAATATGTGCTCACAGGCTTTACATGAAGGAAAAAAAAAATACCATTTTTTAAAATTTTTCCAAAAATTTCCACAAAATCTTATCATGTGACCCCTTTGGTGAGCTCGTTCCAATAAGGGGGTCACATTTATTTTTTTATTTATTGGTGTTTAAGGTCACATACTTATGCACAATGGCTAATCGTGACCATGACAGTCTGACGGGTGGAGGAAGCTGGAGTACCCGAAGAGAACCACCGAGCATCGAGCAACTGTCAGCTCCTCAACATTCTAATTCTGTTCAAGCTCCGCTCTAGCAGGGTTACAGCGGTTGAAGACATGTGCACCATCGACATGCAGTACGCCTTAGTACACGGCGTCATCGTGCCCCCATGTAGGCAACCGGGATAAAGTGCCTTGGAGGTGGTCACATGATATGGTTCTGTAGAAATTTTTTGAAAAATAATATTTTTTCAGCTGCTGAATTTGCATATTACGTGGGCGGATGTGGCCGATTCATTGGGTAAAGGGTTAACAAACAGAACCCTGCATTTGGAAAAGGAGTTTGGGAGAAAAATACCTCCTTAACTCAACTGAGAGTATTTTCAAGATATTTTTCATAAAATCTAGTCATGACTGGCATGATAGGGTCTTGTGAATATTCGACATTTGATTTGATATTGACACAATACTTCTGCTTCAAGATCAATCCCAAATCAGTCTCAAGATTCGATTTTGTTAATGTATTGTACTAACTTCAATTTGTGACATTTCCAACAAAAATTGAATAAAATTGTCATAAAACAATTCATTCATGTAGGCTCAATTCCTATTTAACTGAGTAACTGGCAATGTTTAATTGTTAGGTACATGTAAGTAGTGAATTTTACCCAGAACATTATCTATAGTTTTAGTTTTTGAAGGCTTAACTTATTACTATGCATGTTTTTAAGAATGTGAATAGCAACAAGTTAACCCTTTACCCAATGCAACGGCCAAAACCAGCCAGCGCTATTCTCAAAAATCGCCAATTAATTTTCATTATTTTTTCATTTTTTGTCTCAAAAACATAGGTTATGACCCCTCATTGGAAGGTCATCGAGCTCGTTCCAATGAGGGGTCATAACCTATGTTTTTGAGACAAAAAATGAAAAAAAATAGTTATTCAAGAAATTTTTTGGAAAGTGTTGTCTGCTTTTCATGTTAGGTAAAGGGTTAAGCTTTCAAAAACTAAAACCATGGATAATAGGCCTAGATGTTTCAGCGACAGTGCTACAGAGAATATTTATTTATTGGTGTTTAAGGAGTTCATTCAGTCTTTTAAGTGTCATCACAGGGTTTTGTAACTTCCGTTTGGTGTAATATGAATTAACTTGTCTTTTAAGATTCGATTTGGGATTCGATTTGATAACAATATCAGAAACATGATTCGACTCGAGATTAGATTTGAAAAAAATTTGTGATTCGCTAAAGGACCATCGCAGATGACATGGGTTAAGATCGAACTGTGACCTACAGTATGTGGAGAGTGGATTGTAACTAAATCACTCGTGGAGTGGAGTTACCACCCAAAGTACCACTTTCAAATTCTGTACATGTGGACAAAAAATACAAGCAATGTTTCATCCAATGGACCTCCAGGTTCGACCCGGAGGTCCATTGGCTGGAACTTTGCTTGTGATTGTTATGCTTTGCAACAAATTTGCAATTATTTCTCGGGTGGAATCTCCACTCTGTGGGTGATTTATTGATAATACGCTCTCCACGTACTGTAGGGGTTCATCTTACCCTAATTTTGTCACCCCCAAATATTCCAATTTTATCATTACATCTTTATGAGTAGGCCCCCAATTTACTATCAAACATCAGGAGAATAACAAAACAATTTTGGTTGTGAACACTGTAAACAATATGACAACATACTGAAATAACAATCAGCATTGTATGCCGATATGGAATTGGATGAAGTTTTAAATTAATTTTTCCATTAAAATGCCATTTCAAAATAATTAAATAATATAATAATATCCAAAAAATTTAGACAATTCTCTAAAGGTTTAAATCAAGCCTGACTGGTTTCTTCCCTGGTAAGAATCATCAGAGGCATAACATTTTTTCAGTTGTGTTCACCCTTTATATACCTTTTTGTTCTTGACGTCATAATGTACCCAACAGGTATATTTTTTATTACATGCCTGTTCTATGACATCCCCATCTAAAGCAACACTAAACCATGTGGAAAAAGAAAATCTGTTCAGCACATATGTGCCGAACGGAAATTGTTGACGGACTATTTTTAAATAGAAGCGAAATTTCACTGGAATTTTCTACAAATTGTGCACTGTAATTACAATCTGAATCGCTAATGATAGCTAAACATAGTAACACGGGTTCCCCTTGCAAATTTGGATGGCGATAAAATGCGTTCTTTTTGTTGATAGTTCGTCCCGAGTTCCAATGTGTTCAATGTGTCTACTGGCACACTGAACACAATGGAACCCAAGGGACGAGTCGTCAAATGAATTGCTGAATGTCCTTCTGATAATTGCTTTCATAGAGGTGAAGGTGTGTAATAAAAACAGAATGACACAAGCATTTGAGTGGGTTAATCGATATGGCACTTGTGCCATATCGATTAACCCATTCACATGCATGTTGTTCTGTAGATGCGTACCAGTCGAATGTATATTTGTGTACCCACCGGGTCTACATTTGTGTGCCTGCCAGGTATATTTGCATTTACCTGTTGGGTATATATTTGTATACTCATTCGTTATATTTTGAAAACTTCTAAACAAGTTAGTAAGAGAATGGAGAACGAATTGTCAAAAAGAATTTTATAAGCAGTGCTATGGAGGCGCAGTGGTTCAGTAGGTAGAGGTGCAGGCTGCAAGCCGAGAGGTCCTCGGTTCGAATCCCACCTGCAGCAACCGTGTTGTGTCCTTGGGCAAGACACTTCACCCCCATTGCCCACGTGGGGGCACGGTGGTGTTGTGTACTAAGGCGTACTGCACGTCGATGGTACATCTGTCTTCAACTACATCTGTCTTCAACCAATGCTAACCCTGCTTGTGTGGAGTTGGTATGTTGGGAGCTGACAGTTGCTCGCCGTTGCTCGGTGGTTCTCTCTGGGTACTCTGGCTTCCTCCACCCGTAAAACTGTCATGGTCATGATTAGCCATTGTGCATAAACATGTGACCTTAAACACCAATAAATAAATAAATAAATAAATAAATAAATAAATAAATAAGCAGTGCTATGAAAATGAAGTAGCCCCCACCTGATCATAATGTCAATGACCTCAGCTATCGTATCATATTTAACTTAATTCCAACCCTGACTTGTCCTCATCAACTGTACAAAGATGAGAAAAGGAAATAAACTGGATATACCAACATCGGGCATTGCACCCATTTGGTCTTAACAGAAAGGATAATTAATTTTTATACTTGACATTTCAAAATTAATAGAACAAATTAAAAAAAAAAATGATTGTTTTTTTTTGCCTGTCATGAGTGCTGTTTTTCAAACCTAACTCATTACTTTGGCACAAAACAGCCGAACTAATTATAGAAATCAACACACCTTGCTAGACAACAAAATGAGTTTGTGATTGCCGAGAAATTTTAATCTAAAAGAGCATATACAAGAGACATATTCTCAACCATTCCTAAATATGGTGCAACCCACTTAATTGGATATATTTTAATAGATTAACCCTTTTAATTGAATATAATTTCCAAAAACAAAACAATTTACAATATCATCAGCACAAATCTGACCTGTTAATTGAATACAAGTTAAAGTGTAAATGCTTGTTAACTGAAGTATTGGATAGTGTCCATGCTGACCTGAAACGATTTGGTGCCAAAATTTTAGCCATCCCTCTATTTTATGGTTCCATATAAAGTATACTTAACCCTTTACCCAATGTAACGGCCAAAACCGGCCGGCGCTATTCTCAAAAATCGCCAATTAATTTTCATTATTTTTTTCATTTTTTGTCTCAAAAACATAGGTTATGACCCCTCGTTGGAACGAGCTCATCGAGCTCGTTCCAACAAGGGGTCATAACCTATGTTTTTGAGACAAAAAATGAAAAAAATTAGTTATTCAAGAATTTTTTTTGCAAGTGTCGTCTGCTTTTCATGTTAGGTAAAGGGTTAAATTCCAAAATGGTGAAGGGTAGTAAAGGGAGGAGGTGCTATTTTGCTCAAAGGAGGCGGGAGCAAGTAAAGGATAAATTTCCATGAAGGGAATTAATGGTTTAGTCTCTTGCGAGCAACAAGGCACCATCAGCAATGCTATCAAGGGACAATTTGTGTGTGTGCTTTTGAGCAAGAGTAGCAGCAAATCTGTGTGTGACTGTGGTGGCAGCAGGGTCAAAGCCTCTGTTTAGGTTTAGGAGTCATCAATGGGGCTCTTCACTGCTGCTTAGACATTTCTTCAAAAGAACGAGGCAATTTTTACCACCAAAATTTTTTTCAATTGATGAAATTTAGTGCCAAATCAAAATTTTTAGTGCAACTGGCTAAATTGACACCCGACAGTGTGAACATTGGTATTGAAAAGTCTGGAAAAACACCTCTGCCTTTTGGGTAAACCGAGAATTCTTGTTTAACCAATAAATAATTAGCAGGTGACATTTCTATTGCATCTATCCTAAACAGAACCACACTGTAAAACAAAATACAACAAGGTGCAATGCTACAAGTATCCACCATCAAGGGTTTCTAAGTTGAAAAAAGGGTAAAAAGGACCATAACTCTTGAAAGAAAAATGGACAAAACCTGTTACTTGTGAATATCCTTTCCCCCGTGGTGGTCTATCAGCATACCAAAGATCATTCAAATCCAACATCCACTGACTGAGATGTGAAGGTCCAAAGTTGTTACGGACAGATGGACAGACAGATGAATGGACGGAAGTTCTTAAAAATGGAAGTTGTGGGCTAACCCCAGCCGTTAATTGACCATAAACCTTAACATAAACCCCCGAAAAATCGCTACAAATCGATACTTGCCTCATAAGTCTCATATTTTAGACATTAACCTCATAATATTTGTAAGTAAGCTCATAATCTGGAAGTAAGCTCATAATGCCGGGCAAAACAAAAAAACTCGTAACTCCCGTATTATTGCCCAGACAGACAGATGGTACGACGGACAGGCAGAACCCATTTCTATATCCCCACAAACTTCGTTTTGGCAGAGGATAATTAGCAATGATATACTTTTAACTAGTATTCCTTCACGTGAAGTGAATTGTACAAGTTACTAACACAGGTAAGCTGAAATTCATGTTGGGTAGACTTACCTTGGAATTTTTTCCATCTGAACGGTTAACATTCAACGAAACTGGCGTATTAGATAAGCCATGAGGAATAAAATCTTCCAGAGTGCTCTGAACATTTTTCACTTCTTCAGGCTGAACAGTTGTTACAACTGACTTTTTAACATTTTTGGACTTCTTTTTTCGAAACCAATTCATCTTCAGGGACACTGGCAGAACAGATGCATTAATTCCACAAATCCCAAGAGCTGCATCAGATGCAAGCCAAACAAGACTGCACTATTAAAACTCTAATTTCCTCAAATTAATCTGCACTGCCAATAAAGCATTGGTTGAACTGAAGAGAAACTGCTCTGATTATGCATGCCTTACTTATAAGCAAGATGTCAGAAAAATAACATGAATGGAGAGGTGAGTTCTAGTGTAATGATCTTAACTATAGACAATTTATTATCCGATCTGAAGCTGGAAGCACTTTCCTGATGACTGATCAATTGAAGAACTTAATAGAAAAAGTACCACACAGAATCATTGACTTAACAAATTCGTATATAGAATGTACTGATCTACTTCCTCTGTGGCAATGTTAATATGGTAGAAAACCCTATTCTTTAGAAACTGCACTTAACCCTTGTAATGCTAATATTTATTGATTCATTTATTGATGTTTAACCCTAAAAGGCATATTTCTGACTTTTACGACACTGGAACAGGAGTCCTTAACATATCATCATAAGGAGGTGGTGCTGACAATAGACAAATTACCTAGATTTCTAGTCAGGTCTTGGCTGCCTGTTTGGGCAGCCAAGACTTGACTAGAAATCACTGCAAAGTCACTGGATTTATAAAGACTGTGGTCTGGTGTGAATTCAGGACACTGACAAGGTCCTTAACAGTTGAGGTCACTTTATCACTTAACCCATGAAATGCTAATATTTAATTATTTATTTATTTATTCTGGTTTAACGACACTTTTGCCAGCCAGGGTCACCTCATGTCAGACAGTCTTATGGGTGGAGGAAGTTGGAGGTAACCCAGAGAGAACCACTGTGCAATGGCAAGCAACAGTCAGACTCCCCAACGTACTGACTCCACATAAGCAGGGTTAGCATTGGTTGAAGACAGGTGCACCATCGATGTGCAGTATGCCTTAGTACACAGTGCCACTGTTCCCCCATGTGCGCAATCGGGATGAAGTGCCTTGCCCAAGGACACAATGCGGTGCCGCAGGTGGCATTCGAACTGAGGACCTCTCGTCTTGCAGCCTGCACCTCCACCTACTGAGCCACCACACTCCCTATTTTATTTATTTATTGACGTTGAAGTTCATTTTCAGCATCTTGCATTCATGACCATAACAGGGGTACTAAATCTTGTTTAGCCAATTGTTTATTCCAATGCACAAAGGCATTGCCAGAGGGGGTGCTAACAAACCCCCTTTTACACTTTTTTCAAGAACGGAGAATGCAAATAAATCCCCAAAAGGCCATCAGAGATCTCCATTTGATACTAAATTTAAAACATTTTCCCGAGGAGGCATGCACCTGGATCCTCCTAGTATGCTTGTGCCTTTGGCATCTGCCAAGTGTACCCCTTGTGTACCTTTGTCATCAAAGTCGAACCCATTTTTAAAAATCATGGCGATGCCCATGGTGCCTACTTTACAGGACTTCTACTCCAGGCACTGGTGGTTATCAGGTTCTATTTTACAGGTGGAACCAGTCCTTATCATGAAGAATTGCTTACGGGAGCAATAAATTGCTCCTGCAAAACAGGTTATGGGAGCGATCGCTCTTGCACATTGGACTAGATCACTACTCCTTCTCAGGACGTGTTTTATGCTTTCAGTATCATACAGTTAATTTCTACTGAGGAATGGCTACGAATGCAGTATGTAAATACAAATGTGACATCACATACATGGGAACAGAACACTTGTTCCACCTCATACTTCCATTGCGAAGAAAACTGGTAATGGCCGAGAGAATCAAATGGGGAAACGAAATGAGTGCTTGAAACTGAAAGTCAGCCATTTGTGCTGTGTCTGGATATCAAGTTGAGTCAACAGAAGGATGCGATAGTGGAGGACTTGGGGGGAGGAGGGGGGGGCTCAATACAAATACAAAATATCACTTGTCCTGAATCCTGCTACATATAGTATACAACCTGCCATGCATAACTCCTTGAAAATCATTTTAGTGTTAAAAAGTTTGGAGACCGCGTCAGTTCAAATAGATTAACCTTCAGAACACATAACCAAAGTTGACAACTAATTTTGCAATAATTTTTACATGACTGAAAAAGTTGAATGTCGATAGATTTATCAATATGTCAATCAGAGAAGTGACGGACTAGAGCCTCTTTCCACAATCTGGGGTGGAGGTAGGGGGGACTGGTTAATGGGTTTCAATTGAGGAAGCAAGCATGCATCAAAAGGCTTGTTGTTTTATTACACATGCACATCGCATATCACCAACAAACATGAAATTAGGGGTGTACTGGTCGATTTCTATGCAGTTGGGAAGGTATTGATGGGGTAAAAAATTGGAGACAAAAAACAATATTTTGCCAATCGACCGACCCTAAATTTTTTCCAGCATGTTCCCTGAACAAATTAATTATTTTTCCTTGGCCTCAAATAAACAAATTTATACACCACCCAACCTTTTCATTCAAACGTAAGCCATGCAAATGATTGTACTGATCGGTTTCGTTTGGTATATGTTTAATGCCTTATCTATGAATACCCGATGTTGTCCGCATAGATGTAAGAGATTTTCGCATATTCTGTGTACTCATGGAATCATCGTGCTGAATGCCGTTGCGTTACTATGTAAACCCTTTGGAACTGTGTAATCGTGTACTTGTTTGATTCTCATTCCGGAAAGAAAGTAAGATTTCCAGTCAGTAAAAAATTCACACGAAAGCTAGTTTCACGGGTGAAACAAGGCGGGCGCGAAATTTTGTGCCTGGAAAATCATATTTGGAAAATCATATTTGTGGGCATTCCCGTGCGCGAGCACAATAGCGCCCGCTTCATGAGGAGGACTGTGAAACCAATATTGTTACCACAGTATATCAACACTGCTTCATATCCTAGGGTTCCCACAGGCAAAGTACTGCCAAAAATAAATCATCAAGATGGTGAAAAGGGTATTAGTGTTGATGGCATGAATACTACAGGGTATTTTCTGTTCTGAAAATGTTGACTAGCAGTTGTTTCTACCCAGAATAAAATGATAGGCAAGTCACAAGATTTGATTATCAACTTATAAAGAGGAATTCAAAACACAATACTATATCACATATCAAAAGCCAACTTAACTGGTTAAGTGCTAAATTATTTTTCAAAGGTGATTTGAAACATGGGTATTTTTTTTCAAAGATACCCTGCTACCAGCAAGCATAACCTTATAGTCTAGCAACATTTTGTTCATAATTGTTTTGTTGCAATTTATTAGAGTTTGCCAGTGGACACTCTCCAATAAATTGCAACCAAACAATTTTATATAAAAAAAATTCATCTACTGCTGAGCAAACATCAAGCTAATGCATACTGTGTAAAGCCATTAAAGTTGCTTCCAGCACTTTTCAATGGAGCCATGATAGTGGCTCCAAGCACTCAACCAGATTACTCCATTTTTCATATGACAATGGTTGCTTTTTCACCTTTTGCCGTGACGAGCAAACACATCACGTGTCACTTCAGATTTGCCTTGTCAGAGGTCACTGTAAATTTAGAATGCTGAGTAACACTTGGCAACTTGTTGCACAGTGACGGCAGAGCATTTTTGAAAGTGTGGGGGGGGGGGGGGGGGGGACTCAAACATAAAAGGGCACTATATTATACAGAGTTTTGGTATTGTGTAGTGCCTTAATTTATCCATTCACACATATGCATTGTGATTTGTTAGGGGGTTAATAGATCATCAAGCCTGGATTTCTACATACATTTAACTGATTGAGGGTTACATTATTTTTGGTAGTCTGAATTTGTTCATCAAAATTTGTTTTGGAACAAATTATTGAAGAGTGCCCATAGGCACTCTTCAGTAATTTGTGATAAAACAAATTTATATAAACAAAATACGAATATGAAACATGAGCAAGGAAATTTTTTGCTTTTCCTTAGGTCCCCTCATTTTTTGCCCTGATCATGGCTTCTAGCACTCAGCTAGTTAAACATGTGTAAACATATTTAAAGGGGAGTAAGTCAATGCATTGTACAGTATGGATACCAATTTCAGATTAAATTTGGATCATTGCAGAATGGCGAGTGTTAATTCATGTATAATCTTTGATGTGCATGTGTTAAAGCTTGGGATATTCTGGACTATTCGTGGAGGCACTTTTGTTTTCTGGAGACGTGAGTACTGTTTGAAAAAAGTGAGGGGGTGGGGGTAAATAATGCTCTCTTTGGCTCATGCAAAACAAAGTTCAAGGGAGCTCCAATTGTTCTCCTAAAGCAATAAAAATGGAAATAGCTCTCCTTAATTTGGGTTAAATTGTCCATTTAAACCAGTAAATATGACCCTCCTGGAAGGATTTAAGAGGGCTGTTGTCGCACTCCTGTGATTTTCAAACGATCAGGCCTGTGATTTTGATGTTTACTGTCCCAATGTTTTTCAGACATGATTCTTGCAAAAATGTGAATCAATGTTATGATATTATCTCGCAACCAATCAATCATGTATCGTATATTGCAATACAAAGCTGAACAAAACACACCTAGTAATATCTATGGTTTTAGCTAAAACTGATACCACTTCAGATTTAACTCTTAAACTGCTGAGTATTTTTCAGATATTTTTCATCAAATCTAGTCATGGGTGCTGTGAAGCAGCCATGACTAGATTTGACGTAAAATTTATCTAAATTTAACTAAAGAAATCATTGGTGAAAAAATCTATTCAAATTACAGGGTAGAAATTGGATTAAATATGTCCAAATTATACATATTTCACTGGCATGACAAATCCTATCCTGGGCAGGAATATCTTCCAGCAGCATGCAAGGAGTTAATGTACTCACCTGAACACAAATACAAATGTGACTTTCTTGCACAACACTTTGAAACTCAATGAATCCTTTTTTCAGACGAAAAAAATGTTTTGCTTCATTAATGACACCAGTCTCCAGGGGCATAGTTAAGGGGAGTTGTGAGAATAGGAGTGAGTGACACTGACCCCCCCCCCCCCCCCCCCCCCCCAAATTATTTTTCCAGTTGTGACATTCTCGTCTGGATTGGACTCTCAAATATTGATGTGCCGCAGAAATCATGTTTTTTGTTACAGACTAGATTTGATAATTTGACTTATGTTGCATACTGGGCCCTGTGAAGTTTCGAGATTTAATTCGATTTCAAATCTTAAGTTGCTATTCAGTTCGATTCGAAATCAGCTGCCCGATTCGTTTCCATTTGAATCTTTTCACTGGAATATAGCTTGGTATCAGTCATCTTTGTCGTCTCACAAAACGTAAAGTTCTGATGGAAATGGTATATAAATAATATTGAAAATAAAGACTGAGTGTAATTCCCGCTATATTAACATGAACAGCATCGGCACCCGATGCCACCAGCAATACTAATTCAAGTCTCACTAGTCACTACCACTGCTAAAAGCAACTTTAACATGTCCAGGTAACGTCAATGATGAGCTGTTGCTAGCGGCTAGCCCTGTGCAGTGCCTAGTACCGATCATTCTGTTTTTTAACTATTATTCTAACTGGGTAATATTCCAGCTGCATTACCAAGGCATGCCTTCGACGAAGGCATGCCTTAATGATGTGGTTGGAACATTTTACCAGTTGGGACTTGATCTATCACAGTCAGAACAAATCAGGCTTACAGGACCTCCTTCCCCAGTCAGGGATTTTCAAGATGCCCCTGATTCGATTTGATTCAATTTCAAATAAAAGGTTTGATTTGAATCAAGATTCTATTCGAACTAGAGGTACTGTGAGCAAACTCACAAAGTGATACCCCTCACGCCTGAAATGTATAAGTTAGATTATCTTCCCTTGGAAATGTCAGAACGGAATTATATTGCTTCATGCACATCTTCATATGGAATTCTTCCATTGTGTAAAGTTTCATGAAAATTCTTCAAATGGTTTAGGAGGAGTTGCGCTTACAAGGATGGACAGACGGTATAAGTTAGATTATCTCCCCTTGGAAATGTCAGAACGGAATTATATTGCTTCATGCACATCTTCATATGGAGTTCTTCCATTGTGTAAAGTTTCATGAAAATTCTTCAAACGGTTTAGGAGGAGTTGCGCTTACAAGGATGGACAGACGGTATAAGTTAGATTATCTCCCCTTGGAAATGTCAGAACGGAATTATATTGCTTCATGCACATATTCATATGGAGTTCTTCCATTGTGTAAAGTTTCATGAAAATTCTTCAAACGGTTTAGGAGGAGTTGCGCTTACAAGGATGGTCAGACGGACAGATTATCTCCCCTTGGAAATGTCAGAACGGAATTATATTGCTTCATGCACATTCCCATATGGAGTTCTTCCATTGTGTAAAGTTTCATGAAAATTCTTCAAACGGTTTAGGAGGAGTTGCGCTTACGATGGATGGACAGATGGACAGACGGATGGACAGGGTGATTCCTATATACCCCCCCAAACTTTGTTTGCGGGGGGTATAATAAAAAAGGTGTGATTACCACCCAATTTGGAGGGAGGGAGGGAGGGAGGGAGGGGAGGGATGGGATGGGATGGGAGTGGGGGTCCAGTTAGACCAATTTGGAGGATGGTACTCAATTAAACACAAGCAGTTGCATCATGACAACGACATATTTATTTTATTTATCGACCAAATGAAAGTGCAAGAGGTGCCAAGTTTTTTAACTGCAATCCTGACTTACTAATACTCCTTCAACTACATTATCAATACATACAGGGCTTATATTTCAACTAAACTTAGGAGAATCTATTTGAATTCTCGCAAAAATGGTTGTGAGAAGCCATACCTGCTATGAGTGTCTCAGGATCACATGAGATCACCATGGTTGAACTCCTGATATATACTGATAACACATGTTAACCCTTTACCCAACACAGCTTTTTAATTTTTAAAACATCAACTGTTTTTTTGTTTAAAATTTACCAATAAAACCTTACAAATATGGATGCCATTAGAACGTGTCAATAACTCATGGGAGTTAATATGACCTTGGTTCAAGGGCATTACACAGCCTTGGGTTATAAGCAATTGTTGTGTGAAGTATGAACAGGATTCATCCATAGAATAATTTTTCATGGACTGGACAAAGTTAGAAAGTACATACAGATGAATGGGCAGATGGATGGGTGGACAAAGTGGTGACTATATGCTCCCAGAAAAATTCTGGATGCATAAACTCAAGAAAGAAATTTTTCTTCAGATTAACAATTCATTTTTCTCACAGCCGTAGGAAAGGAAACAAGTATTGGATACTGAAGGGGGAGGGGCATACAGAACAGGATGTGCAGCATTGAGCCAAGTAACGGGGAGATGGGGTGAGTACAAGAGAGGGACATTCTCTCTCGCTGAAGGAATGCTATTTCGCTGACTTGGAGTCTGTTTGTGTCCATAATTTTTAAGTTGTGAAAGGCTTCAATAATTAGGCCATATCACCTGGGGTGGGGGTGGGAGTGGGAGGCATGACTGAAATTGGGGGCATGTGCCCCCCCCCCCCCCTGGCAATGCCACTGTTAAGTGATAAGAAGCCCTGTGGGGCCTAAATTGCTGGCATGACGAACGAAAGCTCATTCATTCTTCACAAAGAGATTAAAGGCTTTAAAAATAAAATAGTTTCTGACTAAGTTTCTGACTATTTACAAGATATAGCATGATACATTACTGGAGTTGGGGAGAAGATTTTTCTGAAAGTGCCCTCACCTTATCACCAACTGTGTGAGAAAAGGGGGGTAGGGGTGGGTTGGTGCTGAGGGACAAGACCCCTCAGAATGTACTCATGCTTAATTTCTACAAAGATGTTATATGTTGTCAAATATAGAGGCCTTTCGAACAATAGACCAAGAGAAACAGGTTCTTTTTAAATGTTTTTTCCCCATTAACCAGTGTTGAAATCTACGGTAAGTGCAAATATGCACCTCTTTATGTATTTGTCTATCTGTGTGCTACATATGCACACCTATATTTTCACAGACATCAGGCTGAAATGTGTCACCTAGGTGTAATTTTAATCAAGAGAAACATGGGCAGAGTGAACTTTACGTGCGATGTCACACTAACTCTTCAAATTGCACAACACCAGGTATCTTCACAAACTAGTAATAAACTGTCATTACAAATCATAATTATGACAGGCATGAAAACATCTGATACAGTCATTTGCGAGAAAAACATTTTTTTAAGTATTCTCCATTACCCAGTGTAAATATATGGGGTTCCAATGACACTTCAGAGAATGATTTGAGGGGCCTTGTTTGAACAAACTTTTAAATGATCCTTACGAAGATGTTATATGTCAACCATGGAAGCATTTGGAGAGGTAGTTTGTGAGAAGACGATTTTCAAATGTTTTTTCCATTACCCACACTCGGGGATGAGAATGACATACAATTAAATTCGCTGAAATTAGGTAAAATTCTGACATTTTTAGATCACATTTGTGAAACTTATATTTCTTGAAAAAATTAGAGAACACAGAGTGAACCTGTGGATTGACAGACATTTTATTGCTATCCATTTTTATGCAAATATACAGAAATACAGTTAAAACTAGAAGTCCTGTCACGAACTGTGTGCTTATCTAGGCTTAATTGCACGTAGGAATTCCGTGCAATTCTTATATCGAATGGCATCCAAAGCACGGCAGGTTCTCCTGGTTACTCATAGCAAACACAGGCAATGTTTCTGCCAATGTTACCCGGAGGTCCATTGGCTGAAACATTGCTTGTGCACAGGCCTTATGTACAGAATTTGATAGCCTTACTATGGTCATAACGCGTAGATTATCGTGCAGATCGACGTGCTATTTGTGCGCATTTCATGACAGGACTTCTAGTTGTAACTGTAATATTTATGCATTTTGTATGGTATTCAGGGCTGGGAGGAGTTAAAATTTTCCTTAGCACGTTAACGTGTTAAATATTTCTGCGTTAACGTGTTAAATGACGTTAAGTTAAAATGAACAAAATTGTAGTATAACAGACCAATTCCGTCCACTTTTGCTGATTTGATCTTGAATATGATTGAACTTACGTATACTATTAACCCTTATACTCCAGTGGTATCTCCCATGCGAGTTCAATGGCAGCAATTAGAAGAGTCCATATTCATTATTTGGGGTAGACAATCAATATTTTCAGCGTGCAGCCTTGGGGCTGCATGTTGAAAATACTGATTGATCTACCTCAAACATTTACTGAACAGCCATCCTATAATATAATGACTTTATGACGTGTCATGTTCCTGGCCGGGAAAATGACCACCAGGGTTCAAAAGATTAATATAGTTCTCTCGGGTTATCATAAAGTCTAACATTCAGAAATGTTTTCATGTAAGAAGACAATCGCTGCGGCTGTATCCTTAGAATAGTGAAAATGGTAGAAACTGACTCTACTTTCACTGTCATAATTGATGGCATAAATCGTCATCACACACGGCAAATGGTGCAAAATACGTTGTCATCAGCATGCGCGATTCGGCTTGGGAAAACCCAAGATAATGACGAAATGCTACATACAGATGTTTATTGACATTGTTAGTTTCTGCGTCGCACATGTCGTCTTGCTCAGGTAATTGATAATTGGAGCGGCAATGTTGACTGCTGAAGCTATGATACAAGAAATTATGCACGACATGACTATGAAAGAGTCAACAATGAGGCACAGATTCAATTAACTGAGTGAGACAAAAAAAAATAGATGACCTATACATATACATTGGATAAATCACGATGAGTACAAAATCTTTCCTGATGCACCCTGACAAACTTCAAAGTTAAACGTTAATAACTTAGTTAAAAAAATTTATTTTAACTCTATTAAAATAATTTAACATGTTAACATTTGAAACGTTAACTGCTCCCAGCCCTGATGGTGTTACTCCTATTATCATATCAGAATTGATATGTCTTTGTTAATAATTATGAACAATTTAATATTTCCTAAAATTATTTTCATTTAAAGAAAGCAGCCTTTAGCTTTGAATGCACCTATCAACACATTTACAAATACTGTTACACAGTATCTATTTTTAGCACATTAATTATTTCTTTGGGTCACACTTGTTTACTTGAAATTAGACAAAAACACCTAAAAACTTAATGAGGTGATTTAGTTCAGCCAATCAACAATTAATGGAAGAAAAGAATATGAGAGACATTTCTCATTCTGGAACTTTCTATTTGAAGACTATATAAACTGCTGTCAACATATTTCAAGAATTTTCAACTCATTCATCTCACACAAGTGACAATTGTTTATACATTCAGCATTCACTGAACATTGGAGATTATTATTATTATTGGAGACAGTGCATTATATATCAGCTGAATTATTACTTTGGAGAATTTTGAGATATTGGCTATTGGAAGAGTGTTTCCAAAATTTGAAGAAAATTTATTCTTCTTCTGAATGAAGATTTACTCTTGTGAAAACTTGGCATTTAACTGAATTATTTTCAAACTACCTGTGGAGCCACTACTTGTTGGATATTATTTCCACTTGAATTTTTGCTGAGTGCTTTGTTGGAATATATTGGATACTGATAAAAATTTTAGTGAGCATTCCATTACAATTTATTGGATACTTTTTCGGCACACAATCTTGGACATGACAATACCAATTGGAAAGTTTCTTTATCATACCTGCAATTGGATTCTGCTGAACTTTATTTTGGACTAATTGATAAATATTTTTGTTTTATTTTTCTGTAAACCACACAGCGTAAAAGATTTTATAGCCTTTTCATTTCAAATTATTATTTTTATTAAATATCAGAACAGTTAAATTGGCATTATTTTTGATACCTCTCAGATTTCTTTCTGTTAACCCTTTACCTGACATGAAAAGCAGGAGACACTTGCAAACAAAATTCTTAAATAACTTAATTTTTTTCATTTTTTGTCTCAAAAACATAGATTATGTTTTTGAGACAAAAAATGAAAAACATAATGAAAATTAATTGGCGATTTTTGTGAATACAGCTGGCCAGTTTTGGCCATACATTGGGTAAAGGGTTAATCAAATTTTATTATTACACATCTCAACAATGGGCATGAATACACAAAAATCAGCAAATCTGCTGAAATTTCTCATCTCAGCACACTGTTAAAATGAAGGACACCATTATTTGCCGGAGGATCTGACGTGACAAAATCACACTAATTTTTCATAAAGAGATTTGAAGATTTAAAAAAAACATATCCCTCATTATTTACCAGATAAAATATGTTAAATTACTTGGGTATGGGAGATGATTTAAAAAACTGTTTTTCCCATTACCAACCAAGAGGGGGCATTGACAAAATTACTCTATAACATTGACAAAACAAGGGCTATGCGAAGCGTGAGCCACTTCCCCTGACCCATACATGTTCAAAGTAGTCTTTAAAGGATTGTGGGACAGACAAATTTTCTAAGTCGAAAGAGGGAAAAAGGGCCATAACTCTGGGGAAAATTATTGGATGGAACCCGTTCCTTGTGCATATCCGTTCCCCCATGCGAGTCTATTAGCATAACTAAAGGAGATCCAAATCCGATGGCTCTGAAATTACAACGCAAAACGTTTGTACAGACAGATGGCAGACAGATGGATGGACGGACCCACAAAGAGCTTCACTAGATACCCCCAAATCCTCCTTCAGGCAGGTGTATGTACTGAAGATGCATGTGTGGCAAATCAGTAGAAAGTGATGTAACATTAACAGTGTTATTCAATTAAGAAATATCAAATTATGTGGGCTCTGATATGTCCAACTGAAATCACATCCAGAATGTGAGACAGTATGAAAGGTGTTAATCCACTGGACAATATCTCTGACAAGTTCAGCAATATGGAATCAGAAGAGCAATGGTCGGTAAAATTCAGTAACACCTTAAGAGATTATTGTATTTATTGATTTCTCCCTAACATGAGATTTCCTTGATAGTATCGGACTCGATACAGGAATTAACAAGTCTGACATGAAGAGATCAAAGGGTGAAGAATCTGTGTTGATGAAAATAACCATCAACCCTTCCAGGATTGATTCTGATTTGATGATTACTGGTGATTGGGAGCAGAAGCTCGGTACAGTATTTGGTGTTGACAACATACTGACACCAATACCAATATCAACATATATTTCTGGATGACTGCCCAGCTGTTGGTCACCATTTGCAGTAGTTAGATACTCAGAATGCTCATTTTAACTATAGACTTGTGAGGATGATAAAAGCAAGCCAGAAAATAAGCAGAATGTCATCTGCAAAATGAGGTCCCCAGAGGGTGAATTTAGTGATGCTACCCTGCACAGCATCACTAAATTTACCCCATGTGAACCTCAATCTGAATCAGGGTCTCAAAACTAAACAGAAAGAGGTACCCAGAGGATAAATTGGCCCACTGTATGGGAAAGCATCATCAAATGAACCCTCTGGGGATCTCATTTTGCAAATGTCAGACTGCTTATTTTCAGGCCTGGATAAAAGTGGTCAATTTAAGAAACTATAGTATAGTGAAATTTTGTTGATTGAATATTTATTTATTTATTTATTGATGTTTAAGGTCACATATTTCTGCACAATGGCTGATCATGACCACAGCAGGGATATAATAAAGTCAAGTTCTGTCAATCATTTATACCCATGTTGCCCGTTTTAAAAGACTCCCACTCCAAGCATTGGTGGATGGGTCCTACTTTTAAACAGAGTTTATTTATCACAGCACAAGCACTAGCACTGCTGCACTCCTCAGGGTTCTCATGGGGTGTTAATTGAATAGTGGCATTGCCAATGGAAATGGGAGTATTCAATTAACAGGGATTGGTTCACTTTCCTGTATTTTAGAGATATTTATACTATTACATCTTGCTTGACAGACCTCACTGAGCTCTGTCAAACAAGATATAATAGATTAAGTAATTTCTCCACATATTACAAGATTTGTTATTCAGTTAACAGGAGTTTACTCTGAAACCAATATATAATTAACCACTAAATTTTTTACTGAAGTTATCGTAAATGGTTTTGTGTTCAGAAGTTGTATTCAATTAACAGAGTTATTCAAATAAAAGATATCCAATTAAGTGGGCTCTACTGAATTTGTAAAAATATCAGAAATAACGCAGGCGATATCAAAATTTATTAATTTAAATACAGTGGAGCCCACTTAATTGGATATCTCTCAATTGTATATCCCTGTTAATTGAATATAATTTTCAAACACAAAACCATTTACCATATCTTCAGTACAAATTTGATCTGTTAATTGCATATGGGTTGTACAGTAAACTCCTGTTAATTGTATATAAATTTTTGCAATATGTCGAAAAAATTACTGTGACACCACCAAATTCCTCTTATTTATGAACCTTTTTGGCCTCACTACATCCAATACAGGCATTTATTCTATTATATCTTGCTTGACAGAGCTCTATGAGCTCTGTCAAACAAGATATAATAGAATAAATGCTCAGTTTACCTCCAGAACACAGGAAACTGACCAAATCCCTGTTAATTGTATACTCCTGTTAATTGAATAATTTTCACTGGCAAAATGGATATTCAATTAAGAGGATTCTATTGTATTATTTTTCCAATTTTTTAAAAACATTTCACTAAAACCATATCATGTGACCCCTGCCCCCACCCCCCACCCCCCCCACCCCCTTCATTAGAACAAGCATGTCGAGCTCATTCCAATGAGGGGGTCACATGATATATGGTTTTATTGAAATCTTTTGAAAAATAATATTTTTTTGGCGGATGTGGCCGATTCATCACGTAAAGGGTTAAAATGCAGTAAAACCCTGTAATAGAATAGCCACTTCGCCAGTGAAAAATATTCAATTAACAAGTGTATTCAATATATTTATTTATTTAGGTTTAACAACACTTTTGACATCCAGGGTCACCTCGTGTTGGACAGTTTTATGGGTGGAGGAAACCAGAGTACCCAGAGAAAATCACCGAGCAATGGCAATTAAGCAACTGACAGACTCCCTAACGTGCACTACGCTTAGTACTCAGCACCACCATGCCCCCTACAAGGGCAATCAGGATTAAGTGCCTTGCTCAAGGACACAACACAGTTGCCCCTGGCAGGGATCGAACTTTGGACCTTTCAGTTTGAAAGCCAATGCCATAACCACTGAGTCACTAAAGTCCTTCAATACATAATAGATTAAATACCAAAATTGAAACTTATGAGGTCAATTCTGTACTGAGGTCATTCTTGGATATATTATAAGATATTTGTACTGAATATACTGAAAGTATGGTAAATGGTTTGGTGTTAGAAAGTTATATCCAATTAACAGAGATATCTGTATAGGCCAAAACTACACTCTGCGGGTGTATTGGAAGTAAATGATTCCCTTTAGTATAGACCCCTTAACAAGTTAGGCCAAACTGCTAGACATAACAAGCAACACGGACTCTGTGATACTGGAAATTAATCAGTTAATCACATTCAATAACTGACATAACTCAATAACTCTGTCTGGAATGAATTATGAGAGTGATTAATGCACTCCATCTACTTTTTTAAATTCAGCATGGCCAAGTATTGTTTTCCTCTGAAGTATAATACACAACTGATTTGTCATAATTACTAATTTCCGATACTTATTATAAATTTGTAATCAATCAAGCTATTGCTAAATCTTTAATCACTTATCTTTTTGTTCTACAGTTAGCCCTTAACAGTTGAAACTCCTGTCACAATCAGCGCAGAAAAATGCTCGTCAGTTAATGCGCTCTCTACTACAGAAGAATGAAGCAGTCAGAAATACACAAGCAGGCCTGAAAATAAGCTGTCTGACATTTGCAGAATGAGGTCCCCAGAGGGTGAATTTGATGATGCTAACCCATGCAGCAGGCTAATTTATCCTCTGGTACCTCTTTCTGTTTAGCTTTGAGACTCTGAAGCAGATTGAGGTTCACGGAGGGTAAATTTAGTGATGCTATCCTGCTGTGCAGGGTAGCATCACTAAATTCACCCTCTGGGGACCTCATTTTGCAGATGACAGTCTGCTTATTTTCTGGCTTGTACACAAGAGCATTTGTGTTGTAGAATGCCAAATGTATAGACAGGCCAGAAAATAAGCAGTCTGACATTTGCAGAATGAGGTCCACAGAGGGCGAATTTGATGATGTTATCCCATACAGTGGGCCAATTTATCCTCTGGGTACCTCTTTCTGTTTAGTTTTGAGACCCTGATTCAGATTGAGGTCCACAGAGTGTAAATTTAGTGATGCTACCCTGCAAGGTAGCATCACTAAATTCACCCTCTGGGGACCTCATTTTGCAGATGACAGTTTGCTTGTTTTCTGGCTTGTGTTTTGAGGATATCTAGTTTTTGAGTGGATACCCAAAATTATTTCATGAGTGACCGAGACAAATGTTAAAAATAACCACTTGTCTCAGTCACTTGTAGCGTCTTGCGATCTGATTCAGCTGGCGGTTTTCATGCATCAATTCAAGGTGAATATGTGTTGAATAATTGCTGGAAATGATTGGCATCCACTCAAGAACACTAGAGTTTCTTTTCATTATACATTTTTAGAACAAATTGATCATTTCCAGTCATAATCTGATTCGTATTCACTTTGAAGGGATGCTTTGAAAGCCGCCATTTTGATTAATACCGTGAAAGTGAAAATTTCTATATCTTCACAGTGGGGGATACAACTTCTATCTTTCCACAATTATTTCGATAATCTATCGTTTAGCGTATAATAAAATGTGCTATTTAAATAAGGTTGATAGTGAAGTCACAAACTGAACTGATCAAACACAAAAAAAATATTGAGACTGCAGTCTGCGGAGGGTGGATTACTACTAAACTGCTGAGGGATACATTTTTCACTTAGTACAGTAGAATCCTCTTAATTGAATATCCATTTTGCCAGTGAAAATTATTCAATTAACAGGAGTATACAATTAACAGGGATTTGGTCAGTTTCCTATGTTCTGGAGTTAAACTGAGCATTTATTCTATTATATCTTGTTTGACAGAGCTCATAGAGCTCTGTCAAACAAGATATAATAGAATAAATGCCTGTAGTGGATGTAGTGAGGCCAAAAACGTTCATAAATAAGGGGAATTTGGTGCTGTCACAGTAATTTTTTCGACATATTACAAAAATTTATATACAATTAACAGGAGTTTACTCTACAACCCATATGCAATTAACAGATCGAATTTGTACTGAAGATATGGTAAATGGTTTTGTGTTTGAAAATTATATTGAACTAGAGGTACTGTGAGCAAACTCACAAAGTGATACCCCCCCCCTCCCCCCATGCCTGAAATGTATAAGTTAGATTATCTCCCCTTGGAAATGTCTGAACGGAATTATACTGCTTCATGCACATCTTCATATGGAGTTCTTCCATTGTGTAAAGTTTCATGAAAATTCTTCAAATGGTTTAGGAGGAGTTGCGCTTACAAGGATGGACAGACGGTATAAGTTAGATTATCTCCCCTTGGAAATGTCAGAACAGAATTATATTGCTTCATGCACATCTTCATATGGAGTTCTTCCATTGTGTAAAGTTTCATGAAAATTCTTCAAACGGTTTAGGAGGAGTTGAGCTTATAAGGACGGACAGACGGACGGACAGGGTGATTCCTATATACCCCCCCCCCCCCCAAACTTTGTTTGCGGGGGGTATAATTAACAGGGATATACAATTAAGAGATATCCAATTAAGTGGGCTCTACTGTAATTATTTACAATTTCAGAAGACATAACATAAGAAACACTTGCAAACTTCCATATGGACCACCGGGTTGTTGTGATGAATGTTTGCAAGTTCTTCTTGTGCTGTTAAGAACAATTACAAATACTTTTCGAGAGGGGAATTTTGGCGTTGCGAATAAGTAGTAATCCACTCTCTTCATTCTGTATATGCAGTCAAATTTTTATATTTATTTCTGTCATTATATGTACATGTATCCCAGTAGAGGTTAGGAATAATGATGTTAATGATCTCTATTTACTAGTATAGAATTGTACATAGTTAGGCACGCTGTTTTTCTACAGGAATTGAGTTATGCTAATGGTGCAGTTTGACAGGGACAAATGTGCACTTACTCGGCAACACTATTACTTCAAAATAGTGCACAATACAGTGACAGGACTTCTAGTTTCAACTGTATCTTGTTAACCCTTTACCCAACGCAGACGATATCAAAATTTATTATTTTAAATATCATTTTTTTTAATTTTCCAAAAAATTTCAATAAAACCATATCATGTAATCCCTCATTGGAACGATCTCAATAAGCTTGTTCCGATGAGGGGTCACATGATATGGTTTTGTTGAAATATTTTGAAAAATTTAATTTATTCACCTGCTCAATTTGTATATTACGCTGGCAGATGCGGGCAATTCATTAGGTAAAGGGTTAATGATTTGAAATAGCAGCTTTCAGAATGTGAAGGGTTACTTTAAGAGTTGTACGATCTGATTCTGTTTCAACTGTACCTAACACCTGTACAAAAATGAGTAGATTTAAAACATATCAACAAAACCATACCATGTGACCCTCCCCACCTCCCCCAACCTCATTGGAACAAGGTTTCCAGGAGCAATCAAATAACATGATAAGGTGTTGTTCAAATATTGTGAAAAATTGTGGAAAAATAACAAAATGAAAATAAACTGTTATTAAAAAAGTAATATGTCATGAAATTACTCTGACAATTGCCAAATTGCCTTTATTTATAGACCTATTTGGCCTCAATACAGGCATTTAATCTATTATATCTTATCGGACACAGCTCTAATTGAGCTCTGTCAAACAAGATAGAATGGAATGAATAGCAAGTTTATCTCTGGAATACAGCAAAGTGATCAATCCCTGTTAATTGGATAACTCCTGTTAATTGAATAATTTTCATTTGGAGACCTACAAATTTTCAAATTCGATTTTGAATCGTTTATCTGATTGGATTTTCTAATACCTGACCACTGAATACTGAAATCGAATATCTATGACAATCTTTTCAAACTGCTAGAGATAACAATGATGTCCTTTTTTTTCATGTAAATCAGTATATAGGGTCATTATTTTTCGCCAATTACATTAATATCAAGAATATTACAGTTAACTGGTCAGTCAGAGCTGTTGGTTCACTTGTCATGGTTCCACTGTACAAATACTCAAACCCCAAAATTCCCCCACTCATTCAAGGTAGAATGATGGATTAAGAGAATTTTTGGAAACATAAATAGCCCAAGAACATTAGGTTTCACTAGGGAAAAAAAATCGGAGAAAGCTGATTTTTTCAGGGAATGTCGAGTACATGTCACTGAACGATTAGACAAAAGTCCCCTAAAATCCCAGTTGAGCTTTTTTTTCTACAGCCTTTTTTCAAAAACGCGTTTGAAAAAAATAAAAAAAAATCGCACGAACTTTGTAACCTCGAATTGATCCAACTGTATTTTTTGTTTACGCGTATTTCGAGCTACATAATGTCTAATATACATTCTGTGACAATTTCTGCGAAAAATTATTGAAAATTCACAAAAAAGTATCGGATTTACGCAAAAAATGACGATTTTCCTAACGGATTTGCCCAAAGGGTCGTAGTACAGAACGGGATGTTAGTTGGACAGACGATAAAAAATCCACCACCATTTGAAGACTTTTATCATTGCTTACAAAACAGACATTATGGAAGACCCCCTCTGCTTCTGGCCGAGTTCCCCTTTTGGCATAAAATTCGTCAGCATGAGAACTCAACTATTTTCGGGCTTGGGACCGAACAGACACGTCTGTGTCTGGCAGCATTAGATCAATAAATAATATTTACAGAATGTACAAAAATCAATAAATAATATTTACAGAATGTACAAATCAATCAACATGGATTAAGTTACATTGACTATTATCAACACTATATACAGAAATGACATGACCTATATACATATTATTCATCGAACTCAGAAATTTCCGACAGGACAGTGTTTCTGTGGTTGTTACAAGAATCCGAACTGCAATTACACAAACCTGAGCAAGAGAGTCCTGCCTTCTTACACCCACACCTTTTTGTACAAGCACTCTTGCAACCACAACTGATCAGATTCAGTAGGTTATCGGGGGCACATGGCTTTGTGGCTGCAGTCGGTACAAGAAGTCCATTGTCTAGCGACCACCCCCAATCCGTCGGAGGAAGCGAAGTGCCCAGCCAATCTTGGACCTGGAGATAACATCTGTAGACATGTTGTTGTGCAGCATCGTTGCTTGGTGGGAGTGAGGCTAGGTCGATGGGTTTATTCAGTTTAGATTTTGCTACATAACGCTTGTAAGTGACATATCTATATTGGTCGAGAGAGGAAACAGTTTTACTCCCGTATAAGATCAGGAGAAGTTGTTCCCTGGCAGCGGCTACTGCACTTGGTGTACTGTCATCCGCCAAAATTGTGTTGACATACTGTTGTGAGTCGCTAGTAACATCGGAGACAATTGTACTGAATACTTTCTTCTTACCAACTCGAAAGCGTGCAGAAGTAGTGTCACAACCACTTATAGAATGTGCTACAAGGAGGTTGCTTCTATGGTCACCCATTTTGGTTGCTATTTCACTAACTGAAACTAGTAAGTTTGGGGTAATGGAATACATCATGTGAATATTACATCCCAGTTGAACTCGAGAGGTAAGAATGACTAACAAGTCTGTGTCTGTTCCCACAACGACAACATTGTTGTCATCTTGAGCGATGTCAAGTGCAGTTTCGGCTATCAGTACATCAGCATCAGCCTCGGCCTGCTTGGACTGAATACTGATAGCAGATAGCTCCTGCATTAGAAGATCGATCAGTTGGGTTTTGTTCTTGGCATTTGCAAGGAAATCGGATTGGGGTGTGGTGGCTGGTAACTCGGGTGAGATATTGATATCAATGGAATACCTGTCTTTAGATCTCCGGGCTTGTTCCATGCCCTTTGTCGACATTGTACAAGCATAACCATCAAAAACAACCACGACGTTCGCCCCAAAATGTCTCACTAGATAATTGGAATATGATGTACATATGTCCTTATATGACGACTGTTTAGGCCATACAACTGCCCTCAATAAAAATCCACCATCTACAACAAACATAGAATGTTCTGGGATTTTAGTTTGCTCGGAACCGTATGTTTTGAGGATCTTACCGAGCGTGCTTTTCTGTGTCTTCCTCATTCCAGCAGAATCAAACAATGCTGGTGGTTTCGGGGCGAGTTCATATTTGAGATACTCTTCCATCTCTGCTTGTGACTGAATAACACATGTGATGCGGTTGAACAGAATTGTGGGGTCAATCACTACCTTACTTCCACAGACTTTGATGCTATTTGTCATCGATGCGAAAGACTTCACAGTGTCAACACGTTGTAGTTTGATGCTGTTGAACGTTTTGCTTACAACATTCGATATGCAACATTCACCAATTTTGCGAACTTGGTCACAGTTCACAGTTTCGTCGGCCACAAGCCCGGTCGCTATAGAGACTAATTGTAGTGGATCTCTATTCTGAAAGGGGGAATGCAATGAGCCAGTTCAATAATTTGGTGATATCATTGGCATCAGTCAATTGTGAACTTTGAAGGAGATCCCGATGTTGTTCGCCATGACCAGTGTGAACATGAACAAAATTTTCGAGAGCATTACATATCGGAAGGCAAAGAGGTAGTCCATGTACCCATTTCGCAACAGTGCTATCGGTTATTCGCCTACCATGTGTGAGACCACCAGGGAGCTTGAACATTCTCATTAAACACTGCTCTATGGTCTGATCAGAATATATCCCGTCCCAGAATTTATCTGAGCGCCTTATGGTAAAGTAACCTTTCTCAGTGAACAACTTCAAATCATCCTGTTGCATTATTTCTGTTAGCTCATTCATCTGCTGCAAATAGAGATGAGAACTTTTTGCGTATGCAAAATGACCACCTGTGTGAAATACTGGAATCATATTGCGAACACAATATGTGTGGAGTTCCCAGTCGCCTGTGCGCTCTGCTCTCAAGAACAACTGGAGAAGACCTATTTGCTTGTAGTATTGTACCCAAAGCTTTCCTGTGCGTCCTACGGACGCATTCTGGAGCAGTTCGTGTAATTTTGACAGTAGATGGTTGACACTTTCTTGATTGACAGCGTCAGCTGTTGTACAGTCACCTCTGGCAAGTCCACAGAATATTTTATTGACTTCTGTGCAGTCTATGTTATCTAGTGTTCGGCTTTCTTCAAACACAAGTTTTGTAATGGCAATTTGTGTTAGCAAATGGGCACGAACTGCTCTTGAATATGCATGACCACTGATCAAATGATGGATTGACCCACCAGCATAAACAGTCCCCCAAAGTTCATCCAAGCCGCTACCAGCCATGATCGAACCAATTGCCCCTAAATATGACATAATCATATGGAAGCCGCCGAGTCTAACGAAAACTTTTGTCAACTTATCTGACGAAGACACAATCTCCACTGCTTTGATATAAAGTGGTTGGTCAAACACATCAAGGGCGTGCACACATTACATGCCAATGCATCTTGAGTGTAGGCGAACACCACATTATGTGATTTAATCGAACATGGAAATTGAAACAATGATGCTATAATACGGTATTTGAATGAGAAAAGTCGATGCCGTTTGAATTTTAGTTTAGGGGGTATGGTTAATATTTCAAACGTTTCACCAGTTCATTATGGAATGCTTTTCTGCAATTTTTGATATATAATTTAACTCCCAAAGTAGTCGTAGATTTGATTTAATGGACGTTGTGTACCGTTGTGTGTATGAAAACAATAAATTTTTTTTCGTAATTTTGTACATTTTCGTGAATATTTCACCATTGAGTGTGAGGATTGGTACAAAGTTGGCATTTTCTGTTGGGGATATATGTATTCTCAATATAATTCAGCACGATATTTATGATTCTCACCCTACTAAGGCGAATAAGAATGAGAAATATGGAGCTGGGTCGAATTTTTTTTTTCATCAAAAAAAACGCTATAACTAAAAAAGCTCAACTCGGATTCGCGGGGACTTTTCACACTTTATCCGCAATGTGTGTCCCGGAAACATATAAAAAAATCAGCTTTCTCCGATTTTTTTCCTTACTTTCTCATTTTTATGTCTAATGTGCCTGGACTAAAAGTGAAGTAAGATTGAGGGATGTCTCCACAACTCCATTGCAATTTGGGAGGCATCCCTCCCACTTACACTAATTTTTTTACTTTCAAAAGATGAGGAGAGTTTTTTTTCCTTTTGTTTGCCAGGTGAATGATGTTCGGTGACCCGTGAAAACTTCTGGTGCTGAACACCATGTTTTTTACTGTTAAAAGTGAATGAGTTTGAGTCAGGTGATGACAAATATGCACTCTTATCCAGAAGACTTAGGGTATGTTTCAGTGAGCTATTCCGGTTTACTTGGTTTATTATGAGCATGCGCAGACACACAGAATAAAACTAGGTTGTTTCATTGAGCAGTTTATATTCTGGTTTACCATTCTGAATTAAACCAACTATACCTCCTGGAGAGCAGGGTTATCTGGTTTATCATTCCATTTTTGACATGCGCAGTGGAATGCACATAAAAGTTCTACGCCTCGCACGCAACAAATAAAAAATATTCTGATTTGGAGTGTCAAGAAAGAAATAAACAATGCCAGGTTAATGAAAAATGCAATAACTAAAGAGAGAGAAACAATAGAAAGTTAATAACATTTATTTAGCCATACAAGTGGCTTTTAAAAAATATTTGATTCTCAACTGAAAGAGTGTTTTCTCCCCGAAAAATTGTGTTACAACTTCCAGATCTTTTAACCCATTTTCTTTCTATAATCACAGTAACGCCATCTCTGACACCAACATTGGAAAGTTTCTTATGAGAGCCTTTCTAACGCTGGTTTTCTGAGATTCTATTAAAAATGAATGCAATTTTTATAATCTTTATTGGAGTATGAACGTGTGGGAATGGGTATAAATTATCAATTGCATACAATTCTTATAATTACATTCCGTAACTGTTTAAACTACTTTTTACCAAACAACAAAGCAGAAAGACGAAATAAAACATGTAGGAACAAATGAGGCAAAAAACCACCCTCACACAAAAGACAAAGCGCACAACTCTGAGTTGAGCACCGGTTTTCGGCATTGACCCAAATTTTCAAATTGCCGTCTTTCACAACGAAACTCGGAATGTTCAAAACAATTTATTTAACATATCAGTAAACTATAATTACTGATCACTGCGAGAGGCGCTAAAAGTTATAAACCCGCCCAAACACCGCCCGAATTACATTGTCAACTGCGCTCTACCGTAAATGCGGGTCAAAGTTTGACCAAATGTATTCATTGGAAAATGAATTACATTTGGTCATGACGTTTTCATCCAGCTGACCAATGGGAATTGAGTATTTGGACCCAAAACATATAACTACATTAACAATGTAATTATTTAAAAATGAATGCAGGGATACATGTATGTTCTCCACGATCTGGAGATCCTCCTCCTAACAACATGCCCATATTGCATGTTTCCTAGCCACATCAAGCAGACTTCTGTGTGGAATATTATTCTCATTAAACTTACCGTTCCATTGGGATTATCAAACCTAGTTTACGTTTACATGGAATAGTGAACCAGGTAAACCAGAATAGTTCACTGAAACGTCCCCTTACAAACAAGCCTCCAAATATGCAAGCTGTCATTTGCAGAATGAGGTCCCCAGAGGGTGAATTTGCTGATGCTATCCCACACAGTCGGCCAATTTATCCTCTGTGTACCTCCTTCTGTTTAGGCTTGAGACCTTGATTCAGACTGAGGTCCCAAAAGGGTGAATTTTGTGGTGCTATCATGCTGTGCAGGATAGCATCAGCAAATTCACCCTCTGGGGACCTCATTCTGCAGTTGAAATTTTGCTTATTTCCAGGCTTGCTTACAAGCTTTATGTGGAAAAGAATTTGCTATTCATTTCAGTGCAAGTAAAAGAAGGGTGAAAACTAAATGGTACTAATCCCAAGAAGGGGATACAGAATCTTCAACCAGAAAGTTGGGCAAATTCTATGACAAAACATAAAAATCGCAAGAAAGGTTTGCTCTACTGGACCTACAGTTTGGACCCAAATAACCATGGTTCCCACTGGCATCAGAGAATCATATTCAGGCAGTATTTAAGCACTTTTCAATGACTCTGAGGAGGATCAAGAGGCTCAGTGGTCTTCAAACTGAAAGGCCCATGGTTTGATCCTGACCACTGATAACTACATTATGTTCTTGGGCAAGGCACTTAATCCCAGGTGCCCATATGGGGGCATGACGGTACTGTGAGCTAAGGTACACTGCACATTAATGGTGCACTTGCCTTCAACCAATGCTCACCCTGCTTGTGGTGAGTTAGTACATTGGGGAGTCTGATATTTGCTCACCACTGCTCGGTGGTTCTCTCTAACACTCCAGCTTCCTCCACCTGTAAAACTGTCGGACATGAGGTAAGCCTGGCTTTTGAAAGTGTCATTAAACTCCAATAATTTAATCATTTGCCCCGCCTCTGCATTTGATTGGTTGAAAGCATACAGCGTGAAAGTCGTCAAAATCGTATAATCCAAATCACGTCATGATTTGGAATGTCGCTACACGTTCGACATCCGATCCAACTTTGAAGACTCTGGAAGCCCCGCCCACTCAATCCAATTGTCACCGTGATGGCGTGACGGCAGACTGATAGATGGATAACAAGCTTGTAAACAAAGATCAATGATCGATTTTTCATCACCTCCAGTCAGCGAGAATATAATGATAATTTATCGGGAACAATTGAATTTAATAAAATATACCGAAGTGGGAGACGAATAAAAGATCATACACCCAAACATGATTTTGGGGGAACTTAACAAAAATGTTTTTAATGATATTGTTACGTGACTTGCTAAATATCTGTCGTTTGTGATCGAAAATCAAAACAATTTGACAATGACTGCCGTGACCTGTTTGTGGCACACTTTCCTGAGTTTGACTGTTGTCTTTTGCGAAACTTAAAAGTTTTTCGTTCACGTACACATAGTTTTTATATTTTAATATTACAGCCGGATTAAATTATAAGAAATAACTGTTGTTTTCCTTCGGTTTATGCAATATAAACCAAACATTTTCAGCACAAGCTTAATCATAACTCACTACACGAGTTATGAAGCTTGTGCTGAAAATTTTTGTTTTATATCGCATAAACCGAAGGAAAACAAGTTATTTCTTACCTAAATAAATAAATAAATGACTCTGACCACATGTTTCAAGGACTATTATAATTTTCATATGAACTTACAACACCATGAGTTTCTGCCCCAAGGACATGACTTCTGAAAAAGGGTTAAAAGAGATGTGGTTTGTGACCAATTTTGTGATACCTCATGTATGTGGGGCAGGTTATCATGAAACTTCTTGTATTTATTTATTTATTTATTTATTTATTTATTTATTTAAGGTCATTTTCAGAATTTTGGCTACATCATGACAGCAATATTGGTATGAAGTCAAGTTTTGTCAATTGTTGATACCTATTCTGCCCACTTTAGAAGACTTCCACCCCAGGCGTTGGTTCTGGCTCCTATTTTACCAGTGAAGCAGAACTTGTTGGTGGAAAATCAAGTACTTTTCAAGAATAGAAACAAATTCAAGCTCTTGTCAAGGAAAGGATTAAAATTCCTAAACTTTCATTTGAGTGGGAAGCTTGATATTTACCAGTAAAGGCCTATAATCATAAAATCAAATTCAGATGAAATTATAAAATTATTGAATTTCCTTGGGGTTGATACAAGGAATTATCAGCCAGAGAAAAGTTAATATTCACTGAGGCCTTTAATATTACTTTTCAAGGGTGGATAATTCCTTTTATCAACCTCAAGGAAAGTCAATTATTGTTGTATTATTATGACAGAAAAAATTGTTTGCAATTTCCTTGCTTCATTGCATAGTGTAGGGATGACTTTCCTTAATTACTGTTAATTCTCTGCGATTGTTCTATTTTCGCTCCATTTTTGTTATGCTGTATAAATAGGGGAGCTGGGTGTTAATTCTCTCTCTTCTCTCTTGGACTGTGTGAGGCACACACGAAATTAGGGAAGTAGGTAGGAGCTATTTCAATGTAATTCCTAGACCAATAAACCTGTTTCTCATCTGTGACAATGTACCCTAAAAGACAAACTCTACAATAGTTTTCGAAGAAAAACAGCATATTCAAATACAACCAAATAAATTTAATTTCAACATATAGTAATAGGAAGCAATGTGCATTAACTTATTTGTTCATTTCAAAGTTAATTGTTATATTTGAATAGGTAGTTACTAAACACTGGAACAGGGAAATTAAAGGAAGGACCTACATGTGCTACTTATAGACAACAATGACAAAGCAGTGAAATATGAACTCAATTCTGATAAAAATAGAATAGATCAGCAATACTGGAGTATATCAACACTTCTGACGAGTATTTTAGCCAATTAAATTACCAGATATTTTCTGTCATATAATAAAATTTCTTATTGCACACTTATTAGGCCTAAAAAAATCAAAAATCTGTTTCTCAGGCCCTCCTGCATGGTCCTTTTGGCTGCCGCATGCTCTCTTTTTATAACCAATTTAAACTTAAAAAAATAAAAATTAAATGGTTTATGTCTGATATTTTACCTACGTTAAAATTTTTTATGAATTTGTCCCTTGAGTGCAAGAAGGCTTTGCAATGCTTTAGCATTGCAAAGCCTTCTTGCACTCAAGGGATGAAATACCCCACCACCCATGCTATTCTGTAGATTATGAGGCCTAACACTTGAACCAGGAGCATGAACTTTTGATGGCAAAGAAGTAATTACTGGAATAAAAAATAAAATAAAAAACCGCTCGCCCGCATGTAATTTTACAAATAATGGCCTGAGAAACAGAAGGTCTACTTTGTGTGGCCTTAATTCTTCACTCAACATGAATAGCAGATGATATCTGCAAAACAAATTTGGCAATAAGTAAAAAAGAAATTCCATCTTTTGGTTCAGAAACATAGCTTATGACCCCTCAGTGGCACGAATAAATTAACTAATGACAATTTTGTAAATTGTGTGGAGCAGTTATGATCGAAATAATTAGTTAACCCTTTACCTAACGAATCAGCCGCATCTGCTCGCGTAATTTTCAAATTTAGCAGTTGAAAAAAAAAAAGTTTCAACAAAACTGTATCATGTGACCCCTCAATGGAACGATCTCAATGAGCTCGTTCCAATGAGGGGTCACATGATATGGTTTCATTGAAATGTTTTGAAAAATGTTAAAAAACAGTACTTAAAATAATAAATTTTGATAATCTGTGTGTTGGGTAAAGGGTTAGGTTAGTGTGTTTCAAGCAGGCCTGAAAATGAGCAGTCTGCCATTTGCAGAATGAGATCCCCAGAGGGTGAATTTGATGATGCTACACGTATCCCATACAGTGGGCAAATTTATCCTCTGGGTACCTCTTTCTGTTTAGTTTTGAGACCCTCATTCAGATTGAGGTTCACAGAGAGTAAATTTAGTGATGCTACCCTGCTATGTGGGGTAGCATCACTAAACTCACACTTTGGGGACCTCATTTTGCAATTGACAATCTGCTTATTTTCTGGCTTGGTTTCAAGGGATATTTCACATCCAGGGTTTTTATTCTACATTTACAGAGTTTGTATACCCGTATCATTAATTATTTAGCTGCTTGCATGCTGCTGGCGGATATTCCTGCTCAGGACAAGGAATAGTTGCCAGCAAATATAGTTGGAGCACTTTTATCCAAATTCTTCCTTGTACAATGTATATTGGATTATCTGTTTGACCAATGATTTCTTGAGTTAAATTTATATGAATTTTTCAACAAATCTAGTCATGGCTGCTTCATAGCAGCCATGACTAGATGTGATGAAAAATATTTTAAAAATACTCAACAGATTAAGAGTTAAGTCCAAACTTTTGGATTCTGAATTCCTGCTAGTCTTTAAATAGCACAGGTATGATACATTATACAACAAAACAATGTTGTTGTGCATTGAACCTGAGCAAATCCATGCCTGCATGTACATAAACTGGTGGGAGTGGATTTTAGCAACTCATGAAAGTCTGCTAACATATTCATATTACAGGGCTCCAAAAGGCAAGACTGATAAAATTCAAGACTATTTAAGGAAGTTTCTCGATATATTTCAGCATTTTTCAAGGCTCTACAACAGCCAAATTCAATAATTTTCAAGGCCCAACCTTCACTAGTCCAAACTGGAACCTCCGGCCAGTATCCTACTTGTACTATAACCACTGAAGTTTATAGTAGTGTTTTTGCTGTGTTTCTTTATTTTAGTTTTCATGTTTAATGCCTGGTAGGCCTATGTGCAAATATCATCATGCAAAAAATGATCTAGATTTCACTATTCCCCCCCCCCCCCCCCCCCCCCCCACTGCATATGTAACACACGTCTGTCCAGGGTGAGATAGCATGGAGAGACAGATGTATCCCACCCCACCCATGTGACGTTATACATTTACAATGTTATTATGACGTTATGTATATCATATCAGTTTCTTGCTACAAACTAATTCATATTGACGTCATCGGAATGCAGTGTGATCAAAGTTCGATGCCCTAAAACTCTTCAACCCTCAATCTGCCACCGTTCCTAATCAATTTTGTGGTATATACCTTTGGTATATACATAACTTTTGCATGCTCTTTCCGATGGTGTCATTAGTTTTTCAAAACAACGAATACGAAATGAGTTGATTATATCAGCACGTGACCACCGATTACCTCTGGCTAACGTTACCGCTGTATGGTGGGGGGAGAAAAATAATCCCTCGGGACAAGATATTTGGTCCAGACACTCGGCAAGCCTCCTGTCTGACCCAAATATCTTGCCCTCGGGTGAGATTTTCCCATCCCACACCCGTACCCATCAGGGATTATAATAGTCCTAACCAGGAACCTCTGGTCATTACCTCCTCCTCCCACTTCCCTTAAAGTGAAGTGGGAGGAGGGAGTAATGACCAGAGGTCCTAGTTAGGACCATGCCTTCATGAACTTTGGCATATTATAATATTAGAACGTTTCTTTTCATGTTCTATCGGTCGATAGTACCTGAGTTTGTGTGATTTCTGAAATAAAACCTGAAGCAGCAAAGCTGCTGAAGCTAGGTTTTATTTCAGAAATCACACAAACTCAGGTACTATCGACCGATAGAACATGAAGAGAAACGTTCTAATTATTTTATTATGCCGAACAAAAAATAACGTTCATTGTTAAGCGTTAACTGTAGCATGCCATCAATCTTGTAACAACAATGTAGTCGAATCCAAAAAACATGACGTCATTTCGAACGAATGACGTCTCTTCGAAAATGATTTGTCACAAGTGCCGTCGCTTTGGGAGTTTCCATATCAACAAATGCCAGTGTTTACAGCTGTTCATGTTATAATTCATTGTTAATGCTTGTGTGATAAGTGGTATAAATTAATGGAATATAAATTCATGTTTCTCGGACGACGGCAGTTGATAGAATTAAGAGGAGTAAAACAATTTATTTTGAACTTGAGGCGGAGGTTCAGTGAGGACGGGGATTAATAAACTTGTGGAAATATAATTGATTGAGGTCATAACTCATATTCAGGATTCAGTGAGGTGGTGAACAACACGTGAGTTTTTAATATTTCTGATTCTTTTGAATTCATTGTTTGCAGTTAAAATTGAAAACACACCCACTGAAGATGCCCATTTGTTGGTAAGTTTGTGTGACAAAAAAAGTTAAACGAACACGGAGCCAGCTTTTGGTGTTGAGAAATTCCAATCGACGCTGATCAATGGAAGTGGAGCTTACATTTTCTTCATTCTCTTGTCTCCAGGGAAAAACATTCCGATAGTTCCCGTGTTTTGCCCCAAAACTCCAGTACTATGACTTTTAGAAGGTGTCAAATTAACCAATCACGGCAGATGTTACAAAGGTGAGGCATAATAAAAAACTATACAGTAGTGATTACATGCTTCCTTAACATTTTTATTTCGGGAATATTCACAGCTTTGCCATATTTTCCAGCACTTCAAGGCCTTGAATGACCCTTAGTCAAATTCAAGGCCGTTTCTCGTTCTATTGCCCCTAGGGAACCCTGTATTACAACCATAACAGGAGTCAAATAACATAAAGACCATCTATGGCTGAAGTTGCTCCAGATATCCAAGAACAATGTTGGTTTATCAGATCAGTTGAGCTGGCAACAGCTTGCATGCATGAAGAAATTTATTCCAAGTTGATATATTTTGTTCGTTGGAAACACCTTCTATGTTATTTCTATTCACAAATGTTATAAAAAATACAATTAAAAGATTTTCTGAGTCTCCCACTGCTTCTTCAACATTTATCTAAATTTCGATATAAAAACCAATACTATATGACTTGATCGAGTTCTTTTTTTAAAAATCATTCAATGTGAAGGAGTATTTTCCACTGCGTTCATGTTATATAGACTTAACATGACCATTAACCCTTTACCTAATGAATAAGAACGCATCTGCCCAAGTATTATACAAACTGAGCAGTTGAAAAAATTAGTTTTCAAAAAAAAATTCAACAAAACCATATCATGTGACACCCTCACTGGAGTGTTAGAACGAGCTGGTCAAGATCCTTCCAATGAGGGGTTACACGAAATGGTTTTGTTGAAAAAGAGCCCAGATAATACTTATTTTAATGACAGGAGATTTCACATCCTGGCAAGGAATATCTACCACCAGCAGCATATAAGGAGTTTATGATTAGCAATAGTAGCCCCGCAAAGAGAGTGGAACAAAAAGTTTATGAAAACAAAATCAATGAATTGGATGAATAAACAAAAAGATCTTCTCACAATGTACAGTACATGTAGAGTGAATTACCACTAAAACACTCATGGAATGGAATTTCCACCCAGACAATAACAGTCGATTCCTGTGGTAATGCATGAAAAGGACAAGCACAGTTTTAGCCAAGGGACCACTGGGTTCTACCCAGAGGTCCCTTGGCTGAAACTTTGCTCGTTATTCTAATGCTTTTTCCCAGACAAAGGATTTTTGTCTGAGTGGAGACACCACCCCATGAGTAATTTAGTAACAATCCACTCTCCATGTACTGTATGCCTACAGCAAGTTTCATCAACATCTGATTTCTGGACTGCCCATGTGGGAGCATGGTGGGGCTGTGTACTTAGGCGTACTGCACATTGATGGTGCACTTGTCTTCAACAATAACATCTGATTTCATTTGTTCAAGCTGTCGCATTCACAAAGTCATAATCAGACAAACATCGAATTTCTAGCAAAAAGGAGCATAACTCCTAAAAAATCTGACAAAAGTTGGTAAATATTGAAACCTGGCTGCATTATAGAAAAACTTGCATCTGGAAATCTGATATTTCAATATCAGTGTGGAGAGGGTTGAACATGACACAATAGGGTAAGTATTTATTTATTTATTTATTTATTGGTGTTTAAGGTCACATATTTCTGCACAATGGCTAACCATGACCGTGACAGTTTTTACGGGTGGAGGAAGCCGGAGTACCCAGAGAGAACCACCGAGCAATGGCGAGCAACTGTCAGCTCCCCAACATACCAACTCCACACAAGCAGGGTTAGCATTGGTTGAAGACAGGTGCACCATCGACGTGCAGTACGCCTTAGTACACAGCGTCACTGTGCCCCCACGTGGGCAATGGGGGTGAAGTGTCTTGCCCAAGGACACAACGTAGTTGCCGCAGGTGGAATTCGAACCGAGGACCTCTCGGCTTGCATCCTGCGCCTCTACCAACTGAGCCACCGTGCCCCCAATAGGGTAAGTGCTCAGTTTTATACAAGAAAGAGTTGAAACTAGAAGTCCCGTCATTATATAATTAGCACAGAATATACCAGGTCTTTAAATTAATTTATTTTTGGCACAGCCTTTTGCCCTAATTTGGGCACATTAAAACCAGAAATAACAGTCTTATCCTGTTATGTTTTATTGCCATGTCTTTCTTTGTGTGTTTATGGACATATTATGATACGGTGGAATCTTGTTAACTGAATAGCCATGTCAGAACGGAATTATATTGCTTCATGCACATCTTCATATGGAGTTTTTCCATTGTGTAAAGTTCCATGAAAATTCTTCAAACGGTTTAGGAGGAGTTGCGCTTATAAGGATGGACAGATGGACAGACGGACGGACGGATGGACAGATTGATTCCTATATACCCCCAAACTTTGTTTGCAGGGGGTATAATTATCAGGGATTGTGTCACTTTCCTGTATTCAAGAGATAAACTTAACATTTATTCTATTATATCTTGTTTGACAGAGCTCCATAAGCTCTGTCAAACAAAATATAATAGACTAAATGCCTGCATTGGATGTACTGAGGCCAAATAGATCTACAAACAAAGGAAAACTGAGGAGTGTCAGGGTAATTTCTCGACAGGTCACAAGATTTTTTATTTAATTAACAGGAGTTTACTCTATAACCTATATTCAATTAACAGGTCAAATTTGTACTGGAGGTATGGTAAATGGTTTTGTGTTGGGAAATTATGTTCAATTAACAGGGTTATTCAGTTAAGAGATATCCATTTAAGTGGGCTCCACTGTATTAATTATTCTCTAGATGTAGAAGAGGTAGAGAGAATTTCTGTATTTTTCTTGTTGACTTCACACCTTCTCTAATTTGGGCACACCTGTAAAAGGGGTGAAATTGGGGTAATCAAAAGGCATGTATACCTGTTAGTTAATGCTCTCCTTACTGCTGAAGAATGGAGTAGTCTGAAATATACAAGAGCATTTGCGCTGTGCAATGCAAAATATAAAGAGCCATTAGCAGGGTCGGTAGCAGGCCTGTCATTCTGAGTAGGGCGATTGCTCCAGATCCTTTCAGCCCACCTGAAATTTTGCTGGGGAAAGCAAGTAACTGCCCTCCTCAATAGCCTGATTCTGATGATTTTGGTATGTACCAGCCCACCTGAATATTGATCAAGAAGATCCAGCAGCTGCCTTCCTGAGATTTTCAAATGGACAGGCCTGGTTGGTGGTGAAATCAGGAAATGAACCGATCAAACAGAAAGAAAATATTGAGACTACAGTATGTGGAGGATGGATTATTACTAAATCGCTGTTGTTTAGATTTTTCACACAGTAATTATTAACAATATTTCTGAAGAAAAAACTTTAGAGTTGAGAATTTATGGCACCTCAATTCAGTGGTAATCCACTCTCTTCATTCTGTATGTGTTGTGGAATTTTCATATCTATTTACATCATTACATGTTCATATATCCCATAGGAATGATGTTAATGATATCTCTATGTACTCCTATAGAAATTGTTGGGCATGCTGTTTTTCTACAGGAATTGAGTTGTGCTAATGGTACAAGTTTGAGTATGATAGGGACAAAAATTGCCCAAATTCATTATGCTATTACTTCAAAATAATCCACAATACAGTGAGAGGACCTCCAGTTTCAACTGTTTCTTGTTAATGATTTGAAATAGTAGCCTTCAGAATGTGAGGGGTTACTTTAAGAGTTGTACGATGGATCTGATTTTGTTTCAACTAATAGAGCTGAGTGTTTTCCAAGATCTTCATTGGTAGCTGGCAGTGGAGTTGAAATATTCTCAATTTAATCAACTTTGATTTTTTTGAATGTTCACTTTGTTTAAATTTACTGACACTTTAGACTAAAAATACATCAAGCAGCAGGCCCAATGCCAAAGAAAACCTTGTAAAAAGGTGATTCATTCATAAAGTTACAGTGATGTTATTGACAGCAATGTTTCTGTTTTTTATTAACAATTTTTAACCTTTCATCTTTGAATGGCCTTGAGTTAAAAGGCCAAGTTTTACAAACCCATGTTTAGGTTCTGCAGAAAGGTACTAAAAACCCAAATTTGGGCTTCAGTTTTCTCAATGCAGAAAGAGATTATCAAGACTGTATTGAAAAGTGTTGGTACAAAGGTAAAGTCTTCAGACAGTGGAGCCCTCCTAACCAGATATCTCTTAACTGAATACTATTTTATTTATTTTTTAAGGTTTAATAACACTTCGACAGCCAAGGTCATATCATGTTGGTGGCAGTGTTACAGGTGGAGGAAGCCAGAGTACCCAGAGAGAACCAACGAGCTCCCCAACATCATAACTCCGCACTGCAGCACAGGCAGGATTAGATTGGTAGAAGACACACCATCGACATGCAGTGCGCCTTAAGTACACGGCATCATCGTGCCTCCATGTGGACAATCAGAGTTAATTGCCTTGCCCAAGGACACAACGCGGTAATCGATTGCTCAGATGGTCACCCATCCAATGACTAAGCGGGCTCAACGTTGCTTATCTTCAGTGATCTGACGAGAACCAGTTACCGCAACGCCACCGCATCCCCGAATAATACTCTTAACTGGTTGAGTGCTATCATGGCTCTATTGCTGAAAGCCACTTTAATAGCTTTACACTGTTTGTATGGACTTGTTCTCTTATTAGCAGTCAAAAATAAATAGAGGATATTCACGAAAATTTGATGAATACCGAAAATATCTCGTGAGTGGCTACAAAGAAATATGAGGATCTTCACGAGCGACGCAGTCGCGAGTGAAGATCCTCATATTTCTTGTAGCCACGAACGAGATATTTTCGGTATTCATCAAATTTTCGTGAATTTTCTTTTTATTTAATGCTCTACGACTACAAACTCTCCAATTTGTGGCCTTTATTTGCCATTAAGGCGCAGAATTTATGTGCCGAACCGGCGTCCATACAAAAATTACAACAACCAAACTCCAACCATTGGAATGTGTGAATATCCGCACAAAAAGTAGTCCCGTCTTATTTCTCCCCTAACTTTACGATTTACCAAGGCTGGCGAATTGAAATAATCGCAATGTGTTTCGAAGAAATAGAACAATAACAAAAAACACCACTTTCTTATTTTCAATAACAAGACACGTCATTTTATTTTTTTGGAACTCAATGCACTGAAGACGTGTGAAGTTGAACTGAAGAAATTTGAAAGTGATTTCGGCTTTTCGCTGGAAGGTGAATGAGAAAGTCAAACTTTGAAACCGCTGATTTAATGAATTGATTTAGTCACTGTCACTATCAATTATTCGAATTCGTTTGTATTTGGGACTCTGGAATTCATTACTGATGTGCTGACTCGTTTAAAGTACATGTGATTCGTCATCCGAACCTACGATGAAATATCGATTTCTAAATATCATTTTGATATTTCGTTTTGCCGACCGACAGGGGAATATGACTTAATTTTTCAGCGTGAATTGATGCCTGAGCATTAAATAAATGTTTATATACAATTGTTCAGTTATAATTTATTGGAGAGTGCCTGTTGGCACTCTCCAATAAACTGTAACCAAACAATTGTTCATGAAGAAAATCTTTCAAAACTAGGCTTCCCTTGCTGGTTGCATGGCGTCTTTGAAAAAAAAATACTCACGTTTCAAATCACCATTGAAAAATTATTTAGCACTCAACCAGTAAATTGAATATAACAACCAATCACAAAACTATTTGCCATACATTCAGTACAAATTTGACTTGTCAATTGCATACAGGTTAGAAAGTAAACTCCTAATAATTGAATAAAAAATCCTCTATGTCAAGAAATTACCATACAATCACCAAATTCTCCTTGTTTGTAGACCTATTTGGCTTTAGTACATACAATATAGGCATTTAATCTATTACATCTTGTTTGATAGAGCTCCGACCATGAGCTCTGTCAAACAAGATACACATAGAACGACACGTGTGTGAAAGGGTTAATCCGTATGGCTCGAGTGCCAGCGAGGAGGGATAGAACGAGATGCTGCCTAGAGTTTTATCCTTCCGTGATGGCACAAAAGCCATATCGATTAACCCATTCACATGCGTGTTGTTCTGTATTTTTTACATGCCTTCACATCTATAAAAACAATTATTAGAAGGACACTCAGCAATTTATTTGACAACTATTAACAAAAAGAACATATTTTGTTGCCAACAAATTTGCGAGGGGAACATAGAACACATTGGAACTCAAGGAAGACTTTTGGCTATGGCTTGCGATTCAATTGTAATTGCATTGCATGATTTGTAGCAAATTCCAGAGAAATTTCGCTTCTTTATAAAAATAGTCCATCAATGATTTCTGTTCGGCACATATGTGCAGCACGGATTTTCATTTTCCACATGGTATAATGTTGCTATAGATTGGGATTTCATAGAACAGGCACGTGTTAAATAATAGAATAAGTGCTCATTTTATCTCCAGAATACAGGATAGTGACCAAATCCCTATTAACACATTACCTAACAAACGGGGAGATCCACCTACATAATTTCTAAGTCCAATGAGGGTTCACATGATATGGTTTGAAAATTTTGGGAAAATTAAAAAAAATATTAGAATTGCACATTTTGATATAATGTGTGCCGAGTAAAGGGTTAACTGAATGCTTCTGTTAACTGAATACTTTTCACATTTTTAAAGATTTTAGGGTGCAAAAACAGTGGAGCTGCCTTAACCCTTTCGCGACTCAGCCAAACCGACTCCCCAGACTTGGGATATTGAGGTTACTTTTGGGATCATCTCGTCCGTTAGATAAAGGTATAAAACGTTCCATTCATTTGGATTGTCAGGTAAGTCAAGATTTATCTTCCCAGCTTCAGAACATGGGATATCTAGTGGAACAAAATCTGTGCATTTTTCCCATTGAAAAATTGGACCAATTCCATGACCACGCCAGCTCCCTAGTATTCTGCCGTATCCCTGACCAGCACTTCTTTTTTATGCCGCGTCCCCTCCCCCAGCCAGTCCTATTTCACTCCATCATCTAAATTATTACTGGCAACATCATCTGAACATCCAGCACTCATAGTAGTGTCATATGGGTCAGCTTGATTTGAGCCAGACTGTACCGCAGAATCCTTTTTCCACGTTGCTTTCAATTGTCATCTTCGTCCGTGGTAATTACTGTGAGGTGCAATATGCGCTAAAACTGTAGCCAATCAACTAAAGGGAAACAACTCTAAATTCATTCGGGCATGAAATTACTTCTGTGGACTGATAGAGAAAGCACACGTGGACTGAGGTGAGAGTAGATGCATTACTATGCCATCGGCGTGCAGCGCGCCGACGGGTTTGTAGTGTCAGTTTACCACTGGCGCGGTGTGCTCCGACGAGTCACGAAAGGGTTAAAGGGCATACTATCTGCAATCTAATGCATGGGTCTCATTCTCTCAGACATATATTACATTAACCAGAGAAGAGGGAGCACAGTAGTTCAGTGGTTAGATTATTGGACTTTGAATCAAATTGTTGATGGGTTTCAATCTGACTTGCAGGAACTGGGTTGTGTTCTTGGGCAACTTCCGACAAGGCACAAAATCCTGATCACTTACACAGGATATGGTCGTGTTGTGTCATACCACGACGTGCCGTGTACTACAATCGTGCACTTCCCTTCAACTGCTGCTAATTCTGTTCATGCACAGTTAGTAAGCTGGTGAGTTTGACAGTTGCTGGGGGTTCTCACTGGCCACTTTGGCTTTCTCCATCAGTAAACTATCCGACATGATGTGACCCTTGTCATAGGCCATATAATGATATCAGAATTGATGTCTTTGGAATAATTATAAATCATTTTAGATTTTCTAAAAATATTTTGATTTAAAGTATGAAGGCTTTGGCTGGATAAATCACTCATTTGTACAGAGTGTCCTTTAAATGTACCCCATCAGCATGTTTACAAGTACTGTTACAAAGGATCCATTTTAACTCACTTATTGCTGATTTGGGTCACGCTTTTTTACTTGAGAGTGGACAGAATCATCTTGAAATGTAATGAGGTGATTCAAAATTCAGCCAATCAGCAATTACTGAAACAAAAGATCATTAGAGAAATTTCTCATTCTGGAACTTTCTACTTGAAGACTATATAATGGCCTCAGTCAATAGACTTCAATGGGGTGAGGTGGCTCAGTTGGTAGAGATGCAGAATGAGGTCCTTGGTTCGAATCCCACCTCTGGCAACTGCGTTGTGTTCTTGAGCAAGGCACCTAATCCCGACTGTCCACGTGGGAGCACAATGGCGCTGTGTACTAAGGTGCAGTGCACATCGATGGTGCACCTATCTTCAACCAATGCTAATCCTGCTTGTGTGGAGTTAGTACGGTGGGGAGTCTGTCAGTTGCTCATCATTGCTCAGTGGTTCTCTCCAGGTACTCCAGCTTCCTGCACCTGTAAAACTCTCGGACATGAGGTGATCCTTGCTGTTGAATGTGCCATTAAACCCCAACAAATAAATAGATTTCAACACTCACTCATCTCACAGAGCACCAAGAAGTGACTATTGTTTATGCACTCAGTATTCAATGAACTGTGGAGATTATTATTACAGGACAGTGCATTATTATAGATAGCAGCTGAGTTTATTATTTATTTATTTATTTATTTATTGGTGTTTAAGGTCACATACTTATGCACAATGGCTAATCGTGACCGTGACAGTTTTACGGGTGGAGGAAGCCGGAGTACCCGGAGAGAACCACCGAGCAACGACGAGCAGCTGTCAGCTCTCCAACATCGTAACTCTGAACTCTGCACCACAGCACAGGCAGAGTTAGAGTGGTTGAAGACATGCGCACCATCGACGTGCAGTACGCCTCAGTACACAGCGTCATCGTGCCCCCATGTAGGCAATCGGGGTGAAGTGTCTTGCCCAAGGACACAACGCGGTTGCCGCAGGTGGGATTCGAACCGAGGACCTCTCGGCTTGCAGCCTGCACCTCTACCAACTGAGCCACCGCGCCCCTAGAGTTTATTATATATTCTAAGTAATATTATTTTTGTGATCTATGCATCTTTTTGTATTGGAAAATGTTTCCAAAATATGAAGAGAATTTATTCTTCTTTGAAACAGGATTTACTCTTGTGAAAACACTGGGATACAATTGGATTATTTTCAAACTACCTGTGGTGCCAATACTTGTTGGATATTATTTCCATTTGAATTTTGCTGAGTGCTGTACTGAAATTTACTGGATACTGTTGGATTTTTAAGTGAACATTTCATTACAATTTATTGGATACTAGGACTGTTTCTGCAGACTCATTCTTGGACATTACAATACCAGCTAGAAAGTTTCTTCATCACTTCAATTACTGGATTCAATTAACTCTATTGTGAATTAATTGATAAGTAACTTTGTTTGATTTTTCTGTACACCAAACAATGTAAATGATTTTGTACTGTTCTCATTTTAATTATTTTTTTATTATTAAATTTTAGGATGGTTAAATTGAAGTTATTCTTGCTGGATCCCAGGTTTCATTCTGTTACCAGAATTGTTATTACACACTGTAAAATTGTACAAATTTGGCTGTCATTGGAACCGTCTCAATGATCTGGTTCAAATGACACCCATATTTCAAAGGTTTTATTCATAATTATTGTTTATATTCTTAAAAATACAGAGGGGCCACTTAATTGGATATCTCTAAACTAAATAACCCTGTTAATTGAATAAAATTTCCAAACACAAAACCATTTACCATACCTCCAGTACAAATTTGCCCTGTTAATTGAATATAGGTCAAAGAGTAAACTCCTGTTAATTGAATAAAAAATCTTGTAACCTGTCAAGAAATTACCCTGACTCTCCCCAGTTTTCCTTTGTTTCTAGACCTATTTGGCCTCAGTACATGCAATACAGGCATTTAATCTATTATATCTTGTTTGACAGAGCTCATGGAGCTCTGTCAAACAAGATATAATAGAATAAATGCTAAATTTAACTCTTGAATACAGGAAAGTGACACAATCCCTGTTAATTGAATACTCCTGTTAACTGAATAATTTTCATTGGCAAAGTGGCTATTCAATTAACAGGGTTCCTCTGTATATCAAATTCAGTTTAATATTTTAAAATGTGTTAGGTAAAGGGTTAACATGTGTTAACAGTATGCAACAGGGGTTCAACCATGGTAGCCTCATGGAATCCTGGGACACTCACAGCTGGTATGGATTCGTGCAACCATTTTCCTGAGAATCCAAATGGATTCTCCCAAATTTATATGAAAAATAAGACCTCACATTGGATTTTAAACCACAAGGTCAGTGGTGGGATCCTGACACATACCATCTGCATTGTATCTACTTAAGACTGTGACAGTTGCTCACTACTGATCAATGGTTCTTTGAGTATTCTGACTTCCTCCATCCATAAAACTGTCTGACATGATACAGCCCTAGCTTTTTGAAAATGTCTTAAAACCCCAACAAACAAACAAACAACCAGGGAAGATTTGTTCCAGCAAAATTCAGCTCTTTGGGAAGCGAGCAGAATATTGTTGAAATGAATCTCCTTCTGTAACTTGATATCTCAAATTTCAAGGATTTTCAAGGGACTTTCCAATATTCAAGGAGCAATGTCGAGCAACTGTCAGACGCCCCAATGTACTAACTCCACACAAGCAGGGTTAGCACTGGTTGAAGACAAGTGCACCATCGACGTGCAGTACGCCTTAGTACACAATGCCACCATGCCCCCTCATGGGCAATTGGGATCAGGTGACTTGATCAAGGACATAACACAGTTGCTGCAGGTGGGATTCCAACCGAGGACCTCTCGGCTTGCAGCCTGCATCTTTACCTACTGAACCACCACACTCTCTATTAAGGAGTTAATGTTGCCTAATGGCAGACTTTGTTATAGGCTGTACTGCATGTAGACATAAAATTTGTTACAGCCTGAATTAGGTTTTGGGGAGTTAACCGATTATAAACGTTTAATCATTTTCATTACTGTTAGACATTCAAATGGAGAGTACCAGAATACTATGTATAGCTAATTTGAACAAATTACAATATTACAGGCACAAACACAAAATTAAACAATTTGTCGATTTTTGTGAATGAATATCACTAGTCAATTTTGACCATTACATTTAGATCATGAGAATGTGTAATGTGATACATTTTCAGAAAAAGGTCCGAGAGCTCACTCCTGTGAAATAAAACCATTTATTTAATTTATTTAACTGTTTATGCATTTTATTGTGATTTAATGATACACTGGAACCCTGTTAATTGAATAGCCACTTTTCCAATGAAAATGATTCAATTAACAGGAGTATTCAATTAATAGGGATAGAGTCACTTTCCTGTATTCCAGAGATAAACTTAGTATTTATTCTATTATATCTTGTTTGACAGAGCACCATGAGCTCTGTCAACAAGATATAATAGATTAAATGCCTGTATTGGATGTACTGAATGAGGCCAAATAGGTCTTTCACCAAAGGAAGACTGGGGAGAGTCAGTGTAATTTCTCGACATGTTACAAGATTTTTTATTCAATTAACAGGAGTTTACTCTATAACCTATATTCAATTAACAGGTCAAATTTGTACTGAAGGTATGGTAAATGGTTTTCTGTTGGGAAATTATATTCAATTAACAGGGATATACAATTAAGAGATATCCAATTAAGTAGGCTCCACTATACTTTCAAAAGTCAATGTCATATCAGGACAAACAGTTGTATGTGTGGAGGAAGATAGAGTAGCTAGAAACATAAATGGCACATAACTGTCAGGCATTACAACTTGCTAAGCTACCACAAACTGTGCTGAAGGCTTAAGTTCAATTTGCATTTGTTAACGACTTGTACAGAATGGTACTGTGATCATGAAAGTGGTATTTTAGTTGATCAGAATGCAATGTAATTGCATCTGAGTCCAAACTGGGACAGGAATTTACTACATAAAAAAACTGCAGAAATTAAGCTAAATTGAAGAAAAAGTTGAGAAATGTATAAAAGGCAGTGACAATCAAGCCCAGAAATATGCAATCTGTCATTTGCAGAATGAGGTCCCCAGGGGGTAAATTTGCTGATGAAATCACATACAGTGGTCTACAAACCCCCAAATTATCCTCTGGGTACATCTTTCTGTTTTGGCCCGAGACCTTGATTCAGATTAAGCTTCACAAATGGTAAAGTTGGTAATGCTACCATGCTGGGCGGGGTAGCATCACCAAATTCCCCATCTGGGGACCTCATTCTGCATATGAGAGTCTGCTTATTTCAAGGCTTGGTGACTCTGTCTCATTTTTCATAAGTTACCCAACTGATCCACGAATAAGCACATCATCAAAAATACAGCGCAGCTACCAACTTTTCATATCTCAGTTTCAGAGAGAGTCCCCTCCTTATAAATAAACCCAGTCGCTGACTTTGTAATGACAACATCATCAATGATGGTCATGCTGATACATGTAAGTTGTTACAATAAAAAAGAACTCCTTACCCAACACACGATATCAAAAATTGTTATTTGAATTAATTTTTTAAATGTTTAAAAAGTCAATCAAACCATATCATGTGATCCTCATTGGAACAAGGTCGATGAGCTTTTTCTAATGGAGGGGGGGGGGGGGGGGGGGGGGGGAGGGGAGGGGAGTCATATAATATGATTTTGTTGAAATTGTTTCAACCCTTTACCCACTAACGGCCAAAACCGGCCAGCGCAATTCTCAAAAATCGCCAATTAATTTTCATTATTTTTTTTATTTTTTGTCTCAAAAACATAGGTTATGACCCCCTCATTGGAATGAGCTCGTTGAGCTCGTTCCAATGAGGGGTCGTAACCTATGTCTTTGAGACAAAAAATGAAACAAGAGGCCCCAAGGAGCCTTAATCGCTCAACGGCCAAAGTGGTTCAAAGAAGTATTTGGGGTCACATTCAGTTAGACATGGTTCATCAACACTACAAAGGAATGAAGTCATGAGAGACAAATTTTATGGAACTAGGGACATGGCTTAAACAAACCTGAATCTTACCCCCCTAAGGATGCTGCATACCAAAAATCAAAAGCATTCATCTGCTGGATCTAAAGAAAATTCCTCATTTTGAACTAAGTTATCATTCGGGCTCCCACAGTGAGCCCAAATAGGAACCCAGGGACTTGGCTTTAATAAACTTGAATCTCACCCACCTAAGGATGCTACACACCACATATCAAAACATTCCGACTGCTGGATCTGAAGAAGAACATTTTTTAAGACAATTCCTCATTTCGAACTAAGTTACAATTCAAGCTTCCACAGTGAGCCCAAATATGAACCTAGGGACATGGCTTGAACAAACTTGAATCTCCCCCTCTCTCCCCCCCCCCCCCCCCCCCCCCCCCCAAGGATGCTGCATATCAAATATCAAAACATTCTGACTGCTGGATCTGAAGAAGAAGATTTTTAAAGAAAATTCCTCATTTTGAACTAAGTTATCATTCGGGCTCCCACAGTGAGCCCAAATATGGACAGGGACATGGCTTGAACAAACTTGGATCTCATCCCCCCCCCCCCCCCCCTCCCCTAAGGATGTTGCATACCAAATATCAAAACATTCCGACTACTGGATCTGAAGAAGAAGATTTTTAAAGAAAATTCCTCATTTTGAACTAAGTTATAATTCGGGCTACCACAGTGAGCCCAAATATGAACCCAGGGACTTTGCTTGAACAAAGTTGAATCTCAACCCCCTAAGCATGATGCATACCCAATATCAAAAGATTCTGCCTGCTGGATCTGGAGAAGAAGATTTTTAAAGAAATTTGCCTGAAATGCACTAAGTTCAAATTTGGGCTCCTATACTGAGCCCAAACATGAACCCAGGGGGCAGATTTGAACAAACTTGAATCAGATCCACACCACAATGTTGCATACCAAATATCAAAAGATTCTGCCCGCTGGATCTGGAGATGAAGATTTTTTAAGAAATTTGCCTGAAATGCACTAAGTTCGAATTCGAGCTTCTATAGTGAGCCCAATTATCAATCCAGGGGAGCCGATTTGCACAAACTTGAATCAGATCTACCCCACAATGTTGCATCCCAAATATCAAAAGATTCTGCCTGCTGGATCTGGAGAAGAAGATTTTTTAAGAAATTTGCCTGAAATGCACTAAGTTCGAATTCGGGCTTCTATACTGAGCCCAAATGTGAATCCAGGGGGCCGATTTGAACAAACTTAAATCAGATCCACCCCACAATGTTGTATACCAAATATCAAAAGATTCTGCCTGATGGATCTGGAGAAGAAGATTTTTAAAGAAATTTGTCTGAAATGCACTAAGTTCGAATTTGGGCTTCTATAGTGAGCCCAAATATGAATCCAAGGGTCCGATTTGAACAAACTTGAATCTGACCCCCCTAGAGATAATGTATACCAAATAGGAATGAATTCTGCCTGGTGGATCTGAAGAAGAAGATTTTTTTGAATTTTGGAAAGAAATTCATGGGTGCTATCAGAGTTATGCCCCTTGTGGTGCCCCTTGTGGTGCCCCCTGTGGGTGCGGCAAGTTTATTTGTACAAGTTTGAATTGTCATATGATAGGGAGCATGCCCACCAAATTTGGTTCAATTTGATCCAGTAGTTTGTGAGGAGTAGTCGATAATGTAAAGTTCACGACGGATGACGACGGACGCCAGACGACGGATGGCAAGTGATAAGTTAAGCTCCCTTCGATGAGCTAAAGAAATAGTTATTCAAGAATTATTTTTGCAAGTGTCGTCTGCTTTTCGAGTTAGGTAAAGGGTTAAATTATGCGGGCACATGCTGCAAACTCATTAATTAAAGGGTTAATGCATCTTTGTTATAGATTGAGTGAGTCACCTAACTTTGTGTCAACTTTACGTCCAGATTACTGAAGGAATGACCTCCCGAAAATAAGCAAATTCCACAAACTATTGCCCTCTTTTACCTCTTACATCCCTGAGCTTATTTCTGGATGAGTATGGTAGATGTCAGCCTGCTCAACTAACAGGAACTATGGGCTCTCTCCAAAAAAATGTCACAAAGCAATTATAGATGAGAACAAAATAATCGAGTATTTCTATCCCCAGCCTAGAACAGGTGAAGAAGTCAACAAATTTTTCCAATAATGCAGCAAGGATATGCAGATGATGAAAAGTGTTATTAATTTTACTTTAACATGTATTATCTCCCTTGATGTTCATAATGAATCCAACATTGCAGCAATTTGACTGAAAATACTGTGCAGTGATTGTCTCCCTTGATGTGTTTTGAAAAAAACTTTCATTTCATTTTTGTTCATTGAAGGCATGTCCACCAATGCCATCTAACAAAGCATATAATTTTGACATAAATCAAAAGTTAATTCTGTCTAGAGTTTAGAAATACATGTAAGTATGTATCTTCAAGAAAAAAATCAATGCAAATGCAGATTTGGGATTCTTCTATGAAAATCACAACTCTTCATCCATAAGAACCATCAAAGTTTATTTATTTATAACAACAAGCTATTAATTGAAAATAGAATATGGTTTCATTTTTGGAATTCACTTCAAAACTAAATGTGTCAATACGACATGTATGCCCAGAAAACTGATTCTCTGAGTTTTCAGATCATAAACTATGTTCAAGGTCAATACCTCCGCCAAAATCATCCAGAAATTAAACTCAATCTGTAGGTACCCATGACAGAGCCTCAAACCAGAAATCAGCCAAAGATCTCAATGTAGGGTGACAAAAGTCCGGAAAGCTGTTATTTCAGAATGACAGAAAGATGGATTGACAAGGGTAACACTATATGCCCCTGGCCATAATGGCATTTTATGGAAGGGGCATAAAATTTTCCACATTCCAGTATAAGTATTTCCATTACTTCCTCCAATCCAGCAAACTATGTAACATGTAAGCAGAGTTAACAGCAGCTGAAGACAAATGCACCATCAATGTGTAGTATACCTTAGTAAACAACACTGCCATGAGCCCACTTGGGCAATCAGGATTTAATGGTTTGCACTTGGGGACAACACAGTCAACTGCTTGCTAAGATCAAATCATTGACCTTTTGGTTTAAAGTCCAATGGTTTCACCACTGAACCACCACACACCCACAACATACATTGTAAACAAACACTGATACATAATATTGCCTATAATCAGCCAATTTTCTTACTTTTCATTGCAAATTTCAATTTAATTATGATATTGCACAATCAAGCATGCCTACAATTGTATACAATGATGACTGACAGCCAGGCATCCAAGCTTGACTGATCAAATCAAGGTCAGTACATCAGGGATTTGTGCCCTTTAACCCTTTACCCAACAAATCGCCCGCATCCACCCGAGTAATATGCAAATTCAGCAGTTGAAAAAATATTATTTTTCAAAAAGTTTCAACAAAACAATATCATGTGACCCCTCACTGGAACAAGCTCATCGAGCTCGTCCCAACAAGGGGTAACATGATATGGTTTTGTTGGAATTTTTTTCAAAATTTAAAAAAATAATATTTAAAATAATAAATTTTAATATCGTCTGCATTTGGTAAAGGGTTAAGTGCAGTGTGCCACATATCCCACCCCCCCCCCCCCCCACCCCCAACACCTTCCCAAGCATTCTCTAATAAACTGTAAACAAAATCTGTTTATGAATAAAATCTTATTTTAAACTCAGGCTCCCCTTGCTGGAAGTGTGGCATCTTGGAAAAAAAATACTCATGATATCTGCTGGAGATGGGCAATATACCAAAAAACCAAACCAATACCGATATCATATGGACACTGAAAAACCGAATCGAACCAATCGTTGAATACCGAAACCATTTGAATTTTTGAATTTTTCTACATTCGCTATTTATAAGTCCCTGTTGAGGCTTCATAACAACTGAAAGGTTCATTTTCATAAAAGAAGTGACTGACTTTCTTTTTAGTTTTGTTAACCCTCAATGGACCGGACAGCTGTCCTGAATTCCCACTAGACTACAACCTGCACATGTCCAATTGCTTAGCAGTGATTTGTAGTCAAATCTTGGCTGTCTGTTAAGGCAGCCAAAATCTGACTAGAAATCACTTCCCATGTGTTTTGTCTATTGGCAGCAGGACTTCCTAAAGATGGCATGGTATGAGCACATGCTCTGAGATTGCTCAAGTCTGGAATAGGTCTTTAAACATTAAGGTGCATTGAGAACAAGTCACAAAATTACTGTAGATATGACTTGTAGTCGTAAAAGAATGTTACTGTTGAGCTCATTGACAGTGTCATTTTTACCATTGTGGTAGAATATTACAATAACTTATTCTGTCTTTTCTGATGTGAATTCCTCTTTGGTACTAACAGCAAATCTCCATCAAGTCAGATACCGAATACCAAACAGATACCAAGGTACAGTTAAAACTAGAAGTCCTGTCATGAAATGCGCACAAATAGCACGTCGATATGCGAGTTAATCTACGCGTTATGACCACAGAAGGCTATCAAATTCTGTACATGTGGCCTGTGCACAAGCAATATTTCAGCCAATGGACCTCCGGGTAACCCGGAGGTCCATTGGCAGAAACATTGCCTGCATTTGCTATGAGTAACCAGGAGAACCTGCCATGCTTTGTATGCCAGTCGATATGACACTTGCACGCAATTCCTATGCGCAATTAAGCCTAGATAAACGCACAGTTCTTGACAGGACTTCTAGTTTTAACTGTATACCCCCTTAAAAATACCGAAACTGATACCAAACTCAAAATTCCAATATCATCCATCTCTAATCCTCATCAGATGTCTTTGAAAAATAATTTAGCACGCGTCCAGTGAAAGCCTTGCAAACTGATATAAAAAAATTCAAGCAGCAAAAGTTTTCCCATAATGCAACTAGGAATTTAATCAATTCAATCTTGTTTGACAGATCTCAATGAGCTCTGTCAAACAAGATTGAATTGGTTACTTTCCTAGTTGCATAATGAGAAAACAATTGCAGTTTGATATTTGGATATCACTGTGCCGAAGGTTTGGTAATATTTATTCAGTGCTCTAGATCCCCAGCTTAAAATTATCTGCTTGAATGCAGCCAAGAAAGAGTCTCTTCATAAAACTCCAAGATGAAGTTCTGAACAAAAGAAGCAAATCATTTTGACCAACAAGTTTGCATGTTTGAATCCAAAGTAAGATATTTTGACCAACAAAATATACTTGTATGTTTTTCATCCATTATGTTCAAGCTGTCACCTGATCACAATATTGTATCACTTTTATTTATTTATTTATTTATTTATTTATTTATTTATTTATTTATTTATTTATATTTTTTGGTGTTTTTAAGGTCACATCCTTATGCACAATGGCTAATTGTGACCGTGACAGTTTTACGAGTGGAGGAAGCGGGAGTACCCGGAGAGAACCACCGAGCAACTGTCAGCTCCTCAACATTCTAACTCTGTTCAAGCTCCGCTCAAGCAGGGTTACAGCGGTTGAAGACATGTGCACCATCAACGTGCAGTATGCTTTAGTACACAGCGTCATCATGCCCCCATGTAGGCAACCAGGAGAAAGTGCTTTGCCCAAGGACAAAACGCAGGTCGTCCCGGATGGGGATTGAACTCGGAACCTCTAGCATAGGAGTCCAACAGCCTACAACTGAGTCACCGCGATCTCTTGAATCACTTCAGCTTTGTTGCAACTCTGGTTTACAGTTTCAGCATTCTATTGATTGTACATGAAAAGCAGGTGAATGTGAAGCAAATAAAACAAGAGCTATTGTTGAAGGCAATTATACCCTCACTGCAGTGCAGGACCGATGAAGCATAAATGAATTAAAAACAAAGTAAGGACCATAACTCTATTGAACAATTGCAGGCAACGCAACTTTTTTATAACATGTGCAGGAGCAGGTTGTCATAAGGATCCCTCATACCAAATTTCATTGAAATCCATCCACTCATTGGTAAGATATTGCTATGGACAGACAGATGTATGGATGGACAGATGCCGAGATGGACAGATGCAGAGATGAACACATGTAATCCAGTAAACCCCCATTCTCTTTGAGAGTAGGGGTATAACTATCTTTCCTTGAAATTGCGTGCTTTGTCATTAGAGGTCCAAGGAAGCTCTTCTCCAGAGAATATATCAAACTTTTGGATCCCAAAAGACACACTACGGAGGGCCAAGGAACCTCCCCACTCCCTCCATTTCTTCTGCCCTAGAAGTTTTGCATGGATCACAAAACTTTGTACTCATTGAACAGGTATTTTACACTATAACCAATATGCAATTTACAAATCATATCTTTGTTGATGGTAAATGGTTTGGTGCTTGACTATTATTAACAGAGCTTCAATTTCCATTCTTCAGTATACTTTTTCCTGGAGACTAGCCAGTTACTCTATATTTTATGATTTCTGATAATTAACCCTTTAACCAACGAATCGGCCACATCCACCCGCGTAATACGCAAATTCAGCAGAAGAAAAAATATTATTTTTCAAAACATTTCAACAAAACCATATCATGTGACCCCCTCTTTGGAACAAGCTCATCAAGCTCGTTCAAATGAGGGGTAACATAATATGGTTTTGTTGAAATTTTTTGAAAATTTAAAAAAAATGACATTTCAAGTAATAATTTTTTACATCGCCTGCGTTGGGTAAAGGGTTAAATCCAACAAGTGTTTGAACACCGAGGTGGTATTAGTCCCCTATGGCACTTTTGTGACATAAGGTGTTTTTGTCACAGAAGACACTAGAGTATATAAGCATCTTAGATTTTTTTTTAAAAATATTGAGCGTGCATAATCCCCTCACAACCCTTTATCCATGTACCATATATGAAAGGCGTAGCTTGAACCATGTTGGAGGGAGGGGTGGTAACATAAAATAGAGAAAAAAGCTTAAAAAAACACAACAAAAATGGCCGCCATTCTGCCATCTTGGATTTTGAAAAATAAATATTGACTGTGCATCATCCCCTCAGAACCATTTATCCATGTACCAAATATGAAAGGTGTAGCTTGAAGCATATTAGAGGGAGAGGTGGTAAAAACACAGGCAGGCAGGCAGGCAGGCAGGCAGGCAGGCAGGAGACAGACGTTAATATTGAGCGTGCATAATCCCCTCACAACCCCTTTATCCATGTACCATATATGAAAAGTGCAGCTTGAACCATGTTGGAGGGAGTAGTGGTAACATAAAATAGAGAAAGAAGCTTAAAAAACACAACAGAAATGGTTGCCATGGCGCCATCTTGAATTTTGGAAAAAAAATATTGAACGTGCAACATCCCATTACAACCCTCTATCCATGTGCCAGATATAAAAAGTGTAGCTTGAACCATGTTGAAGTGAGGGGTGGCAACATAAAATAGAGAAAAAAGCTTAAAAAACACAACAAAAATGGCCACCATGCCGCCATCTTGGATTTTGAAGAAAAAATATTGAACGTGCATCATTCCCTCCCAACCCTCAATCCATGTGCCAAATGTGCAAAGTGTAGCTTGAACCATGTTGGTGGGAGGGGTGGTAACATGAAAATAGAGAAAAAAAACTTAAAAACACAACAAAATGGCCGCCATTGCGCCATCTTGGATTTTGAAAAAAAAATTTTGAGCGTGCATCATCCCCTCAGAACCATTTATCCATGTACCAAATATGAAAGGTGTAGCTTGAACCATGTTGGTGGGAGGGGTGGTAACATGAAAATAGAGAAAAAAAGCTTAAAAAACACAACAAAAATGGCCACCATTCTGCCATCTTGGATTTTGAAAAAAAAATTTTGAGCGTGCATCATCCCCTCAGACCCATTTATCCATGTACCAAATATGAAAGGTGTAGCTTGAACCATGTTGGTGGGAGGGGTGGTAACATGAAAATAGAGAAAAAAAGCTTAAAAAACACAACAAAAATGGCCGCCATTCCGCCATCTTGGATTTTGAAAAAAAAATTTTGAGCGTGCATCATCCCCTCAGAACCATTTAACCATGTACGAAATATGAAAGGTGTAGCTTAAAGCATGTTGGAGGGAGAGGTAGTAACATAAAAAACAGACAGACGGATGGACAGACAGACAGACGGACGGAGTGCAATCCTATAGTCTCCTTACGGTTCCCATAGGGGACTAATAATGAAAGTCTGCATAAACTGGCAGAGTGCTGGAAGCCCAAATTAAGTGCAGGTACCTTAACTTCATGGAACCATATTCTGTATGTGCAATTTTATTAATCTGGAAGTGAAATTATTTAGTCTGTATGTATTTGCCTTGTTACAATTTATGGGCGAGTACCAATTGGCCCTCTCCTATAAATTGTAACAAGACAAATACATCTGAATAATTATGACAACGAAAAATAAGTTAGCGCATTACCAGTTTATTTATTGGCGTTTAAGGTCACATACTTCAACACAATGGCTAAACGTGAAGACAACATGGAAATAAAAGTCATGTCCAGCCAATCGTTTACACCCATGTTGCCCATTTTAGAGGCCTTCCACCCCAAGCATTGGTGACAGGGGTCCTATTCTACCAGTAAAACAGAGCTTGTTTACCACAGTAAAAAAAAAATACTGTTTCACTTCCCCGAGTTCCCAAGGGGGACTCTATCAGTTAATGATACAGTAGAATCCTCTTAATTGAATATCCATTTTGCCAGTGAAAATTATTCAATTAACAGGAGTATACAATTAACAGGGATTTGGTCAGTTTCCTGTGTTCTGGAGGTAAACTGAGCATTCATTCTATTATATCTTGTTTGACAGAGCTCATAGAGCTCTGTCAAACAAGATATAATAGAATAAATGCCTGTATTGGATGTAGTGAGGCCAGAAAGGTTGATAAATAAGGGGAATTTGGTGCGTGCCACAGTAATTTTTTCGACATATTACAAAAATTTATATACAATTAACAGGAGTTTACTCTACAACCCATATGCAATTAACAGATCGCATTTGTACTGAAGGTATGGTAAATGGTTTTGTGTTGAAAATTATATTCAATTAACAGGGATATACAATTAAGGGATATCCAATTAAGTGGGCTCCACTGTATTAATACTGCAAGTTAGAGTTCACATGCACCAACAGTTGAGTAAAAAGGGTGGAGTTTGTAATAAATATTTCGATATGTACTCAAGGAAAACATTAGATCATAACAAAAACATCCTCCCATTTGTAAACATCAAACACATGTTTTTGTTTATTTGTCCCTGCAAAGCAACTCTCAGCAATTTCAATGTTTGAATATGCAGAATCTGTGTCACTTATTGATTTTTTTTTCACATTTCCCCAAAAACTGAAACAGTTAACTAATGTTTACATACATATATGTATATCTTGTTTTACAGAACACATATAAAGTGAATTCTTAACTCTACAAGCCTGGGAATTGAAAGTTAATTTATTGAGCATTAAAACAACCAGGCCTGGCATTCTTAAAAATGCAGGAGGGCTAAAAATCGCTCCCATCGCATGGCCTAGAGGAGAGATTAGCTCTCCTCAAGCTTACAAAAGCTAAAAGAGACAAAATGAAGTTTTACTATTAATGAATTCTGCCCAGTGGGCTTTGTACATTTTATTTCGTGCTGCTAATAAGGTAGTCTCTGTGAGACGGCTACACTGCCCCTCCCACACCTCCGGGCCTCGACAAGGCCCGGAGGTGTGGGAGGGGCAGAGTGGCCGTCTTACAGAGACCACTAACATAGCAGAGGTCTGAAAAGATGTGGGTCAAAATTAGGAATAGGCTGTTATGGTAATAATTATTTTCTAAGGCCAGGAGGGCTAGTTTTAATTTTTTTAAGGCGAGCAGTAGGCGAGCGAATACATCGTTCATCTGAAAATGCCAGGCCCGAACAATCACAACTTATTTATGCTAGTACTTTTTGTTCACTTGTTTGTTGACTGCAGTTTAATGACACTTTCAACAGTCAGAATCACATTGTATCAGACAGTTTTACGGGTGGAGGAAGCCAGTGAACATGGCGAGAACCACCAAGCATCAATGAGCAACAGAGAGGTGATCCAACTTAATAACTCTGCACAAGCAAAGTTAGTTGTGGTTGAAGGCAAGTGCACCATCGACATGGGATACGCCTTAGTACACAGCACAACCGTTCCCCCACATGGGCAATCAATATTAAGTGTCTTTCCCAATGCTGCAACATAGTTACCATAGGTCAGGATCGAACCATTGACCATTTAGCTTGAAGTGCAAAGCCACCGTGCTCCCAATACATGTAGTTCATACCAAGTATTATCTGCCAACTGAGACAGATGACAAATGACCAAAAACAACAACTCAAGTTTACAACTTTTCCTGTAGTTAACCAAACCACCAGTCCAAGAATAACTGCTGTATGACCACGGAGGTGAGTGCTCAACTTCAGCCTTCTTGGTGTTAATGTAACAAGAGCTATTGCTGAAGGAAATTCCTAATCCCACTGCAGTGCTAGACTGATGCAGCATAAAAGAATTTTAAAAAATCAACGAAAATTTGACAAAGTGAGGGACGTAACTCAGGTGAAAATAGTGTGAGCAACTCCATTCAACATGTGGTGGAAATGGGTCATCCCAAGGATACCACACATCAAATTTTGTTGAAATCCATCAACTCACTGCTGAGATATGGATCCGGACAGAAGGAAGGATGGATGGACAGATGGATGGATGGGCAGATGAAGCAGCCATGACTAGATTTGATGAAAAATTCATGGAAATTTAACTGAAGAAATCATTGGTGAAAAAATGCAGGCAATTTTCACATGGAAAATTGGATTAAATATACCAAAATTATACTTATTTCAAGGGCAAGAGAAATCCTGTCCAAGGTAGGAAAATCCACCAGCAGCATGCAAAGAGTTAACCATCTGCATCCCACCTGCAGCAACCACATTGGGCAAGACACTTCACCCCACTGCCCACATGGGGGCACGGTGATGTTGTGTACTGAGGCGTACTGCATGTCGGTGGTACACCTGTCTTCAACCAATGCATTCAATTTTCACAGGGAAAAGTGGATTAAATATGCCCAAATTATACTTATTTAAAGGGCAAGATAAATCCTGTCCAATGCAGGAAAATCCACCAGCAGCATGCAAAGAGTTAACCATCTGCATCCCACCTGCAGCAACCACGTTGGGCAAGACACTTCACCCCCATTGCCAGCGTGGGGGCACGGTGACGTTGTGTACTAAGACATACTGCACATCGATGGAACATCTGTCTTAAACCAATGTTAACCCTGCTTGTGTGGAATTAGTATGTCTGGGAGCTGACAGTTGCTTGCCGTTGCTTGGTGGTTCTCTCCAGGTACTCCGGCTTCCTCCACCCATAAAACTGATTAGCCATTGTACAGAAATATGTGATCTCAAACACCAATAAATCAATAAATAAATAAATAATAAATAAATAACCATTTGCACACTGATGATGAAGCATCAAAATTTCAACTAGTAGATTTTTCCCACACTGCAACTAGATATTTTACCAATTCAAACAAGTTTAACAGAACTCAGTTGGATAAATTCCTCTCTGCATTATGGGAAAAATTGCTTCTTGAAATTTTGTTATTCTGATTTATTTATTGGGGTTTAAGGTCACATACTTATGCACAATGACTAATTGTGGCCGTGACAGTTTTACCGGTGGAGGAAGCTGGAGTACCCGGTGAGAACCACCAAGCAACGACGAGGAACTGTCAGATCCTCAACATTCTAACTCTGTTCAAGCTCCGTTCAAGTAGGGCTACAGCGGTTGAAGACATGTGCACCATCGACGTGTAGTATGCCTTAGTACATGACGTCACTGTTAGGGCTGAAATGGTTGGCTCATTTTCGTAACCTATTAACCAGGAGCTATAACTGGATAATATCCGGTTATCCGTGGCCATTATTTCACCAAATGTGGGATCAAAACTATAAGAATTGGAAAGCAGTATTCTCAAACTATTCCGTAGTGTGTACACAAATGAACATAGTCGAGTACTCAACAACGTTCATTTGTATACATACTACGGAATAGTTTCTGCGATTATTCAGTACTGACGGAAACTGCCGAACATTAACGAAGTCTTGAATGCCACAATCGATTATTTCTCTATATATACAATGTGGCTTCGAGGTGTAATCTATTACAAAGGAGAAGCAGTAGATTTAATACGTTCTAAACGTGGAATGTCGATCACTGTCGATATTTCAGATAACCGGTTGACGGTTTTTCTAATCGGTTAGGTAGCAAACTGGTTTCAAACCGATTATCCGGTTAACCATTTCAGTTCTAGTCACCGTACCCCATGTAGGCAACCCGGATAAAGTGCCTTCCCCAAGGACACAACACGGGTTGTCCCGGACGTGGGGGGGTCGAACTCGGGACCTCTAGCATAGAGCCACCGTTCTCCCTGTTATTCTGATATCAAAGATGTGAAGAGGGGGAATGATGAGCAAGCAAACTATTCGGTTGAGAGAAAAGAGTTAATATCCTAATTTGGTACCAGAATAATCATGCAGTCAATGAGGTGACAATTTCCAATATTTATCAACTATTATTTGAATATTTCTCCTTATGAATTGGTTATCCTGTTGCATTAGTTTTTACAGAAATAATTCTGCAAATCATATTAGATGCAAATAACTACATGTATATCAGTATTATCATTGGAGACTGTTGTACAAGTAATTATACTCCCACAATACAGGCAATTATTACAAGGTATTGTCCAGAGTCTTATAATATCAGCCTTCCCTCATACAAAAGTCAGCCTCGCATGATATACCCCCCAACCCGGTTGTTACAGGTTTGAACTCGATCAGCTGATACAAGTTTCATATTCCTGGACAATTATTGGCCATAAATCTTCTTTTGCCAGGCACCATTCCCAATGCCTGTACTTTTAACTTGCCAACAAAATTGTGTACGCTTTGCTCTGTGTTTCTTTACATTTCACAGCAGTAAATTTAAATGAAAATGCTGTTTTAAACTATACTACTCAAAGTTTGCTAAGCACCAAGTATATCCAACTACCTGTTTTACGTTTTAGTTGAAATTTTGTTATGAAAAGTGTATATATTCTTTATTTAATTATATTTTTAATGATTTAAGCACAGAAATTAAGATTTTGTTTGTGTTTGACATTATTTTTTAGCTTTTGAATACGATAACCATGGAAAATGGATATTATTGGTAAAAGAGGAAATTTTTCAAATTTGCCAAAAAGTTGACGGAGCAAACTGATATGGGTTCAATATCTAGTATGAGACCCATTATTGTTAATTACAGCTTGACAATGCCTTATGCTCCCAATCAGGTTCCAGATGGTCCTTTGTGGGATGTTGTTCCATTCTTGGACCAGCATGGCACCAAGCTCCTGGACACTTCTTGGTTGGACTGGACGGACTGAAGTTGCAAGCTGCAACTCATTCCAGACATTTTCGATTGGACTGGGGTCAGGGGATCTTGCTGGCCAGTCCATACGCTCAATCCCCTCCCTCTGTCGGTACTCCCGGACAGCATGGGCAACATAAGGACTGGCATCATCGTCCATCAGAATGAATCTATCACCCACTGCACCTGCATACAATCTGACGTGGACATTCAGGATCTCATCCATATACCGCTGTGCAGTCAAAGTACCACGTTCAAGGACACAGAGCACTGTACGTCCATCCCTGCTGATGCCGCCCCAGACCATGATTGACCCTCCCCATAGCGGTCATGCTGGGCAATGTTGGCTGCATGGAATCGCTCTCCTGGTCTTCTCCATACCCTAGAATGCCTATCTGTGTTGACTAGGTAGGACCTTGACTCATCTGTAAAAAGGACAGGTCGTCAATCTTCTCTGGTCCATCCAACGTGGTCCATGGCATTGGCCCATTCATATCGTGCCTGGTGGTGGTTCTGGGACAGCGGAATGCGAATACATGGTCTTCTCAATCAGAGACTACCTTCGTGCAACCTTGCCCGGATAGTCTGCATCAAAACATTTACCCCGGATGCATTCTGAAGGTCACTGAGAAGCTGGGTTGCTGTTACAAAGCGGTTCCTACGGACCTGAATGATCAAAAAACGGTCTTCAGCTGCAGATGCTGCCCTGTCTCTGCCACCACCATGCCGTCTTACTGGCGTGCCATACTGCTGAAATCTTGCCCAGGCTCTGGTGATCACTGTATGGTGCATACCAAGGGCTTCACCAACATGACGATGGGTAGCCCCTTGCTCCACCATCCCTACAGCCCACCACATTTCTGCTTCAGACAAATGTCTTCTTACATTTGCATTTGCCATATTCAATAATTAAATCACAAGGATTTGTGTTGAAATGAAGACTGAATACCCTACACTTCTCATGTACATGTCGACAGTACACAAAAACGTCATGAAAATCAAGGGGTACCGTAAACTGGGGTGTATAGGGACAGGGGTATGAATAGGGACAGAAAACTGAAAAGTTATTTCAAGTTTTGTAAACACGCCTAGATATTTTTTTCTTCACTTATAGACCCATCGGGAAATAATATATAAAGATTCTTAAAAAAAATAATCTAGGCATGTTTACAAAACTTGAAATAACTTTTCAGTTTTCTGTCCCTATTCATACCCCTGTCCCTATACACCCCAGTTTACGGTACATGCTTCCCGTGACTGTCACGAAAAGTCTGCCTGTCAAGAGAGCTAATGTAAACACTGGGGACCATCTCAATACATTCCTCAATCATATCCACCAAACATATTGCAAATATGTCACAAGAAAATGTGTCAAATTTGTGGTGCTTAGCAAACTTTGAGTAGTATAATATTCCTTAAAATAATAGATGCAATAGAGCATTCTTTATGTATTAAAATTCAGATTAGTCGATTTTGCAATCAAATACAAAAAAGTCGATCATGAATTTATTTTTTTATTTATTTATTTATTTATTTGGGTTTAATGACACTTTCCACCAACTCGTGTCAGACAATTTTAATGACACTTTCCACCAACTCGTGTCAGACAATTTTATGGGTGGAGGAAGCCAGAGTATAGTGTTCAACCGATTACCAAAAATGGGCGCTGACCGATTACAGGTTATCTGAGGTCACAATTGGCCGACTCCGATGCCAATTCCGATTGTAATACTGTGCTGTACTGGACAAGTCGAGGCTTGCAAAGAACTACATTAAATTGAACTTATTTTACAGGTTTACAGGCCGTTCACTTCTAGATAAATCAAGACTCAAAAGAACTTCCTTAAATTGAACATATACTGAGTCAAAAAAGAAAGTATAATAAACATTTTTTAGTATTATCGACTTTAATCCCAAACAAATTATTGTAAATTCATATTTCGAGTCTAGTTGTATGAATTTGCATAATTTCATGTTCTCACTGTTGCCAGCGTCATGTCAGGACGTCGCAATTCAGACATGGGGTGAAATGAAAAGTTCACACATGCTGTCAATAGCGTGTATATCCAATGTTGGCCTCTTGGATGGCAAGACATCGATGGTGCATGGACCTGATAAGTCTCTGGATGTCACATGTGGTACTGCATTCTGCTCCTGCCTTAGAACATTACGTAAATTGCCTAATAAATAATAATAATAATAAATAATTTATAAGCCTAAAATCCACAAAAGTGCTCTTTGGCTTTACAAAAACTAATGGAATGCCCATTGGAAGAAATGTGTTTTCATGCTTTTCTTGAATGAATTTAAGGTACTGATAGTTTTTATATGTTTTGGGAGTGAGTTCCACACCGTGGGGGCAGCCACAGAGAATGCTCTGTCACCTGCGGTCTTCAGTCTTGCCCTTGGCTGTGAGAGCAAAGTTTTATAATGTCTGAAGATCATGAAGTCGTATCCCAAAGATGCTCAAATGGCGACAAATCTGGCAAAAACGAGGGCCAGGGAAGAAGTTCAATGCTCTGCTCTTCAAGAAAGTCAAGACAGATACATGCCACATAACATCGAGCATTGTCTTGCTGGAATAACTTTAATCCGACATTAGCACTGAACAATGGGGCAACAACAGCGTTAAGAATTTCGTCCCTATATTGCTGTCCATTCAGATTACCATCGATGAAGATCAACTGTGTTCGATAGTACAAGGAAATTCCTGCCCAAACCATTACACTACCCCTGCCTAAATGGTCGCAATCCCACATGCAAGCATCAGAAGACCGTTCTCCTCATCGAGCGATACACTCTTGCCCTACCATCAGCACACTGTAGACAAATTCGTGATTCACCACTAAAAAGAACTGTGCTCCAATGCTGCTGAGTCCAGTGAACACGCGGACGTACCCATTCCATTCTGATGGTATGATGACTTTGGGGAAGGATTGGTCTGTGGTATGGATGCCTACTTCGGATGCCATGTTCAGCGAGTCTGTTGCAGACAGTTTGTGCACTGATTCTATTGTGAGTTCTACCAGGAGTAATGGCTGCTGTCCTCGTTGCCGGAAGGAAGCGGTTCCTCAAGAGAGACATCCTGATGTGTCAGTCTTGTGCAGGGGTCCTAACCCTTGGTCAACCTGAACGCGGTCGGTCTGCAGTAGATCCAGTGGTTCTATACCTTCCAATGAGATGGTAAATAGTGGCCACAGTGAATCTGAACCCAGCAGCAAACTGATCTGGAGGTATCCCAGCCTCATGCATACCAATGGCACGCAACCTCTGATTTTCGGTTAACCTTGGCATTTTTTAAAATGTCGGAAGACAAAAACTAGCGTGTTTTCTCAATAACCCAGGCTCTCTAGCATAAGATAACACAAAGAAAATCATAGGTCACCCATTCAATTTGACATTCTCAGGTTCCACGCGCTATTTTGAAATCCGTAGCAAAATTGTATACGGTTGGGTGGAGAACAACAACATGTCATTAAAATCTTTGCACGACTTCTTGTCCACAAACATGCAACATTATAACTATTATATTTCATCCTTTATGCTATTTTTTCACATTTGTTTCTATTATACTTTCTTTTTTGACTCAGTATATTTCACAGTGTTAAACTCTGTTGACTCAGTTTGCAGTAAAATTACCAGTCGCACACACTTGGGTAGTAAACATGACTCTCAGAGCCACGTTTACCACACAAGTGCACGCAACTGGTAATTTTACTGCAACCTGAGTCAATGGAGTGCAACCTTCACTTTTCTGGTATGAACTGGCGATTGCCACAAGTACGCTCCATTGTAAGTTTTACATGTCGTTTAATTTGTATATCTTGTAAAAGGGCATCTAGAGAGATTAAGAATACACATTGTGGTTTTTCAACTTTATTGAATGGAATCATTGACATCATTTTACATTTAACAATTGAACAATTGCAAAAGATAATAAAATGCAGCTTATGAATCATCACAAAATGCTTGGCAACAATCTGTTGAACCGATGTTCCAGGAGCCATTGCCATTGTTATCCGACTGCCCATAATCAGACGATTGGGGGTGCAGTGGCATTGTGGTAACCAGTTCTCGTCAGATCACCGAAGTTAAGCAACGTCAAGCCCAGTTAGTCCTCGGATGGGTGACCGTCTGAACGATCGATTGGGACTCCCACATTGTGTCCTTGGGAAAGTCACTTAACCCTGATTGTCCACATGGGGGCACAATGACGCCGTATACTAAGGCGTACTGCACATCGATGGTGCGCATGTCTTCAACCAATCTAACCCTGCCTGTGCTGTGCAGTGCGGAGTTACGATATTGGGCAACTGGCAGCTGCTCGTCGTTGCTCGGTGTTTTTCTCTGAGTACTCCGGCTTCCTCCACCCGTAAAACTGTCAAAGTCATGATTAGCCATTGTGCACAAGTATGCGACCTTAAACACCAATAAATAATAATAATAATAATAATCAGCCGATTGTGGTGGCTGGTCCAGATCATTGGTTGAACACAACCAGAGTATCAGGAGAGAACAACAGATCAGCGGCAAGCAATTATCAGACTTTCCAAAATACTAACTCTGCACAGAGTTAGAATTGGTTGATGACCATTGCACCATTGACATGCAGTATGCCTTAGTACACAATGCCACTAGGTCCCAGATGAGTAGATCAGTCAAGGTCATGTAAGAAGAGTATTTTATTCAAGGCTACCATCTAACCAGCAAGGAAAGCTGTAGTTCAGTAATATATTGTTCATAAATAATTGAACTCTCCAATAAACTGTAACCAAAATTTAAAAAAAACATTTTTTTTTTTTGCCAAGAAAGCAACATGCTAATGCATATAGTGTAAAGACACTAATGTGACTTGATTATCAACACTTTTCACTTTCGAGCCAAGATAGTGGCATCTACCACTCAACCAAATTTATTTATTTATTTATTGGTGTTTAAGGTCACAAACTGATGTACAATGGCTAATCGTGACCCTGGCAGTTTTACAGGTGGAGGAAGCCCGAGTACCCAGAGAGAACCAACGAGCATCGAAGAGCAACTGTCAGCTCCTCAACATTCTAACTCTGTTCAAACTCCGCTCAAGCAGGGTTACAGTGGCTGAAGACATGTGCACCATCAACGTGCAGTCTGCCTAAGTACACAGCATCATTGTTGCCCCATGTAGGCAACCGGGATAAAGTGCTTTGCCCAGGGACACAATGCGGGTCGTCCCAGACAGGGATTGAACTCGGGACCTCCAGCATAGACGTCCAACAGTCTACCACTGAGCCACCATGCACCACCTCAACCAAATTAAATAATAGCAAGTGGCATCAGCAAGTCCAATGAACTCTTTACAGAATAAATCGGTCACACTGAGCTCATTCCAATGAGGGGTCAGATAATATGGTTTTGTTGAAATTTCTTTTTTTAATATCTGAAAAAAAAAACAGTATAATAAATCTTGATATCCTGTACGTTGGGAGAAGGATAAAGAGAAGAGTTAAACAGAGGAGAGATGTAATAAGAAGATTTCTCAACATGATATTAATTTTACTACAGTACAGTCACCGTGGATTGGTCATAATCCACATGTGGGCAGTGATGTCCATGCATGCATTTATCAGGCAATAACAGAAGCACCATGAGGCGTAGCTAAATATGCCTGTTAGCTATATTGAATTCTATCAACTTTGGTTGAGACCAAATGATCCAAACGGGAGTTAACAGTCGGAAACCAAAAATGTTAATAGATGGTCGAATTCTAAAGCGAAAAAGGGCCGTAACTCATGCAAAAAACATTTGAACTGGGCCTGTAGCTTGGTAATACACATACCACCCTTATAAAAAAGTACCATGATAAACCATGGTAAATCCCCAAATACCCTGGTAATACCATGGTAATACCATGGTATTACCAGGGTATTTTGGGGTTTACCATGGTACTTTTTTATAAGGGCATCTTTGGTTGAGATCAAATACTGCAAACTGGAGTTATTGGTCGGAAACCAAAAATGTTAACAGCTGAACAGACTGATTACATAATACAAGTTATTCAAATGGGCAAATAAAAATCATAGGCAGCAAAATTTTTAATTAATGCAGGGGTTGTACCCTGTGCTTCATTAATGAAATGTTTGATGATTTTTTCTATAGTTAGTGCTTGGAATCTAATATTATTGCATCCATGGAAATATTGCCCACCCATGAAAAGTGACCAGTCCACGGCAGCTTACTGTATTTGGTGTGAGAGGGTATTAACAGGGAAATAATGTTATCCAAACATCAATCGAGAATGTTCTTGAACAATTAATATACAAAAATTTTAATTTGTTTTTAACACAAATTCCACCAACAATTTTACAAGAATGCAAAATTAAATGCGTCCCTGGCAAGAGGGGTAATGCACATTCTCTTACGCTATCAAAAATTACATACACAAAAGGGTATACTTAGCAAAAGTATATATTATCAGCTGTTTGCATTTACTCTGTCACAACAAAATATATCACTGTGGATCAATCATGTATATAAAACGAATGAACTCTCCTGTAATTAGTGTGAAAATTCAATTTAATCTTCAAACAGAATACACTTGTGAATAAATGATATCATGCTGGGAGGCTATCAACCTTCTATTCAGGTTTATATCTTCACATTTCATATAGGACAGTTTTATATAGATGCATACAATTGAAAAAAAAAATACATGAAAAATATTCTAAATTAGTTGTGTTTAAAAGCCTTCATAACAGGTGAATAATGGCTTATGAATTCAGCTTTTAGAATATCTGTTCAGTTCTAACAAACACTGATGCATTAGATTATCAAATGAGCATGCATAGAAAAGGATTTTATGCCTCTCAAAAATTAAATTTGCAATGTAGAAACCTATATGGGCTCCTTGGGTTACATATTAGCAGCCAGAATATTAAGCTTTCATACATTTTCACCATATTTTCACCATATTATCAGGGATGTATGGAAGTGTATTTATGGCATGGTGAAAAGAATTCTGATCTGCCTAAGCAGATTAGTAATATACCTGGGTAGATTAAGTGATCTGCCTGGGCAGGCAGCTTAAAATAATGAATACAAGCAAGACAACAGCACAGCGGCCATGGACTGGTCATGTTCCATAGGTGGGCAATATTTCCACGGATGGAATAATATTAGATTCCAAGCACTAATTATAGGAATAATTATAAAAAATTTAACTAATGAAGCACCGGGTACAGCCCGGTGCTTCATTAATTAAAATTTTGCCGCTGATGATTTTTATTACCTGGTAAAGGCATCAAGCCTGGAAATAAGCAGTCTGTCAATTGCAGAATGAGGCCCCCAGAAGGTGAATTTACTTAATTTATAGAGTGGGCCAGTTTATCCTCTGGGTTCCCCTTTAGCTTTAGGTCTGAGACTTTGATTCTGATTGGGGTTCACAGAGGGTAAATTTTGTGATGCTACCCTGCTGTGCAAGGTAGCATAACCAAAGTCCCCCTCTGGGGACCCCATTCTGCAGATGACATTCTGCTTATTTTCAGGTTTGAAAACCATGCATGGACATCACTGTGTATTACAACCAGTCCATGGCGACTGTGCTGTTGCAAGATGAAGGAGTTGAACACAGCAAGCATGCCTTCCTCTTGCTAGCTGTATAGTGTTTAGGATATTTGTGAAGTTCAAGAAATTCCATGTCTTGCAACTGTGAGGGAATGCCATTCCCTTTCAGGAAGTGCCACTCCTAAAGTCATAATCTATGTTGTTGAGGAAAAAAAATTTAAAAAATAATAAAATTTGAATGGCAATTTTTGTGAAGATGGTTTTGGCAATTACGTTGGGTAAATGAGATAACAGAAATCTTGTTCTGTGGTTTTGTGGCAAGTGAACATCCTCAATATCTATGGCCTGCCTGATTTGAAAATAAGGAATAAAACAAAGGGGAACAGTATATGCCCACTTAACAAATTTCCAAATAAAGTAACAGACTCTAATATCTGCATTTACACAAGAGTCCCTTTTATCCTGAGATCTTGAACAATTTTCCAGATTTTACAGCAAGTACACCATAGCCTGTGAGTTTAACCCATAGCAGTCTGGTCATTCAACAGAATTTTCTCCCATCACTCTGTTTTTCTCTTGTTTAACCCTTTACACAACGAATCGCCCGCATCCGCCAGCGTATTATGCAAATTCAGCAGCTTTAAAAATATTATTTTTCGAAAAATTTCAACAAAACCATATCATGTGACCCCTCTTTGGAACAAGCTCATTCCAAAGAGGGGTCACATGATATGGTTTTGTTGAAATTTTTTGAAAAAATTTCAAAAATGATATTTAAAATAATAAATTTTGAAATCGTCTGTGTTGGGTGAAGGGTTAACTATGAATTTAACCAATTATATCTTGTTTGACATAGCTCACTGAGATCTGTCAAACAAGGTATATCTGGTTAAATATTAAACTGCATTATGGGAAATATTTGCTGCTGAAAACTTTGTCATTTTGACATCAGAGTGCAAAGGGATAAGGGAAGTAATTTAAGCAAAATCTTGACTACCTCTCCATGTAAAGGCAACCCAAAACTTTAATAGAAACCACTGCCGAAATAATTTGACAAAATATTGTTGATAGGATTTCTTGGTTGTATGTCGAAGTACCACATCCGTGGCCATTAAGTTTTTCAGTCAGAAAAAAGGCCTTTAAAGGTTAGCAGTTTACAAAGGATGGTACTAAAGAATGGCCCATGTTACAGGGGTTCCTATCATAATGAAATGACTGCAGAACTATGAGGGCAATCATCCACCTGAACTTTGTTCAAAAAGGTTGTTAAGCTGCCCCCACTGTTTTTTTTTTAAAACTACAGGTCTGTATCCTTTCAACAGGTCAGGCCTGGCATTCCTAAAAATGCAGGAGGGCTAAAAATCGCTCTCCCCACATAGCCTAGGGGAGCGATTAGCTATCCTGATGCCTACAAAAGCTAAAAGTGGCAAAATGAAGTTGTACTATAATGAATTCTGCCTAGAGGGATTTGTACATTTTATTTGGTGCTGCTAGCAAGGTAGTCTCTGTGAGATGGCTACACTCCCCCTCCCACACCTCCGGGCCTCGAAGGCCAGGAGCTGTGGGAGGGGCAGTGTGGCCATCTTGCAGAGACCACTAACACATCAGAGATCTGAAAACCTGTGGGTTTTAGGAACAGGATGTTGTGGTAATTATTATTTTATAAAGCTAGAAAGGCTATTTTTCTCTCTCCTCCATTTTTTTAAGGCGAGCGAATAAATCGCTCTCCTGAAAATGCCAGGCCTGACAGGTTTATTTTATTTGAGGACAAAAGATGTCAAGGAGACAAAATATGGGCTCCTACATGTACAGTAGCTCTCAACCACTTACTTATTTATTGAGGGAGCATGGTGGCTCAGTGGTTAGAGATTGGACTTCAAACTGAAAAGTCAATGTATCGTTCCTGACCAACAGTAACTGTGTTATGTCCCTGGGCAAGGCACTTCAATCTAACTGCTCATGTGGGGGGCACTGTAGTTTCTGTGTACTAAGGCGTACTCCACATCAATGGTGCAGACGTACAGTTGCCTTCAAGCAATGATAATCCTGCTTGTGCAGAGTTAGTGTACTCCAGGTTTCTCCAGCTGTAAAACTTTTTTACATAAGGTGATCCTGTCTGTTGAAAGAGTCATAAAACGCCAATAAGTAAATATTTATTCATTGGAGTTTAACATATTCATATATATTATCATAGCAGACTATTATAATGGTGGAGAAGAAAGATGGAGTATCGGGATAGAACCACCACCCAGCAGTGGCGAGCAAGTGTCAGACTCTCCAACTTGCTAACCTGGCATAAGCAAAAAATTACCAACCCTGAACAGAAAGTGTCAGCATCAGCTGAAAGCACTGTACGGGTGCACCATTGACATGGAGTGCGCATTATCACAATGTGCACTTATGATACTATTTGAGCAACTCAGATTAAGTCTCTTGACCAAAGACATATTGCTGATAACATTCTGGTAACAAAATGAGTATTTATTTTATTAAATCTTGTTTGACAGAACTCAGTGAGCTTGGGAAACAAGATATAACGGCAAAAATGCTTGTATTGGAAGAACTGAGGCTAGATACATGTAGGTCAGTAATGCTTGGGAATTTGAGGGTTTTAAAATCACAAAAAATGCATTAATTTATTTTTTGGTATTCAAGGTCACTTTCATCATCTGTTGTACATCATGACCAAATTATGTCAAGCAGCCAATCGTTTCTGAGAGCGGTGGCTCAGTGGTTACAGCATTGGACTTCAAACTGAAAGGTCCATGGTTCAATCCCCGCCAGGGGTAACTGCATTGTGTTCTTGTGCAAGGCACTTAATCCTGATTGCCCCTGTGGAGGCATGGTGGCGCTGTGTACTAAGGCATACTGCACGTCAATGGTACACTTGTCTTCAACCAATGCTAACCCTTCTTATGCTGAGCTGGTATGTTAGGGAGACTGACAGTTGCTCGGCATTGCTCAGTGGTTCTCTCCAGGTACTCTGGCTTCCTCCACCCATACAACTATCCAACATGAGGTGACCCTGGCTGTTAAAAGTGTCATTTAACCTCAGTAAATAAATAAATAGCCAGTTATTCATACCTTCGCTGCTCAATTTAGAGAACCTCCATCCCAGGAAGACCCGGGCCATATTGAAATTTAAAGTTCGGTATCGGTATTTTAGAATGATTTACCTCGGTATCGGTACGGTATGCGGTGTCAACAACATACATGCACATGTACCCTCATCGATACAAATATCAAATGTTATTTTGAAATACTGTCTGGCTGCAGATCTGTTTTACAATAGACAAAGCCATTGAATTGTCAACATGTTGGAAGTATAACAGAGGCAATATATCCATCAGTCATTTGATGTAACAAAAAAGCTGAGAGAAAATAACCCTGGGTATTTTCTGTCAGCTTTTTTGTTTCGTCAAATGACCGATGGTGACTGCTTTTAGAAACATACAGTCCATGGGCTCTTCTTGTCATGAATTTTGCACAACATTCTGTTCTTTACACTTATATTTTTTAACAAATGTTGCGAATATTTTTCAAATCCAAAAATTCGGTATTTTGAGATTTCGTCGGTATGGAAAATCGGTATTGACTCGATACCAATACCGAAAGGTATTTATGATATATCGCCCATCTCTAATCCCAGACATTTGTTTTCTAGTCTTATTTTACCTGAATAAAGCAGAACTTGTTTACCACATTAAATAAGCATTGCTGGGGGTGCGGTGGCATTGCGGTAACCGGTTCTCGTCAGATCACCGAAGTTAAGCAACGTCGAGCCCGGTTAATCATTGGATGGGTGACCGTCTGAATGCTCAATTCGGACTCCCGTGTTGTGTCCTTGGGCAAGGCACTTAACCCCCATTGTCCACATGGGGGCATGATGACGCAGTGTACTAAGGCGTACTGCACATCGATGGTACGCATGTCTTCAACCAATCTAACCCTGCCTGTGCTGCAGTGCAGAGTTATGATGTTGGGGAGCTGGCAGCTGCTCGTCGTTGCTCGGTGGTTCTCTCCGGGTACTCTGGCTTCCTCCACCCATAAAATTGTCACAGTCATGATTAGCCATTGTGCATAAGTATACGACCTTAAACACCAATAAATAAATAAATAATAAGCATTGCTCCACTTCACTTTGAGGGTCAAAATCGGAATATTATTTATTCAATTTACAGAGATTTACCTTTCAACCTATATGCAATTAACAGCTCAGTTTTATACTAAAGGAATGCTAAAATGGTTTGGTGTTCAGAATGATATGCAATTAAAAGGGATATTCCTTTAGGCAATTATATTCAAGCAGGTTGAAAAGGGCAACATACAATTGTGCATTAACTCCTCGCATGGTATTGGTGGATATTCCTGATAAGAACAGAATTTCGCTTGCCAGTGAATAAACAGAATTTTGGAACATTTAATCAAATTTTCCATCTGTAAATTGAATATATTTTTTCACCAATGATTTCTTGAATTAAATTGAAATGAATTTTTCATCAAATCTAGTCATGGCTGTTAGTGTTCAACCAATGATCGGAACCAGCCACCACGATCGGCTGATTGTGGGCAAACGGATGACAATGGTAAGGGCACCTGGAATATCGGATCAACCGATTGTTGCCATGCATTTTGTGACAAAAATGATGTCAATGATACCATTCAATAAAGCTGAAAAACCACCACAATGTGTATTCTTAATCTCTCTATACGCCCCTGTACGAGAAAAACAAGTTAAACTGCATGTAAAGCTTTAAATTGAGCGTATTTGCGGCAATCGCCAGTTTGTATTGGAAAAGTGAAGGTTGCACTCCATTGACTCAGGTGCAGTAAAACTTACCAGTTGCGCACACTTGGGTAGTAAATGGGCCACGTTTACCGGTCAAGTGTGCACAACAGGTAATTTTAGTGGACCTGAATCAACTGAGTTTACCACTGTGAAATGTGTTCAATTTAATGTAGTTCTTTTTCGAGTCTCGGCTTATCTAGTAGTGAACGGATTGTAAACACTGTAAAAATATGTTCAATTTAATCTAGTTCTTTGCAGGCCTCCACTTGTCTAGTAGTTAGAGCTGTAGGTTAACCGAAACCGAACCGAGGTTTTTAGTTTTTTTAAAAAAACGAAACCGAAACCGTCGACATCCCGTAATCTAAGGTTTTTCGGTTTTTTTTAAATACTCTCTTTCTGCAGAAATTCACAGAATGTAGCCATCCCAGAGTAGTGAGAGTACCCAGACACTGCCAATGGCAGTGTCTGGGTACTCTCACTACTCTGGGAAGGCTACATTCTGTGAATTTCCGACATTTCAGTTCAGTTGTGTTTGCAGCTTTCCTCAAGTTGCGTGCAGGTGTCAGACGTCGAAAAATGGCCAAGCACAATAAAAGTTCTGTATATTTAGGTAATTATTATATTGCCCTTCCTGATTCTTCATGTATTATAGCTTATTTCGGGCATTCGTTGAGTTTCACTCAATGTCACTACCATTCAGTTATGACTCCGGACATTAGAATGAGTTTTATTGAATTTTATTTGGCCTTATGAACAAACCGAAAACCGAACCGAGGTTTTACTCCACTTGAAAAACCAAAACAGAAACCGAACAAGAAATTTAAAAACCTACAGCTCTACTAGTAGTGCACAGTATTACAATCAGAATCGGCATTGGAATTGGCTGCTTGTGAGCTCTAATAACCAGTAATCGGTCAGCGGCCATTTTTGGTAATCGGTTGAACACTAATGGCTGTTATCACAGCAGCCACAGAGTTGATGAAAAAAATGCTTGAAAATACTCAGTGGGTTAAGAGTAAAATGATTTAAATCGTAATACATGATGATTGTTTTATACATGTACTTTGAAATTTCCTTATCAATTAAAATCTACAAATGATGATGATTACTTTATGAAAAAAATCACAACTCAGTAATAGGTCGATCACAGTTACCAAAGGTGTTATCGGACATATTTTGATATATCAGCTCAAAGTTATATCTGCTACATTAACACTTTTCTAACACATCCCCAAAATATTCTTATGCAACCCTCCAGACATTTAAGGCAACAAAGTTGCTACTACAGATGACAGAACCATAGCCATTACAGTGTGCAAAATTTGATGAGAACGTTCGTTTCATTCATGTGGTGGTTACGCAAATTTAAATCTACGCGAACGGATGACCGGTTAGCCAAAAAGTTGCATCTTGAATGGTAAAGTGTGAGTAACTTAACTGGTAGAGTGCTAATTTTTTTCTCGGTTTCAAGATTTGTTCACACATTTTTGTCTTGTTACAATTTATGGGAGAGTGCCTATGGCACTCTCCCATAAATTGTAACAAGGCAAATCCTAACAGACTAAATAATTTCATTTCAACTGGTCAGAAAAGTCACACACATCCCCTGTGGCTACATGCCTGTATGATGATGCAGCAGCCCCACAATTTTTTCAGCAGTCTTTTCCTGAATGTTTGTGTTGGCTTTTCCCTTATTGGTTCAAGATCCACTGATTTCCCTTCCATTTGCCTCCTCAACCCTCGGCATACTGATGTCAAAATTCAAAATTTCAACTTTAAAAATTTTCTTAACTGGTAGAGTGCAAAATTGTTTCTCAGCCTCAAGATTTGTTCACACATTTTTGTCTTGTTACAATTTATGGGCGAGTGCCTAAAGGCACAAACCTACAAGGCACTCTCCCGTAAATTGTAACAATGCAAATCGATAGAGATGAAGTAATTTTACTTCCAGGATAATAATAAGGACATCCACAGAATATGAAGCCTTTAACTTTAGGTATCTGCAGTTCAGAATAAGGCCCAAATATGGCCTTCTAGCACTCTACTTGCCTTTCTTGTGCCTTGATAGATTTTTAGACTTTTGACTTGAGAGGCTATATATATTTCAATTCCACACAATATATGAATACGTGTTAATGATAAAAAAGCAGTTTCCCAAGAATTTTTACATAGCCGTGTGTTTGGTTAGCCATCTCCAAACCACATGAACGGTCAGTCGGTTAGTCATTTTTGAAATTGTGCAGACTGCCATTAGTAGATTTAACCCTCTGCACATTGCTGTCAAAATACAGAAATTTCAAGTCGCAGATTTTTCCCATAATGCAAATAGAAACACAAATTTAACTCTTAAGTTGGGAGCGTGGTGGCTAAGTGCTTATGGCATTGAACTGCAAACTGAAAGATCCATGGTTTGATCCCCACCATTGGTAACTGTGAGGTGTCCTTGGGCAAGGCAGTTAATCCTGATTGCTCACGTATGGGCACGGTGGTGCTGTGTTCTAAGGTGTACGGCATGTTGATGTTGCACTTGTCTTCAACCAATGCTAACCCTGCTTGTGTGAAGTTAGTAAGTAGGGGAGTCTGACAGTTGCTCATCATTGCTCAGTGGTTCTCTCTGGGTACTCCAGCTTCCTCCACCCATAAAACTACGGAAACAACAGAAACTCAGATACTATAGACTGCTAACATCCACTTTACAACATCAAAATAAACTACCCATTGCATCGAAACGGACCCATGTATCTCCAGAAATATGACTGGTTCCATTCTTACATTAACTGAAAGTGTCAGTGACACTGTAGCTTAACTTGTCTGTGTGTTGTGTTTGATGAAAAGGATAATGTTCAATGTTTATGAAAGGATTATGAAATAAGACAAGAATTGTGATAGTTGGGAATATGTTAATTTCTGTTCCCTGTATGCTATGTTTTTAATAAAAATAAAATGAGGTGTACACTGCACTAAAGAGCTGAGGGGTGGGTTAATGTGGACCTAGCTCACAGTTAATGTATGTGGCCCTCACAATTAACGTATGTCAACGAAAGTTACCAAGTTACAGTGAAATTATTCCAAAACGAGTCATCCTATCAAGTTACATTGAAATCCCTTCATAAATATGGCCTGTACACTCTGCTAAAGGTTTTCGGGCTTCAGGCCAGTGAAGCCATGACAGATGACCGGTTGCAACTAGAAGGGGACGTTCTCATCTCGACATTATACTGAGTCAATCTACTAAGTCACAATGAAATCCCTTCACAAATATGACCTGTAGTCTGTACTGAAGTTTTTCGGGTTTTGGGCTCAGGAAGCCATCATGGTTGAATGATCGTGACCAAAAGGGGACATTGTCATCTGGGCATCATCTGGAGTGATCCTACAAAGTTACAATGAAATCTCTTCATAAATATGACCTGTAGTCTGTGCTCAAGGTTTTCAGGCCCCTGAAGCCGTCACAGTTGACCATTCATGACCAAAAGTGGATGTCATCATCTAGGCATTATATGGAGTCAACATAACAAGTTACAATGAAATCCTTCCATAAATATGACCTATAGACTATGCTAAAGGTTTTTGGGCTCGGGCGGCCATCAAGGCTGAATGATTGCGACAAATAGGGGACGTTCTCATTTAGACATTATTTGGAGTCATCCTACCAAGTTACAATGAAATCCATTCATAAATATGACCTGTAGACTGTGCTAAGGGTTTTCGGGCTTTGGACCCCTGTAGCCATCACATTTGCTCAATCGCGTCCAAAAGGGGATGTTCTCATCTAGACATTATATGAAGTCAACCTAACAAGTTACAATGAAATCCCTTCATAAATATGACCTGTAGACTGTGCTAAAGGTTTTCGGGGTTCAGGCAGCCATCATGGTTGAATGATCACAATCAAAAGGGGACATTTTCATCTGGGCATCATCTGGAGTGATCCTACGAAGTTACAATGAAATACCTTCATAAATATGACCTGTAGACTGTGCTCAAGGTTTTTGGGCTTCGGGCTCACAGTTGACCAATCATGACCAAAAGGGGATGTCATCATCTAGACATTATATGAAGTCAACCTAACAAGTTACAATGAAATCCTTCCATAAATACAACCTATAGACTATGCTAAAGGTTTTGTGGCTTGGGCAGCCATCAAGGTTGAATGATCGCGACCAAAAGGGGACATTCTCATCTAGACATTATTTGGAGTCATCCTACCAAGTTACAATGAAATCCTTTCATAAATATGACCTGTAGACTGTGCTAAAGGTTTTCAAGCTTCGGGTCCCTGTGTATTATACCCTAGGCATTATACAGAGGCATCCTACCAAGTTACAATGAAATCTCTTCATAAATACGACCTGTAGACTATGCTAATTGTTTTCGGGTTTTGGGCTCGGGCAGCCATACCGGTTGACCGATCGTGACCAAAAGGGGACGTTCTCATCTAGACATGACCCCAGACCTCAATATGAAATTTTGTGACGATCAGACAAGAACTACGGGGTGTAGCCTGTGCTAAAGGAAAATGTGAACAGACTCACAGGCTTCCCCACACGTGATGGCAATAGCTTATCTTGACTTTGTCAAGTTAAGCAAAAACGTGCAAAAATCTGTATCCCATGCGTGTGCAATTTTTATCACACATCCAAAAATATCGTGAACAAACCTTAATTTTATATTTGCCCACTTTAAGAGGACTTACACCCCAGATGCTGGTTACCAGGTCCTATCTTACAGTACAGTCACCATGGATAAGTCATAATCCATATTGTCCAAGCATGCATTTACTAGGTAATAAAAATCATCATCAGCAAAATTTTAATTAGTGAAGCACCGGGTGTTTTTGCTGATTACTCCTATAATTAGTGTTTGAAATCTAATATTATTGCATCCGTGGAAATATTGCCCACCCGTGGAAAGTGACCAGTCCATGGTGGCCGTACTGCACAAGTAATGCAGAACTTGTTTACCACAGTAAACACTGCTCCACTTCCTGGGGTTATAAATATAGCCAATCTTTTATACCAATGCCACCAACAAAATTTCAACAAAACCTTGAGTTCATTCCAAAGTGGGCACATGTTATGGTTTTGTCAAAATGTTTTGAAAAATGATTTTTATCAACTGCTCAATTTTTAAATTATGCAGGAAGATGTGGACGAAAAATTAGGTAAAAAGTTATTTATTTTTGTTTAAGGTCACATATTTCAACACAATAGCTAACTGTGACTGCAACATGGATATAAAATCAAGTCCAGCAAATTGTTTATACCCATGCCACCCATTTTTGAGGACTTCAACCCCAGGCATTAGTTACCAGGTCCTATTTTACCAGTAAAACAGAGCTTGTTTAGCACAGTAAATAAACACTGTTTTACTTTTCATTGTTCCACAGGGATAGGTAAAGGGTTAAAGGTCAATGACTGCTGGTAGTGAGAAATTTATAGATAATAAAAGTTTCCAGGCAAGTCAGTAAAACACACAAAGGATGTCAGTTATATTCTTTTTGTTCAACTGTTTAAAATCATAAACCAAATTCACACCCAGAGTTCACATAGTTGATAACAAAAAAAAATACAGAATTAGGACTTCCTGTGGTGTTGTTAATGATTTATAAACAACCGATGTGGATTCTTCATTTTGGTTACAACAGCTCAGGCTCCCTTAACCCTGATAGTATCTTCGATTTCAGTTGGGGAATGGTTGATTTTCACAACAGACGTTTTGCACCATGGTGTATTTGAACCATCGAGCTGACAATTTACACCACTGGCATGGTCGATTTACACCACCGGTTCGGTAGATTTGTACCATAGACTTGATCAATTTACACCACAGTTCAGTCAATTTGTACTGTTTAGAAACTGGATGAATGCCATCATTATTCGGGGGAATAAAGAGATGAAAGACCATTTTCTTCTTGTATTCGAATCTCACGTTATTAACCATTTCAACACTTATGCTTACTTTTTGCAAAAAGAAAAGGATGGACATGCATCATCAGGCACCACAGTAAATACTAAATTGGGAAGCAGGATCAGTAATAATTTAATCTCACAGCCCTCCAGGGTTGTCTGATTAAATTATTACTGAACAGAACCTCAAATACATGTGCAGTACAGTTGCCGTGGATTGGTCGTAATCCACACGTGGGCAGTGATGTCCATGCATCTGTTTACCAGGAAGTAAAAATCATCATTAGATAAAATTTTAATTAATGAAGCACTGGGTTGTACCCGACGCTTTATTAATTAAATTTTGGATGATTATTCCTTTAATTAGTGTTTGGAATCTAATATAATTGCGTCCGTGGAAATATTGCCCACCCATGGAAACTGACCAGTCCACGGCGATCGTACTGTACAAAGGAATATTTCTTTATTTAAAATCACCAAAATGCATATCAACTTATATGTGGTTCAAATTGACTTTCTACGTAGCGCATATTGGCTTCTCAGATGGTGCAAATCTACTTTTCAAATAGTTCAAATCAACTGGATCAAATAGGCAGTAGAGCAAAGAGACCAAGATTCTTTCAGTTCAATGGGATGAAGTGGAAGAATCCACATCCATTATTTGGAGGTAGACCGATAAATACTGCGTGTTACACAATGAAATATTGACTGGTCTTCCAAAGTGATTTAACTAATCAATCATTTAGTTATGAAATTTGGACTTGTCATGGATCTAGGAACAGAAAAACAAAAGTGGGTATTTAGGTTACAAAAGTTGAAACAGCTATTGCAAAAAATAAAAAAACATTAATAAAATATCTAAAATGATCTTTTTGAGTGGAAGCATGTGTACTGATATTTTTTTTTTCTCAGTGCCCCACTAACTCTGTGTTGGTTGAAACAAATAATGAAAAAAAAAATATCTCTGCATCTCTGAACACGAACCTTGAAATAATTTTTTTTTTTTTTTAAAAAGGCAATTTATCACAGCTGCTGTTTCCAGAAGGGCATTAAGAGTCTTTTCAGACTACATAGCCACTGCACAAATTCTTACTTTTTATCTTACAATCAACATGTATTTTGTCTGTATTAACTCCGCAACTGTTGTGTATCTGACCCCCTGATACAGATGTTTGTATCAGGGGGTCCGATACAAGCATATTGTAAGATAAATATATTATTACCACTTATATGGATGTGCAAAATATGTATCAGAGTCTTGCTCCGGTTTCTAAGGATAGATCACGACTTTTCTTCGACTCGTCGTGATCTGCCCTTAGAAGCCGGAGCTCGACTCGGATACATATTTTGTACATCCACATAACGGTAATAATCTCTATTTATCTTGCAATCAAACAATTTTTCCTCTGATACAAGCTAAAACATCTAGGCTGCTACAAATTTTTATCTTACAATCAACATGTATTTTGTCTGTATTAACTCTGCAACTGTCGTGTATCTGACCCCCTGATACAGATGTTTGTATCAGGGGGTCAGACACAAGCAATTTCCTTTCGCGTGAGTCCCATTTTTTTTTCTTTTTGTTCATCCGTATGAATAAATAGTTCATTATATATTCGTCTCCATTCTTGACTTATCCCCAATATATTGTAAGATAAAATGATTATTACCATTATGTGGATGTACAAAATATGTATCCGAGTCGAGCTCCGGGTTCTAAGGGTAGATCACGACTCGTCGTGATCTGCCCTTAGAACCCGGAGCTCGACTGGGATACATATTTTGTACATCCACATAATGGTAATAATCTCTATGTATTAGCCACAGTAACTTCTGCAAGCACATGCAATCATTTGATTCAGAAGAGAACGTTTTTACCTGCACCTGATTTCCCATGTCAAGGTCACCGTTTTGATAACAGTGATTAGTACCATGATAAAAACATCAATAACAGAGTGAAATAAACTAGACTAGATCAATTTTTTCCATGATGTTATTTTTATATTGGCCAACCAAACCTTAAAGTTGAAAAATAAAATAAAGAAACACAGAGCTGAAATACTCCTATAAACTTTGGCAGTTCTAGTACAGGTGGAACAATAAATGGGAATTACATCAAGCACAGCTCAAAAACATAATTCCATGATGGCATCATGATCTTCATTCGCATATTATAGAGTTAATAAGTTATAGGTGACATATAGGCCCACTGGGCCGGGTGCAATTGTTTTATTATTATTGTACTAAATTGTATTATGAAAGCACCTGTCACAGAAATAAAGATTCTATCTATCTATCTGTCTCTTCATAAAAAATCAATTCATAGATGCTGAATGATTGTCAAAATACATGTGAACAAGTCTAGAAAGTGAGTAATATTGTAAGTTAAATTTGTTATTATCACCAAGTGGGTTTCTGAGATGATTAGATAAATTTATATTAAGCCTCAATGGTGTACCTATTACGTATTGCAACTTGTCCTAAAGGACTCACCGTGACATGTAATATAAACACCATCTCGGACTGATACAAGTTTCTTGATCAACACCAAGCCTGAAAATAAGCAGACTGTTATCTGCAGAATGAGGTCCCCAGAGGGTGAATTTGGTGATGTTACCCTGCACAACAGGGTAGCATCACAAAATTTACCTTCTGTCAACCTCAGTCTGAATCAAGGTCTCAAGCCAAAACAGATGTACCTAGAGGATAAATTGGCCCACTGTACGGGATAGAATCAAAGAAAAAATATATTTTGTATTTTCATCAAAAAGACAGTTGCACTGTGACATCTGGTGAATGATTTCAGTAATAGTTGGGTGTATGACAAACACACATTCCATGCACTGAGCCGTAAAAGGCATGGACAGTTAGTCAGAGAATTTACAACATTCAGTCCAAGACCTCAGTACCTTGTAAATCCTCTTCAGTTCACGAAACAAGCCCGGATCTGACGTGGCATACTCCTCACCCAACATCCAATATCAGCTTGACTGATGTTATTCAATTCTTCCTGCAGTGCAGTGGCGAGTTCCTGGACATTGGTAGGGGGCTGTTGGCGTTGTCATATGCTCCTGTCAAGCATATCCCAGATGTGCTCGATTGGTGAGAGGTCTGGACTTAGTGCTGGCCAAGGCAGTGTTGTGATGTTCTGCTCCTGGAGGAACTCTGTAGTGACATGAGCCCTGTGTGCTCTTGCTTGTCATCATGGAAAATGAATTGACAGCCACGACATGGCGTAAATGGCACCACATGAGCTGCTAACATGTTGTCATGGTAGTAATGCCCTGTAACACACCCTTGGATGACATGTAATGCTGTTCTGCTTGTCATGCTTATGCCTCCCCACCACCAAAACAATTGTTGCTGCCTAACAGTTACATCATGGTATCGTTCATTCTGCCATCGCCACACTCTGTTTCACCTGTTGTGGAAGTCGAGAGTGAACCTCGATTCATCGGATAACATGAAGTTGCTCCGCCAATGATTGTCCCAGCTCTGTCATGCTCCACACCAATTATACCTTGCTGCGATGTGACACTCAGTCAAACTGGAATTATTTGAAGTCGAATTCCAGCTGAGTAGGCGCTTTTGGATAGTCTGATCACTGACTCGTACATCTGTCGCTCGGCGCAGCTGCTGTCCAATTTCTGAGGCACTTTGATGGTTGGTTACATAATGCTGTGGTTCGGATGAAACGATCCTGGTTAGCAGTTGTCACCCTTGGATGACCTGACCGACGTCTGTCATCAACATTGCCTTCTGACAGTAGCATGACCACAAGCTGCTAATCTCTGATTCAGTAACATGGAGAATTTGAGCCACTGCAGTCTTTCTGTTGCCAGCTTCCAACATGCCAATGGCACGCAAACATTCGTCATGTCATCTTCGCATACCTCAAATGTTACGTTGCGACCAGAAATTATTGATGAACGAGTTTATACCAAGAAAAGAACAATGATACCTACGAAAAAGCCTGTCCAGTACAAATGAAAATTTCAAAACGTACCCCACAGACATTAACGTGGTGCTCGTGCGAAAAACCAGCACAGCGTTTTCATGGGATGGTGACACTCATGATCCCCACTACACTTGGTAACATACTGATGTGTCCAATCATGTGTATCCAATACCATTTCCTGAAAATATCAACATCAGTTTGGATATCCCCTACTTTTTTTAACAGTATAAAATATAAGTGAGTTTTACAACAAGCAGTCACATGGAATCATGTTCATGCAGTGGCTGTTGTCTCTATAAAATTGCTCTTATACTATTAAAGAAGAACTTGTTATTTGCCTTTGAATTAAGAGACTTTGTTAGGTAAACAATTTAAATTTAACTCTTTGCGACTTTAATTATTCTGATGTTCAAACATCACTGGGAATTCAGTTTCTTCAACATTTTTTTTCAAAATGCGACGCCAAACGTTGGAAAGTACAAATAACAAGATATTTTTCACATTAGTGATTATCTGGTTGAGGGCTAGATTATTTTTAGTGGTATGAATTTGTTATTCAAAACTTGTTTTTTTACAAATTATTGGAGAGTGCCCTAGGGCACTCTCCAATAATTTGTAATAAAACAAATTTACATAAACAAAATAGTATTTATGTTTGACTGGATATGAAATATAAGTTTATTTTTTCTGGGAAGCGACTGGACGCGACAAAATAGGCCATGTCGCCTCCTGAAGATGCTAATAACTATCTGTATACTATTGTATTCATTATACTTGTATACAACTCAATTCTTCGAATAAAAGTCTGTTCTGTTCTGTTCTGTTCTGTTCTGTTCTAAGCAAGGAAAGTGTTGGGTTTTGCTCTGGTATACTAATTTTTTGAAAGCCATGATTGTGGCTTCTAGCACTCAACCAGTTCAGAAGTCTTGAGAGCAGGATTATATTAGTATTTTAAGCTGTGGTAACATTTGGCTCAACGGTTGTCATTGAGCACTATTCTGGAGAAAACAGGAATTGAGGCTAAAATCGAAAAATAATAACAAAACAAATGACCACAAAGTATCAATGCGCTATTTGATTTCGTACGTCATAAGACGTACAAAAGTATCAACGGGTTAATATACAATTGGAGACCTGAACTGGGTGGTCATAAAGCCTCAGAAAACAAATGGTTTTCTGAGGCCATTTGGTTTTCTGAGCCTGAATTATGACTACCCAGTTCAGGGCATCAGTTGTGCATTAAATTTTTGTTTGAGTGGAAACTGAAATTAGGAAATTCGGGGGGTAAGAAATGGGAAAAATCATGCCGCAAGGCTCCCATAAAGGGCCCCTGTAGGTCCCCAAAGGAATTCCTGTACATTCAATTCCAACATCCAGATCCAATTCACATCTTTTCAATGAGGATACAATGGTACAAGTTTAACTCAAAACATCAAAAGCTGTCCTCCCTAAGGAGGGAGGAGGTAAGGAGGAGGGAGAGTATTGGATCCAGTTTTGCAGTAAGTAGTGAAGCTGAACAATCTTTGTATTTCCCTGCTCTTCAAAGAGGATATAAGGTTAACATAGACATCAAATGTGTTCTCAATAATGAGTAAAGGATATACAGTAGTCATATTAATTGAACAAGACAGTTTGACACCCAATTATAGCAGTTTAGTTGGTAAATATTAATTGATTTGTTAAGTACATTCAATGCAACATTAAAAGGACAAACTCTGACGAACCTAACTCATATCTGCATGGAAAACTAATTTCACTGACCTGTTACATTTAACATGTCATTGAAAAGCGGTACATAGAGCATACAATAATAACACAATGAATGTACAGAATAAATCTGCATGAACAACACTTCAATGAATATAATCCTTTGAAATGCCAGGAGCTCGCATGCATGTTTTAACTTCAATTTCTGCAAATAGGCCCCTATGTACTATCTCCAGATATAGGGAGCGTGAATGGGAAGTAGGAGGACTGTGATCCATGTTTACTCAACTAAGACATGTTTCCCTGACTGTTCTTATGTGCACAGCCCTTTGCTTTTGGCAACCTATTCAGGTGTGTGTGTGTGTGGGGGGGGGGGGGGGGGGGGGGGAGGGGGGAGGGGGGAGGGGTAATATCACACTGCCAGGCTCAAAGATAGTGGGAGTGTGCTTGGGGTCGCACTTTGACCCCCTCCTCCCACAACTCTGTTGGAATGGTGTTTTTTTTTTCAACTTCACAATTTGTAAATTATGTGAACAGAAGCAGCCGATTCATTAACCCTTTACATAACATGAAAAGCAGATGATACGTGTAAACAAAATTATTCAATAACTAATTATTTTCTTTTTTGCATCAAAACCTAGCTTATTACGCCTCACTGAGCTCATTCCAATGAGGGGTCATAAGCTATGTTTTTCAGACAAAATGAGGAAAAAATAATGAAAATTGAATAGCAATTTTTGTGAATAGCGCTGGTCGGTTTTGGCTGTTACTAGGGCTGTCGCGACTATCATTTTTTGTAATCGACTAATCGTGACCAGTAATCGACGGTTAGTCAATTAATAGTCGCTTCCCCAGATTTTTTAGGAAATCATTCTTCTGTTCGTAAAACTCTGAAAATGACAATGGCACCAGTGTGTTCAGACGAAGTGGGGTTGTGGGAACAACAAATCGGTCCCGACTGAAGCTACATGTAGTCCAATCTTGGACCCACAGTCCGTAATATAATTTTTGGGGTTGGTACGTCCTGTAGGACGTACCAACCCCAAAAATAATATTACTGACTGCGGGTCCAAGTTTGAACTAGATTGAAGCCGATGAATTAAAATGAATTTACCAAAGAACGTTCCTGCATATGTTTCCTTTCTGCAATAAGTTTCTCGAAATTTTGAACATTGAGATCTATGCATTCCCTCATCAGTTGTTAAAATTGGATCTTAGTCTGAAGTTCCGAACTTTGAGAAGTGATCTGACTTTCGTCATAATTTTGTCACTTCCGCGCTTTGGGTTTTCCAATGGGTGCATTCGTGTGTACAAGACTGGAGAAATTCAGAAGAATCTATTCTTCTCGAGTAACTGTGAGTGTTCTTTCTTACACAGTCAGTGACAGTCGTACAGTCTTCCGGATATGAATGTTAACTATGGTTAGATATTTAAAGTTATTCACCTTCATTGATCATTCACCTCACAAAACAATGCAATTTAGGCCCGACGTGTAGTAGACGTGTACCACCTTGAAAATGAACGACGATCGACTAAAAATAAAAAACGTCGACTACTTCAATAGTCGACGGTTAGTCGACTAATCGAATAATCGCGACAGCCCTAGCTGTTACATTGGGTAAAGGGTTAAAGGTAAAGGGTTAAAGGACTGGTGGATGAATGGAAGTGTAGACATACAGATGGAAAGATGAATGGACAGCCAAATGGGCAGACAGATGGGTGGATGAAACATTGGAAATGAGAAGTACTGATTGCAGAGTATTAAACTTATGGAAATTTTTTAGCCCACTTACAAATTAGTCCAATTGCATTGGACCAATTGAGGTTGTTTTTGAATTACACACTAGTTACATCTCATAAGCAAAAAGAAAATTTGAGAAGACTACATGTACATCAATAAATTAATTACTGGAACAGACTCTAAATTAAAAAAAAACATCAATTCTAGAGGGGAAGTGGAGTCTGGGTGGTGGGATAGTAGGGGGGGGGGGGAATTACTTGTAAACGACAGTGAGGGTGAGAGAAACAATGAGTGAGTGAGTAAGAAATGGAATGAATGAGTTTCTCTGGGCATGCTAAAAAAAGGAAAAATCAAAGAGGTGACATATGGGCCCGAATGGGCCAGGTGCTGTTTTATCACTACTTTCATGTATTGTACTAAATTACGTTAACACATGTCATGGAAATAAAGATATACTACTATGTATCTGTGACTTGTAACACATTTGTTGGCACTTGACGTGGAAACAACAAAGTCATAAAATACATTTTTGCCACATCACAACACTTTACTCCCATGAACAAATAACCTGTTTCCAAATATTTCCTCATGTCCACTGGTTCACTGCTGAATTAACTGACATGTGGTTTGTGAGAAGACATTTTGGTGTTCCACACATAACCCGTATTGTTGAAGTACGGAGTGCCTGACCCCCTAAATATTGCCTAAGGGGATTGGGTTGAACAAAATGATTACATTTATTGGTCTTTAAGCTCATTTCTATAATCACTGTATACAAGTACAAATTTTCACCCAATCGTTTATACTCAAGCTCCCTATTTACAGTAAAAATGGTCTTATAACCGATTCAAACATGATTTTTTGTGAAGAAATCAAATGCAAATGAGATTGACCTTTTACCTACAGCATACATGTAGGTTCTTTACTCACTGCAGAGGTTCTCAAAATTTATTATTTTTTTTTAACCCATGGAGTATTTTCAAAATATTTTTTAACAAATCTAGTTATGGCTGCTGTGAAGCAGCCATGACTAGATTTGATGAAAAATACATCTATCTTTGGTATCTTCCCACTTCACCAATTCCCCGTTCACCAATTTCCACTACCTGTTGGTAAAGGGGGAATTGGTGAAGTGGGAATTATTTATTTATTTATTTATTTATTAAGGTTTAACAACACTTTAACAGCCAAGGTCATAACGTGTCGGTAACAGTTTTATGGGTGGAGGAAGCCGGAGTACCCGGAGAGAACCACCGAGCAACGACGAGCAGCTGCCAGCTCCACAACATCGTAACTCTGCACTGTAGCACCGGCAGGGTTAGACTGATTGAAGACATGCGCACCATCGACGGGCAGTATGCCTTAGTACACGGCGTCATCATGTCCCCATGTGGACAATAGGGGTTAAGTGCCTTGCCCAAGCCAGGACACAACACGGGAGTCTGAATCGATCGCTCAGACAGTCATCCATCCAAGGACTAACTGGGCCCGAAGTTGCTTAACTTAGGTGATCTGACGAGAACCGATTACCGCAATGCCACCGCACCCCCTGAAGTGGAAATAAATCCTAAATTTACCTCAAAAAGTCAGTGGTAAAAAAGTGCATTGAATTTATATGGAGAAAAATTGGTTTGTTTGTTTGTTTGTTGGTGGTGGTTAACGTCACATATTTATGCACCATGGCTAATCGTGACACAACATGGAGATGAAGTCAAGTTTAGTCCATCGTTGATCAACATGTTGCCCATTTTAGAGGACTTTCACCCCAAGCATTGGTGACTGGGTCCTATTTTACTAGTAAAGCGGAACTGGTTTACCACAGTAAACAAGTGCTGCTTACTTCCCGGGGTTCCCACGGGGAAGAAAAATTGGTAAAATGTACCTAAATTATGCATATTTCATTGGCAGGAGATTTTGTGTCCTGGGTGGGAACATCCACCAGGTTTGTTTGTTTGTTTGTTGGTGGTGGTTAACGTCACATATTTATGCACCATGGCTAATCGTGACACAACATGGAGATGAAGTCAAGTTTAGTCCATCGTTGATCAACATGTTGCCCATTTTAGAGGACTTTCACCCCAAGCATTGGTGACTGGGTCCTATTTTACTAGTAAAGCGGAACTGGTTTACCACAGTAAACAAGTGCTGCTTACTTCCCGGGGTTCCCACGGGGAAGAAAAATTGGTAAAATGTACCTAAATTATGCATATTTCATTGGCAGGAGATTTTGTGTCCTGGGTGGGAACATCCACCAGCAGCATGCAAGGAGTTAAGGGCTTAATTTATGTCCTAGATAATAAATTCTACATGTGCATACTTTTAGAGAATGTCAAAGGCTCTTTTTTATGTTGCAATTATAAACTAGCAGAATTAGTAGTCAATAAAAGCACTGCAAATGTTGCATATATATACATGTAACAAGTTATTAACCCTTTACCTAACATGAAAAGCAGACGACACTTGCAAAAAAAATTCTTGAATAACTATTTTTTTTCATTTTTTGTCTCAAAAACATAGGTTATGACCCATCATTGGAACGAGCTCGACGAGCTCGTTCCAATGAGGGGTCATAACCTATGTTTTTGAGACAAAAAATGAAAAAATAATTAAAATTAATAGGCGATTTTTGAGAATAGCGCTGGCCGGTTTTGGCCGTTACGTTGGGTAAAGGGTTAATTGAAAATTTCCATTTTTGGAATTCAATAAAACAAAACCTTTCTGAAATCTATTCCAATGATGTCCCATTATCTGAGTTTAAATGGTTTTTGAGAATATTACAGGCTGGTTTGGGCCATTACATTGGGTAAAGAGTTGCTGTAGACAAGATTTACACTAAGGCTGTACAGTGTACAGGCTTACAGTACGTAGAGAGTGTATTATCACTAAATTGCCTCCAGAGTGGAGATTCCACCTAAGCAATAATTGCAAATTTGTTGCAAAGCATAACAAGCACAAAGTTCCAGCCAATGGACCTCCGGCTTAGACCCGGAGGTCCATTGGCTGAAACATTGCTTGTGTTTTATGTCCATAGGTACAAAATTTGAAAGTAATAATTTGGGTGATAACTCCACTCCCCAGGTGATTTAGTTACAATCCACTCTTCACGTACTGTAGTTATTCAGTTAATTATGAAAAAAAATTTATAACCAGAAAGTGTGACTATGCACAGGGTTAGAACTACACTTTCTGGTTATAAAAAATTGGTAACTGCCATATCACGTACTTCATGAAAATGTACACTCACAAAGGCTGTGGACTGAACACGCGGTTTAGTTGCACAATAGAGATGATCTTGTATATAATTACTAAAAAAAGAGTGACTAACCCTAGTTCCCCTACACATTGCACCCGAGTTAGATTGTAAGTTAACACACACTGACTAAACATAGGCATTGCACAGGATTAGTTGATAGGCTGTCATATCACACACTACATGAAAATATACACTGACTAATGGTAACCAGGCCTGGCATTCTTTAGGAGTACAGGAGTGCGGCACGCCTACTGTACGCCTAGAAAAAATTGAGGCGGTCAATTTTTTGAACCCCTTGATTTTCTGGAATGCCAGACCTGTTTGGACTGCCTTTGAAGTCTATTACCATTTCGTTCCCTGAGTTACAATATGTTCTCTCTGCCTACTGGCACAGAGAACACATTGGAACTCAGGGGACGATTTGTCAATGTTGCATTGATTCGCATTAATTCATGACCCATTCTGTGTTGCAGAACAGAGTTATTTGGTAAGTTAAAGTATACCAATTAACAATAGGCATTGCACAGGATTAGTTGATAGGCTGTCATATCACACACTATACATGAAAATATATTCTGACTAAGTCTGTAAAAATGCACTGAGTTACATAAGGTGCAGGATTCAAGGAACTAATGGAAATACTGATACTGGATTATGGATATTTTTTTAAAGTGAACTCCAAAAATTAAAACACATTATATTTTCAATTAAAAGCTTGTTATGCATGGAACATTTTCTGAAAAATAATATGACCATGTAAGGAATTTTTAATTTTCAGGCTTTTTCTTAACTTTCAGATAAAAGTCTTTCTTCCTGTAACAGATCGAGAGAGAGGTGTGGGAGCCGCGGCTCGAACCATTGACATCTAGTACACAAAGCGACTGATTTACCATGAGACTAACAGATCCGGACCAACCAGGCTGGTTGGTAAATGGCTTTTATACCTCGACCGCTACACTACTCTCATGTTCTTTTGAGATTCACCCACCGTGAATCTCACCCCAGATTCCACCACAGAGCAGTCGAAACATCCACCATGCTTCATCAACTGCTGAGGACTGGTCACAGCACCAATGTAACAGATTGAGAGAGAAGTGCAGGAGCCAAGGATCGAACCATTGACCTCTAGCACACAAAGTGACCGATTTACCACGAGACTAAGCGATCCAGATCAACCAGGCTGGTTGCTAAATGGCCCTTATACCTCGACCGCTATACTTCTAAAGGAAATAAAAATTTGGGTAAAAAATGAAATGGTTATATTTTCTGTCATAGGCATTTTAAAACATTACTTCATGACAGCATGTGATGCACATCATTAAATGTTATTCCATCAGGGTTATGCAAATTGACATGTCTATTTTATCTTGAAACAGAAGTACCATATGTTTCATAATTGTTATACAGGAGTAATAACATTATTGATCTTAAATTTCCATCAGTAATCATGTGTGCAAGTCTGTTTAAAAACATTGTCATATTGCATGCGTGAGAACCACATTACATTAACCCTCTGCACATTAACCTTTTACCTAACATGAAAAGCAGACGACACCTGTAAACAAAATTCTTGAATAACTCAATATTTTCATTTTTTGTCTCAAAAACATAGCTTATGGCCCCTCATTGGAATGAGCTCATCAAGCTCGTTCCAATGAGGGGCCATAAGATATGCTTTTGAGACAAATTTTTTTTAAAAATAAGGAAAATTGAATGGTGATTTTTGTAAATATCCCTGGCCGGTTTTGGCAGTTACTTTGAGTAAAGGGTTAATGTCAGAAGGACCAGGTTTTTTATTACATTGTAGCTCTCTCAAACAAGATTGAATTCGTTAAATTCCTGCATTATGGCAAAATTCTGCAGATTGAAAAGTTGTTATTTTTGACCACTGTGTGTAAGGGGGTTAACTCTTTGCATGATGCTGGCAGATATTCCTGCCCAGAACAGAATTTGTCTTAACATTGAAATATATATAATTTGGGGACATTTATTACAATTTCCACCTTGTAAACTGAATTCACTTTTTCACCAATGATTTCCTCGAGTTAAATTTAGAAGAATTTTACATCAAATCTAGCCATGGCTGTTTTGTAGCTGCCATGACTAGATTTGATGAAAAATATCTCAACAATTCTCAGCAGGTTAAGAGTTAATTACATATTATTAATTGGTTCATTGCTAAATTTGAAAAAAAAACCTGGAAATGGTTCAAAACAGAACTACACCGAGATCTAATCGAGTTATCAAAGTAAATGTATCTAAAAACCTTTGGATACCAGGTTGTGATCCGGTTAAGTTATCACAAAATCACCAGAGTGACAGATTGCATTTGCCTAAAGACTAGCTAAAGACAGACTCCCCAGAACTACAAATGGAATCAGACACAGCCAGACACAGACTATGCTCGTAAATGAGGGCAGTGAATCAGTTATTTATTTATTGGTGTTTAAGGTCACATACTTATGCACAATGGCTAATTGTGACCGTGACAGTTTTGAATACCTGGAGAGAACCACAAAGATTAACGAGCAACTGTCAGCTCCTCAACATTCTAACTCTGTTCAAGCTCCGCTCAAGCAGGGTTGCATCGGTTGAAGACATGTGCACCATCGATATGCAGTACGCCTTAGTATACAGTGTCATCGTGACCTCATGTAGGCAACCGGGATAAAATGCCTTGCCCAAGGACACAACGCGGGTCGTCCCGGACAGAGATCGAACGAGTTCAATCAACAATAAAATTGAAAGTGACAGACTATACCTGCCTGAAGTCCAACCAAAAAACAAACTCTGATGGATCATTCAGTGGGGCTGTGGACTGTACAGGATCTCTATACTAGGATTTGTTACCAGGCCCTTTTCTAGCAGTAAAACAGAGCTTATTTACCATAGAGAACAAACACAAACTCAGTCGTACTGCTGTGCTTCTCAGGGTTCCAATGGGGACAAGTTAAAACTGAAATTAAAATCATAGTTCTGCTATTTAATTCAATGATTCATTATCGGCAACAATTTTTTTTTTGAACTTCTTTAATCTACTGCAAGATCAAATTGCTGAATAATATAATCATCACCACAACACCTTTGACATTTTATTCATATATTGAACTGTAAAGAACAAATTAAACACTCTATTGACAGAGACATCAACTCATATTTGAATAAATAAAGTTTGGCATTGTGCAGTATTTAAATGTCAAAAGATGTCAAGTCATAGCAAATAGTGCAGAAGGTGTGACATTTTATAGGATAATATGTCCCATACTCAGAATGGAAAGGTTAAGACTATGAATGTTCAGCAAAATGTCGCAACCAAATTCTTAACATTTTCGACAATCAAACACAAAATGTTTCCATCCTCAAAAATGCCAATGTTCCACCCAGGGGCACTTGAAGCACTTCAGGGCATGGGGTCAGACAATGGGAAAAGGGCATTTACTTGCTCTAGCAGCCCCTGCCATGACATGCTGAAGCATACATGTCTTAAAGGCCGAAGGCCCAAGATGGGGGAGTTTGAGAGGTGGTGTCCCACTCCCATTGGGAGGAGGCACTCCTCCCAAACTCCCCCATTGAATTTGGAAGCTTCTAGAAGGGCTTTGGTGTGTATTTAATTTAGATTTACTTCGAGAATAAATCATTGAACAAAATTGAGAGAGGAATCTGGGAAGGGCATTGTCAACCCTTTCTGAGGCAAGGAGGGCAGTCCCGGTGCTTCCGGCGTACCTGGTCCTACCTATGAATTATAGATTTTCAGTATTTTCTACGGAACGTGATGATTCAGTGATTACATAATTAGACTTTGAACTGAAAGGTTGCTAGTTTATCCTGACCAGTGATAATTGCATTGTGTCCTTGAGCAACACACTTAATCCTGATTGCCCACTTTGAGGTATGGTGGCACCATGTTCTAAGGCATACACCATGTCAAATGTGCACTTGCCTTCAACTGCTGCTAACTCAGCTTGTGCAGAGTTAATACATTGGAGGATCCGACAGTTGCTCACCACTGCTAAGTGGTTCTCTCTCTGGGTACACCTGCTTCCTCCATCCATAAAGCTGTTCATCACAATGGAATGAAAATACGTCCTGCAAAAATGTTTGTTTGTTTATCAGGCTTTAATCTGGTTTAACCCTTTACCTAACCTGAAAAGTAGACGACACTTGCAAAAATAATTCTTGAATAACTAATTTTTTTCATTTTTTGTTTCAAAAACATAGGTTATGACCCCTCGTTGGAACGAGCTCGACGAGCTCGTTCCAACGAGGGGTCATAACCTATGGGGTCATAACGAGGGGTCATAACCTATGTTTTTGAGACAAAAAATGAAAAAAATAATGAAAATTAATTGGCGATTTTTGAGAATCGCGCTGGCTGGTTTTGGCCCTTACGTTAGGTAAAGGATTAATGACAGGTTTTAGCAGTGGTTGAAGGAAAGCGCAGCATCGACATGCAGTACACCAGTGCTGGAAATGAACAAAATTGACAGGTGCAGTTTTAAGCTCACGTGAAATCAGAGTCGGGAGTAAATTACACCCGTAAAATGTTAGTATATGAATTTTCGTGGGAATACTGTCACCAAATACCAGAAACCTTAACCCTTTGAACTCTAGTGGTATCTTCCATGCCAATTCAATGGCAGCAATTAGAAGTGTCCATATTCATTATTTGGGGTAGACCAATCAATATTTTCAACGTGCAGCCTGGAGGCTGCACATTGAAAATATTGATTGGTCTACCCCACACATTTACTAAACAGCCATCCTATTTAATGACATTTAAAGTATCATGTCCCTTGCCAGAAAAGCGTCCGTTCAGGTTCAAGGGGTTAAATGTATAAGGAATTGCTTAATTATGACAGTAACTTGCCATGGGTCACAGAGGGCAGCTTTCTCAAAACAACTCACATTTACATGTATATGCCCTCACAGTATATTAGTGCTCCACAACATTTTTTTAACAAGTGCATTTTTTAGCTCCTGGAAAATAGAAAACACGGCTGCTGACAGGAGCAATTGCACTTGCACCCATATCATTTCCAGGACTGGTACACCTTATACACAGTGTCACCATTTCCTAAGATGGGCAATCTGGATTAAGTGTCTTGCCCAAGGACACAACACAGTTACCACTGGTCAACATTTTGGTTTAAAGTTCAAAACTCTAACCACTTTCGCCACCACGCTCCCTGTATACGTAGCTGAGTTTTAGCAAAACTTAACAAGAAACCACTAGGTAATGAAAAGGTTAATAACTTCGTTGCTGCTGACAGATAGTCCTGTGGTTGCCGCAGGTGGGATGCAGATGGTTAACTCTTTGCATGCTGCTGGCGAATATTTCTGCCTGGGTCAGGATTTCTCTTGCCATTGAAATAAGTATAATTTGGGCACATTTAACCAACTCTCTCTTATAAATTGAACATACTTTTTAACGAACGATTCCTGAAGTTAAATTTTGATGAATTTTTCAACAAATCTAGTCATGACTGCTTCAGAGCAGCCATGATTAGATTTGATGAGAAACATTTTGAAAATACTCAGTGGGTTAAGAGTGAAGAGAACACTGCAGCAGTCTAGTTGCAAGCATGTAGGATTTATTTGGCGTGTGTATATTGGGATTGTAATTGCTCCAGATCATGTGATACTGAATTCTCATGTCGATTCAAATGACTTGGAAAACAATTAAAAATGGAACCGTATATATACTGGATCCACCAATATGTGGAATTTGTTATTTTATTTAACTGGGATTCACAGTATTGAATGTTTTCAATATGTGTGTTGCGTTGTGCCACCTCCAAACTTAGAAGTAGTGATTTTAAAATCATTTTTGTCATGAAACACCCACCCTTGATTATATGAGATGAGATGTCTGAGTGAATATTTTCCAATAATTTGAGATATGTCAGTAGCCTACACTTAAGCAAACCACTTGGTTTATTTTGTGTGGAGGGGTGGGGTAGTTGCCCCCCCCCCACCCCCCATCCAATAAACTTGAAATACTTCAAAAAGAATTTACAAGAACCACCACTGACAATACTTGGTGTCGGGGCACTTTCTCTCAAAATCACATCTGTTTTGTCCAAGTCGAGTCTCGTACCGGGATGATTTGTCCGAAAAAGCTGATCTTTTTGAGGGGAGGGGTGTTTGTGTGTGGGAGAGGTGTGTTTTCAAAGGAAGATATTAACCCACAGAGCCTGGTACCCTGTCCAATAAACCTTAAGTTATTTTAAAATAATTTCTAGCGAATCACCAGTCACAATGCTTTTAGTGGTAGAGAGATTCAAGTTTGTTCATAGAATGTTTCTTGTTTATGTTCTAAAATGAAGAGATTGCATGACGTATGCACAAAATAAGAGTGCTTCAAGCGCAATTTCTTGCAAACCTGTGCTTGCACAAAACATTCTCTTGTGTAAGTTGTAACACTGTAAGCATGTGTAGGTGTCTATTGTGAGATGACGTGAAGATTAAAAACATGAAATTTTCTACCCTTTATTCCAACACAGCTGCATACACAGTACAGCGCATATAAGCGAATAATGGTCTTATTGTATTGTGAGTCAGGGGTTTTAATACCATGATTTTCAGCTTGAATATTGATTCATCCTGTTGGAATTGTCAGTTTAATAAAAGAATCAGATCTACTGAACAATATATATAGATACAGTGAAATATTTAAATTTGTATAATGAACAACAGGAGCATATTGCTTTTGTAAAATATCACATCTGTTAACACTTTGAACTCCAGTGGTATCTTCCATGCCAGTTCAATGGCAGCAATTAGAAGAGTCCATATTCATTATTTGGGATAGACCAATCAATTTTTCAACATGTAGCCTCGGGGCTGCACATTGAAAATACTGATTGGTCTACCCAACACATTTACTGAACAGTCATCCCATTTAACCCTTTACCCAACGTAACGGCCAAAACCGGCCAGCGCTATTCTCAAAAATCGCCAATTAATTTTCATTATTTTTTTTATTTTTTGTCTCAAAAACATAGGTTATGACCCCTCGTTGGAACGAGCTCGTCGAGCTCGTTCCAACGAGGGGTCATAACCTATGTTTTTGAGACAAAAAATGAAAAAAATTAGTTATTCCAGAATTATTTTTGCAAGTGTCGTCTGCTTTCCACGTTAGGTAAAGGGTTAATGACATTATGACGTACATGTATCATGTTGCTGGCCGGAAAAATGGCTGCTAGGGTTCAAAGGGTTAAACCGTCAACATGTTTGTTTGTTGGTGGTTAACGTCACATATTTATGCACCATGGCTAATCGTGACACAACATGGAGATGAAGTCAAGTTTAGTCAATCGTTGATCAACATGTTGCCCATTTTGGTGACTGGGTCCTATTTTACTAGTAAAGCGGAACTGGTTTACCACAGTAAACAAGTGCTGCTTACTTCCCGGGGTTCCCACGGGGATAAACCGTCAACAAGCTTAATGGTTATATCCAGTCAGCACTATTCACAAGGAAAGCGGGGGGGGGGGGGGGGGGGGGGGCGGGGGCATAATTTTTTGCTGAAAAAAATGAAACTTTATTTATTACAACACTAAACCATGCGGAAAATGAAAATCTGTTCCGCACATATGTGCAGAAAGGAAATCGCTGACAGGCTATTTTTATAAAGAAGCAATTTCGGAGGAATTTTCTACAAATCATGCACCGCAATTACAATTTGAACTGCTAGCGATAGCTAAAAATCATCCCTGGAGTTCCATTGTGTTCTATGTGCCAGTTGGAACATAGAACACATTGGAACTCAGGGGATGAAATAGCAACACAGGTTCCCCTCACAAATTTGGTTAGCGATAAAATGTATTCTTTTTGTTGATGGTCGTCAAATGAATTGCTGAGTGTCGTTTTTTATGATTGCTTTTATAGACATGAAGGCATGTAATAAACACAGAATGACAAGCATATGTGAATGGGTTAATCGATATGGCACTTAATTGTCCATCGATTAACCCATTCACACACGTGTGTCGTTCTGTGTATTTATTCAGGAATTGTTTGACAAGTATCATCTTCTATCAGTGCTGGAAATGAACAAAATTGATGGGTGCAGTTTTAAGCTCCTGTGAATTCAGAGACAGGAGTAAATTAAACCCGTAAAATATTAGTGTATGAATTTTCGAGGGAATACTGTCACCAAACACCAGAAACCTTAACCCTTTGAACTCTAATATTATCTTCCACGCCAGTTCAATGGCAGTAATTAGAAGAGTCCATATTCATTATTTGGGGTAGACCAATCAATATTTTCGGGGCTGCACGTTGAAAATATTGATTGCTCTACTCCACACATTTACTGAAGAGCCATCGTATTTAATGACGGCATGATGTATCATGTTCCTGGCCAAAAAACAGCCAATCAGGTTCAAGGGGCTACATGTAAATGTACATGTATAAGGAATTGCTGAATTATGACAGTAACTTGCCACTGGCTGCAGAGTGCTGCTTTCTCAAAACAACACACATTTATATGCCCTCACACCGTATTAGTGCTCCACAATATTTTTCAACAAGTGCATTTTTTAGCTCCTGTAAAATCGAAAACGCGGGTGCTGATGGGAGCAATTGCACTCGCATCCGTCTCATTTCCAGGACTGCTTCTATTTATATTAGGTAAAAGTTTAACTCTTAACCCGCTGAGTATTTTCAAGATATTTTTCAACTCTATTGATGGCTGCTGTGAAGCTGTGAAGGACATACCACCCCCCAAATCTCAATCCCCCGGGCGATTCCCCCCACACCCTCCCATTTCAACTATTTTCACCCATCAATCACGTTACTTAGATTGAGACAAAAACACTGATACAGTGTTTGGTGTAGGGACATTCATTCCTGGCACAGATAATTATCCCCAGTTGGAGGCATAATTTTACCCTTGGTTTGCCCCCCCCCCCCCCCCCCCCCCCGCCCCCAGCCACCCACTCAGTGGGACACCCTCCACCCAGACCCAACACCTGCTTGGCCCCTCTTGGACACTGGGACATGTCGATGGTATGTCATGCCATGCACAGCCCCCCCCCCCCCTCCCCCCTAATTTGAAAATCCTACATGTAGCTCCAAATCATGGAGCCATGTCAAACAAGATATAATAGATTAAATGCCTGTACTGAGGCCAAAGAGGTCTAGGACCAACGGATATTTGCTGGGGGGTGGCTCAGTAGGAAGAGGTGCAGGCTGCAAGACGAGAGGTTCTCGGTTCGAATCCCACCTGTGGGAACCACGTTGTGTCCTTGGGCAAGACACTTCATCTCCATTGCCCACGTGAGGGAGGGGGGGGGGGGCATGGTGGCATTGTGTACTAAGGCGTAGTGCACGTTGATGGTGCCCTTTTCTTCAACCAATGCTAGCCCTGCTTTTGAGTAATTAGTATGTTGGGGAGCTGACAGTTGCTCGCCACTGCTCGAGGTTCTCTCCAGGTACTCCGGCTTCCTCTACCCATAAAACTGTCGTGGTCATGATTAGCCATTGTGCAGAAATATGTGACCTTAACACCAATAAATAAATAAACGGATATTTGCGGACTATCAGGGTAATTTGTCAACAAATTACAATACAGTTTTTTATTCAATTAACAGGAGATTGCTCTATATTATGTAAGCAATGCGATCAAATATATATTGATGGTTTGATAAATGTTTTTTGTGTTTGCCAAGTTACATTTAATTACATGATAGTAACAGTGTTATTTTCATCTTGTGTAATGGTTTATTCCTGGTTGTCCTAAAGGAACATATCAAATGATATTTATCATTCTGCAGTGAGAGCAGAGATCAGTGTGGCATAAAAAGTATATAAGCAACAGACATCCCTTTTAGCTCAGCAACACAGATGTTAAGCCACAATGCACACAGCCATTAAATTTCAAACTGTGTTTAAATTTATCTTAGACAAGAAAATAAATTAACAGATCAGTCAAGTCTACAAAATTATCAGTAACAGCTGCTAACCTTTGAATCAGACACATCATATACATATATATGTAGATATGACACATTGCAGTGAATGCACTAAAAGAATTTTAAAATATACAGCACTAGTCAATATAAATCACAAGACCTTTTAATTCTACAACAGTACGTGGAGAGTGGATTGTAACTAAATCGCCTGGGGAGTGGAGTTATCACCCAAAGAATCACTGTCAAATTCTGTACATGTACATGTAGACAAAAACACAAGCAATGTTTCAGCCAATGGATCTCCGGGTAAAACCCAGAGGTCCATTGGCTGGAACTTTGCTTGTGCTTTGCAACAAATTTGCAATTACTGCTTGGGTGGAATCTCCACTCTGTGGGTGATTTAGTGATAATACACTCTCCACATACTGTATATTACAGCCGCCATGGACTGGTCACTTTCCACAGGTAGCCAATATTTTCACGGATGTAATAATATCAGATTCCAAGCACTAATTATAGGTATAATTATCAAAAATTTAATTAATGAAGCACCGGGTTCAACCCGGTGCTTCATTAATTAAAATTTTGTTGCTGATGATTTTGATTACCTAGTAAACGCATGCATGGACATTACTGCCCATACATGGATTACATGTATGATGTATGACCAGTCCACTGCAGCTGTACTGAATATTTGTAATCACCCTGTATCCAAATTATGGAAATTGGGCCCAAACTACGGTCCAGCCAATGACAAAGTTTGCTGTTTGGCAACATTATCCTCTAATAACACCAAGTTAACTGGTAGAATGCCGGGAACCCATATTTGGGCTGTGGATGTGCTTCATATTATCTTTGAAGTGAAATTATTGAATCTGTATGAATTTATTTGTCTTGTAACAATTTATTTATTTATTTATTTATTGGTGTTTAAGGTCACATACTTAGGCACAATGGCTAATCGTGACCGTGACAGTTTTACGGGTGGAGGAAGCCGGAGTACCCGGAGAGAACCACCGAGCAACGACGAGCAGCTGTCAGCTCTCCAACATCGTAACTCTGAACTCTGCACCGCAGCACAGGCAGGGTTAGATAGGTTGAAGACATGCGCACCATCGATGTGCAGTACGCCTCAGTACACAGCGTCATCGTGCCCCCATGTAGGCAATCGGGGTGAAGTGTCTTGCCCAAGGACACAATGCAGTTGCCGCATGTGGGATTCGAACCGAGGACCTCTCGGCTTGCAGTCTGCACCTCTACCAACTGAGCCACCGCGCCCCCTTGTAACAATTTATGGGAGAGTGCCTATAGACACTCCTGAATAAACCGTAACAAGGCAAAAAAACAAATTTTAGTGGCCAAAAATAATTTAGCACTCTACCAGTTAATGAGGTAATAGGGTTTGTTGCCTTATTCAAACATGATTATTATATACTTTATAAACAACCACATTTCTATTGGCTGGATCTTATACACGTGACTGCTACTCAAAAATCCATTTACACCGGTTTTCCAGTGAATATAAACTTTCTAAATATAGCTTTTGGAAATCCCCTCTCTAGTTCTATTTCAATCAACGTAATCTCTATAACATTATTTATTTGTATGTTATTCTGCAGATGATAAATATTTTATTGTAAAATAAAAGTATTTCTGGTTGATATAATTGAACTTTTAATTGACAAATAGAAGATTGTTTTTTGAGGATGGTGTATGTAATAAAAGTTATGGACTATTGTGGTGGAAAATATGATGTGATATGAACCTAAAAAATTTATATTGACCTCGTCTAATGCCTTGGTCAATATAAGTTTTTTAGGTCCATATCACATCATATTCACCACCACAAAAGTCCATAGTTGTGTATTATTTTAACATTAGCCCTCTTTGAATCACGCCATATGAACCATATTGACTGATTTTAATGGCTAAGATATCATTTAATTTAACCCAAAATAAGGGAAGCTATTTGCCTTTTCATAGCTGTAGGACAACAAATATCGCTCCCCTTAATTGCTGCAGCGATGACTCTCCTAAATTAATCAAGTCATTTTATTATTGCCAGGAAACTATTGCAGTCTGGTACTAACATTTGTTGTAGAGCCATGCCAGATGTGGGGGAAGGGGGGTGCACCCCTCATTTTTCTGTCCAACAATCAAAATATTTGAAAATAGTAAAGGAATGAGTTTGACAACGCTCATGTTTTTATGTATTTATTTATTTGTTTATTGGTGTTTGAGGTCAATACTTATGCACAATGGCAAATCATGACCGTGACAGTTTTATGGGTGGAGGAAGCCAGAGTACCTGGAGAGAATCACCGAGCATCGACGGGCAACTGTCAGCTCCTCAACATTCTGACTCTGTTCAAACTCCACTCAAGCAGGGTTACAGAGGTTGAAGACATATGCACCATCGACGTACAGCACGTAGGCAACCAGGATAAAGTGCCTTTCCCAAGGACATAACGTGGGTTGTCCTGGACGGGGATCAAACTCAGGACCTCTAGCATAAAAGTCCAACAGTCTACCACTGAGCCACCGCGCTCTCTCCTCATATTTTTCTCCTGGCAATTTTGTGTATACACTTACATGTGCAAACAATGCTTGTTATTCTACATGTCAAGATTGGGGTGAAAAAAAATAAATGGTTTGGTTCTGGTTACACGCCGTTGAATTTTTTTTTATTTTCGTTGATATCAAACAGCAGTTCAACCTTTTACCCAACAGAATTACCAAATCCGACCAGCATTATTTCAAATTTTATAATTTTTTTCATTTTTAGTCTCTAACACATGGCTTATGTCCCTTATTGGAACAAGCTAACTGGGCTTGTTCCGTTGAGGGGTCATAAGCTATGTTTTGAGGCCAAAAATGAAAAACTAAATTTTTAGTTATTCAATTTTTTTTAAGTGTCTTCTGCTATTTGAGTTGGTGAAGGGTTGAAATGTATGGGCTATTTTTGCAGTGCACATGTATTTGAAGTCCCGGTTCAAATGTATCTTTCAGTATCATTTTAACCCTTTACCCAACACAGACATCAAAATTTATTATTTTAATTACCATTTTTTTAATTTTCAAAAAAAAATCAACAAAATCATATCATGTGACCCCTCATTGGAACGATCTTGATGAGCTTGTTCCAATGAGGGGTGACATGATATGGTTTTGTTGAAATATTTTGAAAAAATTATTTTTTTCAAGTGCTCAATTTTCATAAATGCGTGGGAGGATGCAGAAGATTCGTCAGGTAAAGGGTTAAATGGAGATAACATTTTTGTTAAGAGCTTATAAAAATGAAAGTGTCAATGACACTGTAGCTCAACTTGTTAAGACATGTACATGTATAGTATGTGACACAGCAATGACAAACATCTAGGTAATGACCTGATAACAAAGGTACATGATAACAAAGGTACATTTAAAGTATTGTAACGGTCTGTACATAAATACTGACCGTAGCCTGTAACAAATGTATAGGTAAAGTATTGTAAAGGTGGGCGACAGTCTGATGCTAAACTAGAAAAGAAATCTTTGAGTCCCAGAGTGGGTCTGACTGAACCCCAAAATATTTTTTCTCATAGCACAGTGATAACAAAGGCACCCCAAAACACGCGTTCCTTTCAAAAGGTGATAACAAAGGTACCCCAAGAAGTTTCTTGAAGATCAGTTCATAAATACAGACTCTAGCCCGAGCCGTATAGACATGTGCATTTACTGTATATAAGTAGCATTGAACAAATCAAAGTTCATCTAATTTGCATAATTAGCGAGAAAAAACCTGTCTTATATGTGATGTATTCCATGTTACTAAACATTCATACAGAAATTTATTCAAATCAGAACTTTCATACAGAAGTTCTGTACAAAAAACTGGGAGCGCGGTGGCTCAGTAGGTAGAGGTGCAGGCTGCAAGCCGAGAGGTCCTCGGTTCGAATCCCACCCGCGGCAACCGCGTTGTGTCCTTGGGCAAGACACTTCATCTCCATTGCCCGCGTGGGGGCACGATGACGCCGTGTACTAAGGCGTACTGCACGCCGATGATACACATGTCTTCAACCAATCTAACCCTGCTTGTGCTGCAGTGTGGAGTTACGATGTTGGGGAGCTGGCAGCTGCTCGTCGTTGCTCAGTGGTTCTCTCCGGGTACTCCGGCTTCCTCCACCCTTAAAACTGTCACGGTCATGATTAGCCATTGTGCATAAATATGTGACCTTAAACATCAATAAATAAATATGTACAAAAAACTGATTGCACTAATTTTGGTACAAAATGGCCGCCCGCAGCCATCTTGAATTTTGGACCGCACCCAGAAACACTCGTTCTTGTCCCAAGGTGATAACAAAGGTACCCAAAAAGTTTCGTGAAGATCAGTTGATAAATACAGCCTCTAGCCGTATTGACATGTGCACTCACAGTGTATAAGTAGTACTGAATAAATCAAAGTTCATCTAATTTGCATAATTTCAGCACGAGAAAAAAACCTGTACTATATGTGATGTATTCCATGTTACTAAACATTCATACAAAAATTTATTCAAATCAGAACTTTCATACAGAAGTTCTGCACAAAAGACTGATTGCACTAATTTTGGTACAAAATGGCTGCTGGTGGCCATCTTGAATTTCGGACCACACCCCAAAACACTCGTTCTCATCCCACGTTGATAACAAAGGTACCCAAGAAGTTTCATGAAGATCGGTTCAAAAATACGGCCTCTATAGAGCCGTATAGAAGTTGTGTACAAAAAACTGATTGGACCTAATTTCGGTACAAAATGGCTACTGGCAGCCATCTTGAATTTTGGACTGCACCCAGAAACACTCGTTCTCGTCCCAAGGTGATAACAAAGGTACCCAAGACGTTTCGTGAAGATCGGTTCATAAATACAGACTCTAGCCCGAGCCGTATTGACATGTGTACTTACTGTGTGTAAGTAGCACTGAAAAAATCAAAGTTCATCTAATTTGCATAATTTCTGCACGAGAAAAAACCCTGTATTATATGTGATGTATCCCATGGTACTAAACATTCACACAAAAAATTATTCAAATCAGCGCTTTCATATGGAAGTTCTGCGCAAAAATCTGATTGCACCTAATTATGTACAAAATGGCTGCCAGTGGCCAACTTGAATTTCGGATCGGACCCCAAAACACTCATTCTCGTCCCACGGTCATAACAAAGGTACCCAAGACGTTTCGTAAAGATCGGTTCATAAATATGGCCTCTAGCCCGAGCCGTATTGAATTGTTGACGGACAGATGGCCAGACAGACAACGGACGACTGGCCATGGCATAAGCTCAAATTTGGCTTCGCCAAAGTTGAGTTAAACAAGAGGCCCCACGTGGCCTTAATCGCTCACCTGACAAAGTGACTCTAAGAAGTATTTTAGGTCACCTTCACCATGTCATGCCTCATCAACATTAACTGGTTGAGTGATAGATTTTGTTTGAAGTTCAACATTTGTTACCTAAAATTAGTTTTATTTAAAATCATTGGTGTGTGGCCAATCTCCAATGATTTTTAATAAAGCAAATTTATCTCTGCAGACAAACTGGTTTAGCATGAAGCACAAACAAGGAATGTGAAGAGATAGCCTTGGACATCTCTCCCCAACTGTGGATATCTTCCATGTGCTACATGTATATATTTGCATGCAAGAAAACAAAAATTTTCACAAATTTTATTTTTTTTTATCATCATTGGAACAAGCTCAAACAGCTTATTCCAATAGGGGTATGGGAAGATCAGGTATATTTTTGAGACAGAAATGTGAATATATAAATAATGGTGTTTTTTTGTGAATGATGCTGGAGAATTTTGCGTAAAGATATGGTAAATGGTTTGTTCTAGATACAGAATGATGCAAAAGTATTTAAATTTGATTAGGCAAGTTGTTCCTATAATGCATTTAAAAATTGAAGTAACTGTTTTTTTGCTGACGAACTTTTAGATGTGTGTGTCTGTGTTTGTGTGTGTGTGTGTGTGTTTGTGTGTGTGTGTTTGTGGGGGGGGGGGGGGGTAAGAGTGTTCTTGCAAACAAAATTCCTGAATAAATGGAAAATTTTATTTTTTGTGTGAAAGACATAGTGCGTGAATGTTGATTGGAACAAGCTTAGAGAGCTCATTTTAATGTGAAGTCATAAAGCTGTGTTTTACGTACGAAATTCTGGAATAACTAAAAAAATGGCTTTTTTGACTCAAAAAGCATGGTGTGCGACCTCTCATTGGAATGAGCTCAAAAAGCTCATTCCAATGGGGTATTTACAAGCGATAAGTACATGTATGTTTAAGAGACAAAAATTAAAATTTGAATAGCGATTTTTGCGAAGAATGCTGACAAGTTTTGGCAGTTATGCTGGTAAAAAGGTAAGATATGCAAAGTGGTTGTTTTTTAGAGGCGACATTTAATTAAGGGGAATTAACCCTTGATTACTGAGGTAACTTCTAAAAGTACTGAAATTTCATGAAGCAATGTGAATAACAGACAACAGTTGCCTAAAAATTTCATGAATAACTAAAATTTTTATTCCTTTGTCTCGAAAACATGGCATATGACCTTTGTTGGAATGAGCTGAATGCGTGTGTTCCAATGAGGGGTCATAAAATTTGAACGAAGATTTGTGTGAATAATGCATTAGTACTGCTAGATTTGGGTAAACGGTTCACCCTGGATACCACCCCTTCTATAGTAGATCTTTTCTGCAAATTTTGTCTAAGATTCTATCAACTTTACAAATAAATACGTTCATGAATCACAATCAGATCCACCCTACAATGTTGCATACCAAATATCAAAAGATTCTGCCTGCTGGATCTGGAGAAGAAGATTTTTTAAGAAATATGCCTGAAACGCACTAAGTTAAAATTTGGGCTCCTATACGGAGCCCAAATATAAACCCAGGGGGCCGATTTGAACAAACTTGAATCAGATCCACCCCACAATGTTGCTTACCAAATATGAAAAGATTCTGAAGCTGGATCTGGAGAAGAAGATTTTTTAAGAAATTTGCCTGAAATGCACTAAGTTCGAATTCAAGCTTCTATAGTGAGCCCAAATATGAAACTAGGAAGCCGATTTGAACAAACTTGAATCAGATCCACCCCACAATGTTGCATACCAAATATCAAAAGATTCTGCCTGCTGGATCTGGAGAAGAAGATTTTTTAATAAATTTGCCCGAAATGCACTAAGTGCGAATTCGGGCTTCTATATTAAGCCCAAATATGAATCCAGGGGGCCGATTTGAACAAACTTGAATCAGATCCACCCCGCAATGTTGCATACCAAATATCAAAAGATTCTGCCTGCTGGATCTGGAGAAGAAGATTTTTGAAGAAATTTGCCTGAAATGCACTAAGTGCGAATTCGGGCTTCTATATTAAGCCCAAATATGAATCCAGGGGGCCGATTTGAACAAACTTGAATCAGATCCACCCCGCAATGTTGCATACCAAATATCAAAAGATTCTGCCTGCTGGATCTGGAGAAGAAGATTTTTTAAGAAATTTGCCCGAAATGCACTAAGTTTGAATTCGAGCTTCTATAGTGAGCCCAAATATGAATCCAGGTGGCTGATTTGAACAAACTTGAATCAGATCCACCCCGCAATGTTGCATACCAAATATCAAAAGATTCTGTCTGCTGGATCTGGAGAAGATGATTTTTTAAGAAATTTGCCTGAAATGCACTAAGTTCGAATTCGAGCTTCTATAGTGAGCCCAAATATGAATCTAGGAAGCCGATTTGAACAAACTTGAATCAGATCCACCCCACAATGTTGCATACCAAATATCAAAAGATTCTGCCTGCTCGATCTGGAGAAGAAGATTTTTTAATAAATTTGCTTGAAATGCACTAAGTTCAAATTTGGGCTCCTATACTGAGCCCAAATATAAACCCAGGGGGCCGATTTGAACAAACTTGAATCAGATCCACACCACAATGTTGCTTACCAAATATGAAAAGATTCTGCCTGCTGGATCTGGAGAAGAAGATTTTTTAAGAAATTTGCATGAAATGCACTAAGTTCAAATTCGAGCTTCTATAGTGAGCCCAAATATGAATCTAGGAAGCCGATTTGAACAAACTTGAATCAGATCCACCCCACAATGTTGCATACCAAATATCAAAAGATTCTGCCTTCTGGATCTGGAGAAGAAGATTTTTTAAGAAATTTGCCTAAATGCACTAAGTTCGAAATCGGGCTCCTATACTGAGCCCAAATATGAACCCAGGGGGCCGATTTGAACAAACTTGAATCAGATCCACCCTACAATGTTGCATACCAAATATCAAAAGATTCTGCCTGCTGGATCTGGAGAAGAAGATTTTTTAAGAAATTTGCCTGAAATGCACTAAGTTCGAAATCGGGCTCCTATACTGAGCCCAAATATTAACCCAGGGGGCCGATTTGAACAATCTTGAATCAGATCCACCCCACAATGTTGCTTACCAAATATGAAAAGATTCTGCCTGCTGGATCTGGAGAAGAAGATTTTTTAAGAAATTTGCCTGAAATGCACTAAGTTCGAATTCGGGCTTCTATAGTAAGCCCAAATATGTATCCAGGGGGCCGATTTGAACAAACTTGAATCAGATCTACCCCGCAACATTGCATACCAAATATCAAAAGATTCTGCCTGCTGGATCTGGAGAAGAAGATTTTTGAAGAAATTTGCCTGAAATGCACTAAATTCGAATTCGAGCTCCTATAGTGAGCCCAAATATGAATCTAGGGAGCCGATTTGAACAAACTTGAATCAGATCCACCCTACAATGTTGCATACCAAATATCAAAAGATTCTGCCTGCTGGATCTGGAGAAGAAGATTTTCAAAGAAATTTGCCTGAAATGCAGTAAGTTCAAATTTGGGCTCCTATACTGAACCCAAATATAAACCCAGGGGGCCGATTTGAACAAACTTGAATCAGATCCACCCCACAATGTTGCATACCAAATATCAAAAGATTCTGCCTGCTGGATCTGGAGAAGAAGATTTTTTAAGAAATTTGCCTGAAATGCACTAAGTTCGAAATCGGGCTCCTATACTGAGCCCAAATATGAACCCAGGGGGCCGATTTGAACAAACTTGAATCAGATCCACCCTACAATGTTGCATACCAAATATCAAAAGATTCTGCCTGCTGGATCTGGAGAAGAAGATTTTTTAATGTTTTTCCCATTGCCTACAGTGTTAAAAAGTGCTGACTCAGCACTTTTTCAAAGTCCCGAAACTGTACCCTATGATAAAACCGATGGCAATTTTTTTTTACCAATCCTTTCTGTTGGTCCTAAGGAAGCTGCACACCAAATAAAAATTCTCAGTGCCGTGCAGTTTTGGAGATATGGGCGTTTTAAATTTTTTCTATTTTTAGCTCCTGTGGTTCCCACGGGGCTGCGGGAAAATTTTTTTTTGCATAAATCAAGTACTCATGACCCAATAAGCCCTCACATAAAATTTGGTTCAAATCAGCCTCTCGGTTTGGAAAATAGAAATTTTGGGCGGGGCAAAAAATTTTGCCCCTCTCATAACAACGTCAAGTATAGCCCCACAAACTTCTCTTGAACAAATCTGAGTCTACACCTCAAAAGGAAGCTGCACACCAAATATCAAGTCTCTGCTACTGCTGGTTCATGAGAAGAAGATTTACAAAGATTTTGGTGCCCCTTGGGGGTGTGGCACCACCCAGGAGGAGGGGCAACTTCATTTGAACAAATCTGAATTGGCATTAGGTAATAAACATTTAGCCAACATTTGAATAAAATTGGGCTAGTGGTTTAGGAGGAGAAGTCGATAATGTAAAGTTAACGCCGGACGGACGACGACGGACGACGGACGACGGACGACGGACGCCGGACGACGGACGACGGACGACGGACAGAAAGTGATTAGTTAAGCTCCCCTTGAGCTTCGCTCAGGTGAGCTAAAAATGGTGGTTGGGCCTGGTTGGGCCTGAAAATTAGGATCGGTTTTGAAACTGGAACCATTTCATTTTTTTCCTCTCTTTGAACCCAGAGGTCCACTGGCTTAACTTCGCTTGTCCTTCTCATGCACTATCACAAGAACTGACTGTTATTGTTGGGGTGGAAACTTCACTCCATAAACCGCTACTGATCATTCAGCTTACGCAAAGGTTATAGCAATTGTGAAAAAAGATAATGAATTATGGGTTACCACAAATAAATTATTTATTTATTGGGGTTTAACAACACTTTCAACAGCCAGGGCCACCTTGTGTCAGAGTTTTACGGTTGGAGGAAGCCGGAGTACCTGGAGAAAACCACCGAGCAATGGCGAGCAACTGTCAGGCTCCCTACCACAAATAAATACCATACAGTTGATAAATTAACCCTTTATCCAATGAATCATTCGCATCTGTCCGTGTAAAAAGCAAATTCAGCAGTTGAAAAAATATTTTTCAAAAAATTTCAACACAACCATATCATGTCAGCCCTCATTGGAACAAGCTCTCTGAGCTCGTTGCAATCACTGGTCACATGATACAGTTTTATGAAATTTTTTTTTTAAATTTAAAAAAATAATATTTAAAATAATACATTTTGATATCGTCTTCATTGGATAAAGGGTTAAACTGCTGCATTGGAAAGTTTTCCTGTCAAACTTGACAGTCGGTGCAAAAGTGGCATTTTTCATTTCTCCTACATGTATTTATTTATTTATTGGTGTTTAAGGTCACATACTTATGCACAATGGCTAATCGTGACCGTGACAGTTTTACGGGTGGAGGAAGCCGGAGTACCCGGAGAGAACCACTGAGCATTGATGATCAACTGTCAGCTCCTCAACATTCTAACTCTGTTCAAGCTCTGATCAAGCAGGATTACAGCGGTTGCAGACATGTGCACCATCGACGTGCAGTATGCCTTAGTACACGGCGTCATCGTGCCCCCATGTAGGAAACAGGGATAAAGTGCCTTGCGGCCCTTGCCCAAGGACACAATGCAGGTCATCCCGGATGGGGATCGAACTCAGGACCTCTAGCATAGAAGTCCAACAGTCTACCACTGAGCCACCATGTTCCCTCTCCTACATGTATACATGTAAATACAGTAGTGTAAACTTACTGTCTGTAATTACAATTAGTAGGATTTCCACAAAAATAAATACATGTATAAACAACTCACATGCAATCATCTTTCATTGAGATGATGAGTTGTTGCTATTGATTTCCCCTGGGAATTCCCCCAAAAAAGATTCACATGGAAAAACAGACAGGGCCAGTGCGACAGAGTAGTGAAAAAAATTACTAATTATTAGGATAAATTGTTTAGCTATAACCTATAGTTTACAGTTAAAACTAGAAGTCCTGTCACGAATTGTGCGCTTATCCAGGCTTAACTGCGCGGAGGAATTGCGCACAATTACCATATCGAATGGCATCCAAAGCACGGCAGGTTCTCCTGGTTACTCATAGCAAACACGTTACCCGGAGGTCCATTGGCCGAAAGATTGCTTGTGCACAGGCTATATGTACTGAATTTGATGGCCTTACTATGCTCATAACACGTAGATTAATGCGCAGATCGGTGTGCTATTTGTGTGCATTTCATGACAGGACTTCTAGTTTTAACTGTACAGCCTTGTCATTTAGTGTAAACTGCTAATGGGTTATGATGCAAGGCCTTTATTTCTAGGCCTGTCCACATACATGTTCTGCAATGCCAGATTTCTACCACAGCAAGTTTATCTCACACATCTGCACCTGATGTTGACCATGTATAAATACACTGAAAAATCTTTGAACACTACAGGTACATGATTTGAGGACAGTTATCATTATTGCTTTATCATTGCCTTTTGAAGGGAATTTTGGGGCCTGGCACTGAACCTGTAAAAATATGACACACTTAAAGCCCAAGTAATTATGTGAAATTATCAGTGTTAGTGTGGAAGGAGGGGGTATTGGCAATTTAACCAATTTTACCCCTCCCACTGTCAACATTCTTTCCTCACACTTGCCAGCAGGCACTCGTATACCTGCTAAATATGAACATACATGTATATAGTCAAAGTGTTATACCCCTGATGGCAGGCCTTTAAATTCATGCAAAAGGTGTTGACCATGAATAAATACCATACAGCTGATAAATTAACCCTATACCCAACGAATCGGTTGCGTCCACACACGTAAAATATAAATTCACCAGTTGAAAAAGTATTATTTTTTAACAATTTCATCAAACCCATATCATGTTTCCTCTCATTGAGACAAGATAATTGATCTTGTTCCAATGAGGGATCACATGATATGGTTTTATGGACAAATTTTTTAAAATTTAAAAAAAATAATATTTCAAATAATAAATTTTGATATCATCTTCATTGGGTAACAGATTAAACAGCTGCATTGGAAAGTTTTCCAGTCAAACTTGACAGTCTGATCAAAGTGGCAATTTTCAGTTCACCTTTACATGTACAGTTAAGACTAGAAGTCCTGTCATGAAATGCGCACAAATAGCACGTTGATATGCACGTTAATGTGCGCGTTATGGCCCAAGTAAAGCTATCATATTCTGTACATATGGCCTGTGCACAAGCAATGTTTCATCCAATGAACCTCCGGGTAACCCGGAGGTCCATTGGCAGAAACATTGCATGTGTTTGCTATGAGTAACCAGGAGAACCTGCCGTGCTTTGGATGCAATTCGATATGGCAATTGCGCGCAATTCCAACGTGCAATTAAGCCTAGATAAGCGCACTATTCGTGACAGGACTTCTAGTTTTTACTGTAAATATTGAGTTCCAAAGCAGTATCTTCACAAACACAAAACCAGAAGAATGATGGTTGACTTTATGCAGCAATAAATGTTTTCTGGTTCACTTAAGTACAATTGGGGGTTAATGGGTTATATAATGTTTATTCCAAATCAACTTGGGGTCAGTGGAGCTCTATTTGCTTCATTGATTCCCAGTGTTCAATCATGTTTTAGAAAGGATAGTTCCATTTGCATGCTGCCGTCATGGCCAATGAGATTTTACAGGGAATTCTGGTCACATGATCATCTCATTTCGTGATTCATTCACCAACAAATACGTTGAGGTGACAAGAGTTAAAAATCCCTCCCACCTCAACCCATCCATTGGAGTCCTGACTTGGATCGGTGTGGGTTTTGCTTCCCCCATCTTATCCTATATCGGTTTTGTGGGTGTTTTATTTATGCCGCCAACATTGCTCTTGCCAGGATAGTTTTCCCTTCAAAACTCCTCACTACTGTGTAATTAATATTCATGTTAGTGAATTATCTGTTTGGTTACACTGTACGTCATCTGAAATGATTAAAGTAATAAATTCCACATTACAGTGTTGTCCTTAAACGCATTTATGTGTTATTTTCTGTTCATAAAATGTATTCCTTAGTCATATGAAGCTCTTACTGTAGCATAAATGCAGTTTTTATATTGAGTTTAAAAAGCAGTACATGTATCTTCACAAAATGCAGAAGTAGTTCGCTCCACAAGATTTTCCCCATCCTCTTACAACAGTAAGATTCAAGGGCAATAACTTTAATGCCTGAATTGAGCCACGGCAAATTTATGCCACACACCTCTGCACTTGATGTTGATCCCATATACCCATTTTCAAGGCAATATCTGAAGAAATAATATATATATAGATGTAATTCAGACCACAAGAGTTTTCCATACTGTTACAACTGTTCAATTCAAGGGCAATAATTCTGGAATTGCAGATTGGAGCGACTGCAAATTCAAGTGTTGCATGCCAACAAACGATGAGTATGGCATGTGCACCAGATTGCACAGACAAAATTATATATAACAAGAGGCCCCAGGGGGCCTGAGGGCGCTCACCTGACATGGTAGCCAAAATATCAACCCAGAGAATTGATTTCAACAAGTTGCATCTGCTCCTCCTAAGAAAAGCTTATACCAAATATCCAAAGATTCTGACCAGTGGATTAAAAAAGAAAGATTTTTAAAGAATACTCCTCATACTGAACTAAGTTATAATTCAGGCTCCCACAGGGAGCCCATATATGAACCCAGGGACTTGGCTTTAACAAACTTGAATCTCACCCATCTAAGGATGCTGCACACCAAATATCAAAACATTCTGACTGCTGGATCTGAAGAAGAAGATTTTTAAAGAAAATTCCTCATTTTGAACTAAGTTATCATTCGGGCTCCCACAGTGAGCCCAAATATGGACCTAGGGACATGGCTTGAACAAACTTGAATCTCACCCCCCTAAGGATGCTGCATACCAAATATCAAAACATTCCGACTGCTGGATCTGAAGAAGATTTTTAAAGAAAATTCCTCATTTTGATCTAAGTTATAATTCGGGCTACCACAGTGAGCCCAAATATGAACCCGGGACTTGGCTTGAACAAACTTGAATCTCACCCACCTAAGCATGGTGCATACCCAATATCAAAAGATTCTACTTGCTGGATCTTGAGATGAAGATTTTCAAAGAAATTTGCCTGAAATGCACTGAGTTCAAATTTGGGCTCCTATACTGAGCCTAAATACAAACCCAGGGGGCCGATTTGAACAAACTTGAATCAGATCCACCTACCAATGTTGCAGACCAAATATCAAAAGATTCTGCCTGCTGGATCTGGAGAAGATTTTTGAAGAAATTTGCCTGAAATGCACTAAGTTCGAATTCGGGCTTCTATAGTGAGCCCAAATATGAATCTAGGGAGCCACAATGTTGCATACCAAATATCAAAAGATTCTGCCTGCCAGATCTGAAGAAGAAGATTTTTTAAGAAATTTGCCTCAAATGCACTAAATTCGAAATTGGGCTCCTATACTGAGCCCAAATATGAACCCAGGGGATCGATTTGAACAAACTTGAATCAGATCCACCCTACAATGTTGTATACCAAATATCAAAAGATTCTGCCTGCTGGATCTGGAGAAGAAGATTTTTTAATGTTTTTCCCATTGCCTACAGTGTTAAAAAGTGCTGACTCGGCACTTTTTCAAAGTCCTGAAAAAAGTACCTTGTGATCAAGCCGATAGGGATTTTTTTTAACCATTCTATTCTACTGGATAAAAGTAAGCTTTATACAATATAAGAATTCTCTGTGCCATGTAGTTTTGGAGAAATGGCAGTTTTAAGGTTTTTCCTATTTTTAGCTCCCGAGGTTCCCACGGGGCAATGAGAAAAAAAATTTTTGCATCAATCAACTATTTATGACCCATTATCATCTCATATCACATTTGGTTCAAATCGACCTCATGGTTCTGAAAATAGAAATTTTAGGCGTAGGCAAAATTTTTGCCCCTCCCATAACAAAGGCAGATAATGCCCGACGAAATTTCTCTTCAACAAACTTGATTCTAAGCCTCAAAAGGACTCTGTATACCACATATCAAGTCTCTGCTACTGGTGGTTCACTAGAAGAAGATTTTCAAAAAATTTGGCCATTTTTTCCCCACCCCTCTGCTCAATTTGAGCCAAAACCTAATTTGCATAAAAATCAAAATGCCCCCATATAACCACTACTTACATGAAATTTAATTAAAATGTGGCCAGTGGTTTAGGAGAAAGAGACTCAAGCACCACCTTCACGCAGGACGACAGACGACAGATGACGGACGGATGGACGACAGACGAAGAGTGATCAGAAAAGCTCATCCCGACTTTCAGTCAGGTGAGCTAAAAACTTCTTTACCCGGGTTGACTAACAACTGACTTGGTGAGTCTGTGATATCATCACATTAGACCACTCAAAAGACATGCATTAAAATATTAGAACTTCAATTTCAGGCCAATACAGGTACAGTTGTATATTTGTACACTTGTTTACTGGGGTTCAGGACCACTTTCAGCATTTAAGGTTGGTGGACTTTTAAAGAACACAGAGAGTGTACAACCACTAAAACACTGCAGAGTTGAGTTTCCATCTCATCAATAATTCAAGTTCTGCAATAAAGCATTTAAACCATGCACAAGAAATATATCAGAAATGGACCTCCAGGTTCAACCTGGAGGTCCATTAGCTGAAATATAACTTATTCATAATGGTTTTTCACAGAATTTGAAAGCTTTGGATTTGGAGGAAATTCCACTCCAACAGTATTGTAGCATTGACCTATTCCTCATGTACTTTTCCTCCTGGTACTATTTTGAGTTCTAGTGAAGGAAATTGTCAGACTCAAAAGGTGTGTTACTGCACAGCTACAACAAGGTGCAAGCCACCAGTATCCCCTGCCAAGAAGTGGTTTACCTACCAAAACCATAAAAATTGAAATTTTCTAAGTTGAAAAAGGCCCATGACTCTAGAAAAAAAAATGATTGGACAAAAAACCTGTTACTTGTGAATATCCCTTCTCCCATGATGGTCCATCAGCATAGCAAAAGATCATTCAAATCGAAATGCACTGACCAAGATACAGAGGTCCAAAGTTGTTACAGATGTACGAATGGACAGACTGCATTGCTACATCCCACACAAACTTTCTTTTGATGGCGGATAACAAATTCTGGGGAAAAAACTGCACAACACTTAAAAATCTTTGAACACTGCAGGTACATGTACATGATTTGAGCACAGTTATCATTATTGCGGTACAGGGTTTATCACTGTCTGTTGCTGGAAATTTCGAGGCCTGGCACTGCACCTGTAAAAATATGACACGCTTAAAGCCCCAGTAATTATTTGAAATTATCAGTGTTAGTATTGAAGGAGAGGGATATGTGACAATTTTACCCCTCCCCCTGTCAACATTCTTTCCTTACACTTGCCAGCAGGCACTCATATACCTGCAAAATATGAACATACATATATATAGTCAAAGTGTTGTACCCCTGATGGCAGGCCTTTAAATTCATTTATGTTGGGCACACCTGTTTGCTCTAATTTGGGCACATTGAAACCAGAAATAATGGCCTTATCCTGTTTTATTACTTTCCAAAGTGTGATTTACTGGGATTTTTAGGTTTGATTATAAACGATAACTTTACAAGTGAATTATGCAATCAACAATTGTGTCAAGTATCTGTGCGTGCAAACGAAGACGCTTTGACATGGGTGTAATGGGGACTTCCTTGTTTTTGGGGGTTTTTTTAACCCTTTACTAACATGCAAAGCTGCAAAGCATACAACACTTGCAAAAAAAATTCTTGAATAACTAGTATGTTAATTTTTTGTCTCCAAACATAGGTTATGACCCCTCATTGGAACGAGCTCGATGAGCTCATTCCAATGAGGGGTCATAATCTATGTTTTAGAGACAAAAAATGAAAATATAATGAAAATTAATTGGCGAGTTTTGAGAATAGCGCTGGCCGTTTTTGGCTGTTACATATTATTTCAAGGGTTAAATAATATAATTATTGTTATTAATGAAAAGTAATAAACAGAGTGATCGCTTGACTGGACTGGTTACCTGAAATAATTCATTTGAGGCGAGGGACTATATTGTAAAACACTTGTGCACTTTCACGCACTCATGTTTGTACAACGTCCCTCACCTCTCATGAAATATTTCACGTAACCAGTCCAGTCAAACGATTACTCTCTATATGTTCTATTGCCATGCCTTTTTTTGTGCTTTTTGATCATATTTTGATGTAAGTTAGTCTCAAATGTTGAAGAGGCTCAGACAATTTATAGACTTGAAACAGTTAACCTTTTACCTAACAAATCTCCTGCATCCGCCCGCATAATTTGGAAATTAAGCAGCTGAAAAAATTATATTTTTCAAAATATTTAAAAAAAAAAACATATGATGTGACCTCTCATTGGAACGAGCTCGGTGAGATCGTTCCAATGAGGGGGTCACATGTTATGGTTTTGTTGAAATTTTTGGAAAAATTTTACAAAATAGTAATTAAAATAATAAATTTTGATACTCTCTACGTTGGGTAAAGGGTTAAGGGGGTTTCTTGAGCGATTAATCACGTGGAGTAACCTTGGTTAACCGATTAATCACTTGTCCAAATAGATATCTGAATAACTGCCATACCATTGATGATTTACGGCATGAACCCTTTACCCAACGTAACAAACAAAACCGACTAGGCCGAGACCCCGAAGACATGAAATATATTTTTTATGGCTGGCTGAGCGATTTCATGGCTGGCTAGTCGGCTCAGTTGGCTCAGCCATGGGTTCCGCAGCTGAAATAATATGGCGGCTCACCCGGCTGAGAGTAGAAAAAATCTTAAGGTCTATTGGAACAAGTCACAATTGGTGACAAAATGTGTCGGCAGTAATTCATTCTTTGATGTTGCCTGTGCTTCGAAGTAAAATACCAACAGATATATTCAATAACGAATTACAATAATGACAATGTTTGACAATTAACATGGCTCAGGTATGAAAAATGTTTATAGCGGCATTTTTTAACCGTGGCTGGCTGGACACAAAATTCGGCTGACTATGGCTTAAGGTGAAAATGGCTGATGGCGGCGGCTTCAGGGTCTAACTAGGCCTATATGCAAAAATCTCCATTCAAATTTATTATGTTTTCAATTTTTGTCTCAAAAACATAGCTTATGACCCCTCATTGGAATGAGCTCATAGAAAACATCATGTCCATGCTACAAGTGAATCAGACTATTTAGAAGATGCTCTGTTGAATTTGATTGGCCAGTGGATGGGAGTAGATCAATGGGTGTGCATTCTTCAGGTCTGCCTGACTCCATCAGTGTAGCTGCAGGGCTTATATTTCGACGAGAATCCGAGAATCAATTCGCACAAAGATTCGCGCAATAAAACCGGCGAGAATCCATGTAGATTCTTGCTGCACCTCTGCTAGGATTCGCGTGAAAAAAATTAAGTCAATTTAACCCTTTAACTAACACAGCGGCAACAATTTAACCAATAGAAGGTTAACATGACCTGAAATATCCTGACACTTTGTCAATAAAATCTTACAGATATGGCTGTCATTGGAACCGGCTCATTGAGCCGGTGTCACACGTCATCTTCCCCCCCTGGATATCTTCCACGGTGGGGAAGATATCCTAGGATATCTTCCCCTCTGGGGGGGGGAAGATATCCTAGTATATCTTCCCCCCCCACCCTGAATATCTTCCCCCGACATACGAAAAAAATTTTTGGATTAATTTAACATTATTTGTGGGTGAAATGGCGAGAAAAATGTTTTTTTGGGGCAGAATGTTGTTTTTTTTCAGGTTCAACCTGGATATCTTGCTCTCATCCAGTTGAAAACCTGTGACAAAAATTCATTTCAATATTTTTTCAACTATTGTGGTTCATGTTGTCATGTGACATGAAGTGTAACTGTTTTGGGTAGAGAAGGTGGTTTCGGATATAAACACTGAGTTAGGGTTGGTTGGAATGGGAGATGGGGGGGGGGGGGGGGGGGGGGGGGGGAGATATCCAGGCCTGGATATCTTCCCTCCACCATGACAAAAAATGATTTGTCAAACATTTGACACTAATTGATAATGAAATGGTGAGAGAAATAGATTTGGGACTTTAAAAATGGTTTCGGATAAACACTGAGTTAGGGTTGGTTGGAATGGGAGGTGGGGGGGGGGGGGAAATATATCCAGGCCTGGATATCTTCCCCCCCCCCCCCCCCCCCACCATGACAAAAATTTTTTTGTCAAACATTTGACACTAATTGATAATGAAATGGTGAAAGAAATAGATTTGGGACTTTAAAAATGGTTTTGGATAAACAGAGTTAGGGTTGGTTGGAATGGGAGGTGGGAGGGAAGATATCCAGGCCTGGATATCTTCCCTCCACCATGACAAAAAATTTTTTGTCAAACATTTGACACTAATTGATAATGAAATGGTGAGAGAAATAGATTTGGGACTTTAAAAATGGTTTCGGATAAACACTGAGTTAGGGTTGGTTGGAATGGGAGGTGGGGGGGGGGGGGGGAAAGATATCCAGGCCTGGATATCTTCCCCCCCCCCCCCCCCCCACCATGACAAAAATTTTTTTGTCAAACATTTGACACTAATTGATAATGAAATGGTGAAAGAAATAGATTTGGGACTTTAAAAATGGTTTTGGATAAACAGAGTTAGGGTTGGTTGGAATGGGAGGTGGGAGGGAAGATATCCAGGCCTGGATTTCTTCCCCCCCACCATGACAAAAAAATTTTTGTCGAACATTTGACACTAATTGATAATGAAATAGTGAGAGAAATAGATTTGGGACTTTAAAAATGGTTTCAGATAAACAGAGTTAGGGTTGGTTGGAATGGGAGGCGGGGGGGGGGGGGGGGGGGGGGGGGGGAGATATCCAGGTCTGTTTTGGGTAGAGAAGGTGGTTTCGGATATAAACACTGAGTTAGGGTTGGTTGGAATGGGAGATGAGGGGGGGGGGGGGGGAAGATATCCAGGCCTGGATATCTTCCCTCCACCATGACAAAAAAATTTTTGCCAAACATTTGACACTAATTGATAATGAAATGGTGAAAGAAATAGATTTGGGACTTTAAAAATGGTTTCGGATAAACAGAGTTAGGGTTGGTTGGAATGGGAGGTGGGGGGGGGGAAGATATCCAGGCCTGGATATCTTCCCCCCCCACCATCACAAAAAAAATTTTGTCGAACATTTGACACTAATTGATAAAAAATGAAATAGTGAGAGAAATAGATTTGGAACTTTAAAAATGGTTTCGGATAAACACTGAGTTAGGGTTGGTTGGAATGGGAGGTGGGGGGGGGGGGGGGTGGAGATATCCAGGCCTGGATATCTTCCCCCCACACCATGACAAAAAAGAAAGAAGATATCCAGGCCATCTAACTCAGTGTTTATCCGAAACCATTTTTAAAGTCCCAAATCTATTTCTCTCACCGTTTCAATATCAATTAGGGTCAAATGTTTGACAAAAATTTATTTGTCATGGTGGGGGGGGGGGGGGGGGGGGGGAGATATCCAGGCCAGGATCTGTTCTCACCATTTCATCATCAAATAATGTCAAATTAATCAAAGAAAATTTTTTTATGGGTGGGGGGGGGAAGATATCCAGGGTGGGGGGAAGATATACTAGGATATCTCCCCCCCCCCCGGGGGAAGATATCCAGGGGGGGGGGGGAAGATATCCTGTTACACCGGTTCCAACGACAGCCATATTTGTAAGATTTTATTGGTAAATAATTATTTGTAAGATTTTATTGGTAAATAATTATTATAAGTTCATTTAATTATTTTATCATTTATTTATTATTTATTGTTTAAAAATTATCAAATTTAGTTTTAAAAATTAAAAAGGTGTGTTGGATAAAGGGTTAACATGTGTTATCAATATACAACAGTGGTTCAACCATGGTGGCCTCATGGGATCACAGGACACTCATAGTAGGTATGGATTCTCGCAATCCATTTTCATGAGAATCCAAGTGGATTCTCGCAAATTTAGACGAAATATAAGCCCTGAGCTGACTTTGCAATAATATTCAATAATGTCAAAAGATTTAGTTCTAAACAAAGCATTTGCATTTGAGCTGAAAATGATTAACAAACATTATTCACAATGATCTGCTGTAAGAGCTACTGAATGTATTCAGAATTTCACCATTCAATGCACAAGTGATAAAGATAAATGTATGTTTTGTTAACCAGGCCTGGCAATCTAGAAAATCAAGGAGTGCAAAACAGTTGCCCTCCTCAGATTGCTTGGGAGTGCAATTGCACCTGAAATTTTCAATGAAAAAGCTTGTATGCTTTTTGGTAATATTCACTTCAAGGTACATGTGTTAATGTTGTGATTGAAAAATTGTACTCCATTCATCTACATAGCGGAAAAATTTGCACACACATCTTCTCATTATTCAAAATGTTGCATTCAATACTTAGGTGACTGTCTTCTACACTCAAAATGCAGGCCTGGTCTTTTGTGGAGAGCTATAGCTCCCGCCCTCCATGGCTCCTGCAAAATCAATTTAAGGAGGGCCATAATTGCTCTCCTTAAGAGCTGTAATAACTCTCCTTAAACCTTCAATTCCCTTATTAATAATGGACTTAAGTATAGAATAGCTCTCCTGGAACTGGTTTAGGGGAGCCATAGTAGCTTCCCTAGATTTTTCAAAAGTCCAGGCCTGAAAATGTATCAAATTGCAACACAGAATGGGTCAATAATTATTGCGAATCAATGCAACATTGACAAATCATCCCCTGAGTTCCAATGTGTTCTCTGTGCCAGTAGGCACAGAAAACACATTGGAACTCACGGGACGAAATAATAATAGGTTTTAAAGGCAGTCCCAAACAGGTCTGGCGTTCAAAAAAATCAAGGAGTGCAAAAAATTGCCCTCCTCAAATTTTTCTAGGCATGCAGTAGGCGTGCAGCACTCCTGCACTCCTAAAGAACTCCAGGCCTAGTTAACCTCTTGCCCAATGCACAGGATATCAAAATTTGTTATTTTAATTACTTTTTTTTCAAACTGACCAAAAAAAAATTCAACAAAACTATATCACGTGACCCATCATTAGAACAAGCTTGGCAACAAACCATTTCATGTGACCCTTCAATGGAACAAGCTTGGCAGGCTTGTTCCAATGAGGGGGGTCAGATGAGGGGTCACATGATATGGCTTTGTTGAAATGTTTTTGAACAATTTTTTTCAACTGCTTAATTTGTAAATTACGTGGGAGGATGCGGCCAATTAGTTATGGAAATGGTTAAGTCCTGATTCTAAATTTAAAAATAAAGAAGTAGGCTTTCAAACCTTTAAACCTTCAACCAAAATATTTATCATTCATTAACCCTTAACTAACAAATCGACCAAATCCGCCCATTTAATTTATAATTTATTTATTAAGGCTTAATGACACTTTAACAGCCAAGGTCATATCTTGTCGACGACAGTTTTACATGTGGAGGAAACCGGAGTACCCGGAGAAGCAACGACGAGCAGCTGCCAGCTCCCCAACATCGTCACTCCGCACTGCACCACAGACAGGGTTAGATTGGTTGAAGACATGCACACCATTGACGTGCAGTACACCTTAGTACATGGCATCATTGTGACCACATGTGGACAATCCGGGTTAAGTGCTTTGCTCAAGGACACAATGCGTTGCTTTTAACTTCGGTGATCTGATGAGAACTGGTTACTGCAATGCCACTGCGCCCCCATGTAATTTATAAATTGAACAGTTGCAAAAAAAAAACAATTTTCAAAAAATTTCAAAAAACAATACCATGTGATCCCCTCATTCGAACAAGCCTGTTGAACTTGTTCCAATGAAGGGTCATATGAAATGGTTTTGTTGAGGTTTTTCAAGAATTTTGAAGAAAAAAAAAAATACTTATCAAATTTTTATGTTGTGTTCGTTGGGTAAAGAGTTAACCGTCTGCACTGATTTAAAAAATAATAAATTCAATTTTTGAATTTACTTTTCCCATAGGCGTATTGCAACTGTTTATATTTATTGGAGCATAAAGCTTTAATGCAACTACATGTTATGACCTTGGAATATGACCAATTCATTTTGTTTGACAGAGCCCATTTAACCAATTCAATCTTGTTGGACAGAGAGAGCTAATTGAGCTCTCCAGTCCAATCACTGTCAAACACTACTGCATTGGTTAATTTCCTAGTTGCATTATGGGAAAAATTGGAGCTTGAAATTTAACTTTTTGGACATCAGTAGCAGTGTGGTCTACAGGGTTAATTTATCAATACATATTATAACTGACTGCCAAAACACCTATATTATCTGTGGCTATTTAATTTTATTCTTTACCTAACATGAAAAGCAGACAACACTTGCAAACAAAATTCTTGAATAAGTAATTTTTTTCATTTTTTGTCTCAAAAACATAGGTTATGACCCCTCATTGGAACGAGCTCGATTAGCATGTTCCAAAGAGGGGCCATAACCTATGTTTTTGAGACAAAAAATGAAAAAAATAATGAAAATTAATTGGCGATGTTTGTGAATAGCACTGGCCGGTTTTGGCCATTACGTTAGGTAAAGAGTTAACAGTGTCATTATAGTTAAACTGTCAATGAAAATTAAATTGTAATAAACATGAAACTATTCTGCAATGTATTTAGAACAAAATGATCGCAACATTCTGATTGGGAATGGAGACTGCGAGGCCATGCAAATGGGGCAGGCCTTTAATTTAAATTACCCAGGGCTGTATTATTCATAAGGCTGACGAGGCTGAAGCCTAGGGGCCCGCAGGGACAGGGGACCTGCCAATTTTATTTTTTTTGCGGAGGCAGTTACCAGTGCCTTAGGGCTCAAATGGTTAAAGGCATTTTGGACTCCGCACCGCAGCAATACATGTACATGTACATATGTATTTATCAATATATATACAGTAAAACCTGTCTTGAGAGACCACTGTCTTGAGAGACCACCTGTCTTGAGAGACCACATCTGCCAGGCACCAATTGGTTTTACTCTATAATGGACCTGCTATGGGAGACCACCTGTCTTGAGAGACCACCTGTCTTGAGAGACCACTGTGACCTGGTACCAACTTGTATTTTTATGCCATAATGGACCTGTCTTGAGAGACCGCCCCTTTGAAGACTGAAACCATGACAAAAACTTTTTACCTGTTCTGGAATTGGAAAATCCATTGTGGTTATACTAATATAATTAAAAGTATTAAAAGCTCTTAATTGGGTTTCAATTGCTAACTCATTAAAGATTGAGATGTTTTTATAAGACCCCTCTGAAAAGATTAGTATTACTGCTGAATAAACAATTTCATACATACCTGACAGATAGGAATAAAAATAAATTTGTGTTGAAAATCTTTTTGTAACAAATTGAAATGGACTGTTATAAAAATTATAAAAAGAAATTAGTGTTGAAAATCTTCAATGAAGATTTTCAACACTAATTTATTTTTATAATTTTTATAACAGTCCATTCCAATTTGTTACAAAAATTTCATAAAAAAGAATAACTACAAAGTAATTACAAAAATCTATTCTTCTCCATTTCTGAATTTTGTGGTTGGTTATTCACTGACTTGAGAAAACCTGAAACCTGTTATGAGAGACCACCTGTCTTGAGAGACCACTTTTGTGTGGCCCAAAGGGCGGTCTCCCAAGACAGGTTCTACTGTACTATACTTTCATAAGTATACTATATATATATATATTTATATACAGTACATTATTTTAATGGTTATTTAAATAATATGTCAAGTTGTGAGTAGAATTCTTCAGGAGACCCGCAAAATGGATATAGGGCTATGTCTTCCGGCATAGTGCCTACTGTTCCAGGGTCAGACTATCAGCTATAGTGGGGTAAAAGATTGATGTGCCGGAGGGGGGCCCATCCCAAAGTGCCTAAAAGCTTAGGGGGCCTGGCCATGGGTTAATACGGCACTGAATTTACCCCAAATTCAAGGTGTTAAATGCTGTGCCCAAAATAGGAACCATATTTGAAATATTGTCCTTTATTTGTCTCACTTAGCAGTATTTCAAGCATTTCAATTTTTTCTGCTTGGAGTGTTTTTCGTCTTTTTTATGCTATGTAAAGTTACTTTCAGCTTTAAAAATCAATAATAGTACTTGAAAATTGAATTTTCTGTAATTTAGGACCATTTAAAGCCCTGGAAAAAATGTGCCCAAAATAACATAATATAAAGGCCTAAAAAAGGGAAACTTCCTAAGCAAGCTAAGGCCCCACAAAAATAGATCATCTATTTCTCAGGTCATTTTTGTAAAATTGCATGTGGGCAGGCATTTTTTTTTTTTTGTAATTATTTCTTTGCCATTAAAAGTTAATGTTCTCGGGTTTGTTTTATGTTTTAGACCTCATAATCTACAGAATTGCATGGGTGGTGGTGTTTTTAATCCCTTGACTTGAGTGTAAGAAGGCTTTGCAAATGCAATGCTAAAAAAGGCATTGCAAAGCCTTTTTGCACTCAGGAGACAAATTTGTCAATTTTATTACCTTGGCTTGGGTAAAATATCAGGCATAAACTTCAACTTCAACTTTCTAATTGACCGCCGTCAATTAAACCATTTAATTTTTATTTATTTAAGTTTGCATTGGCCATAAAAAGAGAGCAGGCAGTGGCCAAAATTACATGCCAGCGGGCCTGAGAAATAAATTTTTAACTTTCTTAGGCCTAAAATTAGATCGCATAAAAAACGTCTTCAGCTGCAATGACAGGTTTCACACATGGTTCACGATTAAAATATCAACTTCAAGTGATGAAACTGGATCAACATTGTAAATTATATTGCTTTTGTCGTTTATTGACATTCATATTAACTGTCATGCTGTTATCTCACCTTTGCTGACGCAATGGACTTGACATCTGGGAGATCATATTCTTCGTTCTTGGACAGGTAACTTTCAAGAGATTCCTGAAAATCCGTCACTGATGCGCTTTGAGCGTCTCCATCCATGCCGCTGTTCGTAAACAAAATGACGTACCGGTACTCAAGTGCATTCGAACATGTCAACACAGCTTTTGAGATGACGACCCTTTAAAGAGGCTACCAAGGGTAAAATTCAAACACCTCGATTAATTAATCGCCGGCTTGTCAACGCGTGAATAAGTCACGGCGTATTGGAGTCACACAAAAATTGTATTAGGCCAAAGCTTTTTTTTAACAAGATGTGTCGGAATACCAAAATTGCTAAGTTATAACAAGATTCTTCCGTGCGCATGTCTACTCGATTGACATATACGTATAACGAGCACTTTCATTCAAAAGATAGCTGAAACATAAGTTTTTTTTTGCAAAATGAAAATTCTGGTTCAGGCCGTGGGGGGGGGGGGGGGGGGTGGGGGGCGACTACTGACACAACGTCTCATTTTTTGGTACCTCAGGAATTGACATTTTTCGAACCCACCTTTACCTGCAATTTTTTTCCAACATTTTTTTGACAACCACCCCCACACCCCACCCCACACATACACACCAAAAGCTTATGCTTTGCAGGTAAACGGAATCTGGATAGTTTTGCAAGTCAATATAATATGTAATATGTACATGATCAATACCATCAATACATGTTCAATACCTGTCACCAGATAATAACTCAGACAATTGACTGGTAGAGTGCTGGAAGAGAAGACACATTTCTCTGTCACATTTGATTGGGTAGTGCCCAGAAGCACTATCCATTGAAATGTGGCAGAGCAATATTTGATGAAAAAACTCTGCGTTCTGTGTGGTCAGGAATTTTTTTTTTTAAAAATTGACACCAGATCTGATAAGATAATTTCAATAGCAGTAATAAATATATGAATAATGATATTTCTGTTATGATGTTGAATCTGGGTGAGTGATATTTTATCAACAGCAAGTTGATGTGACGACATACCGCAGATGATTTTATTGTTTCCTTTTCTTTCATTTGCATGCCAATCAATAACAATCAAAGTTTTTTTTATTTCCTCATGATTACAAAAGACGGAAGGCATATAACTGTCTTTATCAAAGACTTCCTATGCTGCCACAACTCTCAAATTAGCTCTAGACAGTTAGGGTACGCATGAGAGTAAAATTGTAACCCTTCAACAGCATACAAAGGGAATATCCAGGGATATCTTTATTTTCTGCAATCTCGGTGTATTACATGAGTTTGAATGTGGACACTGGTTGCACAAATATGAAAACCCACGTATTGCTTTCAAAGTAGACACAGTTTGAAAAAAGCATGTATTTTTTCCACTGTCCACACGACACCCACCCCTGTCATGAGTTCCAGTGGCAATCACCCAAGTTTCCTGTCACTGGATGCATATATACTGCCCAGAATGCCCCATGGTTGGTATGTAAATAGAGGCAATGCATGGTGAAGCCGTTTTGGGACAAAAATACACTAGAAAAATTGTTAAGGAAAAAAATTGCATGATCTGGAAAAAACCCCGTTTTTGACACCTGGGTACCCACCCACCCCACACGTTGTGTCACACACTTTTTTCCACCCTCCTCCTGTTCAGGCGTGTAGCCAGCATTCTATAATAGGGGTTCCCTAGCCATTTTTTTTTTTTGGGGGGGGGGCAAACATATTTGAAATGCCGTTGTGGGAGGGGTGGGGTGGAGGAGGGGGTGGAGGAGGGGGTGGAGGCCTCCCCTATTCTTAACAAGATCAACACAAAGCGTGGCATATGCCCCGAGCAGTGTCATAAAAGGGGAGGTAAGTCTCTCGGAGGTATAACCAAAATCAAAACAAAAGAAAGGTCCCTATAAACATCAATAATGCATAACCAGCAAATGAAATTGATTCGAGTCAGTATTCATTACTTATTGGGCGGAAACCAAATTCAATATGGCCACCATAATGAATTGGCCACTGGTGGCCATCTTGGTTCAGCTGATTGGTCCGAAATCGAAAGGAAGTTTCCTCTAGACACCAACAATGCATAAATAAAAAGTAAAAGTGATTTGAGTCAACATTCATTAGTTATTGGATGGAAACCAAATTCAATATGGCGGCCACATTGAATTGGCTAGCTGGTCCAAAATCGAAAGGAAGCATTGTCTGGTCATCCGCGAGTAACCCCTAAAATAATGATTTGATCAAATAAGCGGTTCTTTAGTTGTTTGAAGGAAACCAACAGTTAACGGACGGCCGACGCTGGACGACAGACGATTGACTTGGCTAGCTGATCTAAATCGAAAGGAAGCTTCCTCTAGACACCAATAATGCATAACTGAAAAATGAAATTGATTCGTGTCACAACCCATTAGTTATTGGGCGGAAATCAAATATTCAAGATGGCTGCCATAATGAATTGGTCACTGGCGGCCATCTTGGTTCAGCTGACTGGTCCGAAATCGAAAGAAAGCTTCCTCTAGACACCAACAATGCATAATTAGAAAACAATCAAAATATGAAGTTATAGCATCGTACGCAAAAGGAAACTAAAGTTATTGCACAGAAACCAAAAATTTATTTATAGCAACAGTGACCTTGACCTTTGACCTACAGATCCCAAAATCAATGCAAAACATTGTCCCATTATGGGCAACATGTGTGTGAAGTAGCAGCATCGTGTGACCAACAGTACAAAAGTTATTGCCCGGAAATGAGTGTGAAGACATTTTTCAATCATCCCCTAAGTTAAACAAGGGAGAATAACTCTGTAAATGTTTATACGAAGATATCAATTCCGATGTAGGGACCGTTCCCCCATGCTGAGGCATAAGCATGACAAAATTTATTTAAATCCAACATATGATGACAGAGCTAGAGCAGCAAAAATTTTGGACGGACACATTTTTCGAATCCGCTGGCGTGCCCTTAGTTAACAAGGGCAAATAACTCTGTAAATCTTTATGCGAAGATCTTAATTCTGTCGTAGGATCCGTTCTCTCATGTTGAGGTATAAGCATGGCAAACGTTATTTGAATCCAACAAGTAATGACAGTGCTACAACAGCAAATATGTTAGACGGACACATTTTTCAATAATAATCCCCCAAGTTAAACAAGAGCAAATAACTCCCTAAATGTTTACGGAAAAATATTAATTCTGCTGTAGGATCCGTTCCCCATGTTGAGGTACAAGCATAGCAAAAATTATTTGAATCCGCCAAATAATGACAGTGCTAGAGCAGCAAATATGTTGGACGGACACATTTGTGTTACGAACGTATGTAACGTACGAACTTACGAACGAACGGACGCAGCTCTCTACTAGATACCCTCTCCGACCAGATCGGTCGGGGGCATAACTAGGACCCTCCGGTTTTTACGTCTTGATCCCATTTCACTTGAAGGGAAGTAGGGTGATAGGTAACAACCGGAGCGTCCCACTTAGAACAGTGCCTCCTACCCCCAATAAAATTTGCAAAATTCAGTGCCCTGGGAATGAATCTGGGGCATCTATAGAGTATGTAGCCCTTTTTGTGGACCATTTTCGGGCTCTATGTGTTATATAACAGTTGGTTTGAGCCAATGTTTTTGTGGAGTGTACTGGCAGCGAAAATTCTAGGGAGGCCAAGGACCCCTGTGGCTACGCCATTGTTGGGGTTTCGTCGTTTTTAGCTCATCTTGACAAAGTCAAGCTGAGCTAATCTCATCGCTCTCCGTCCGTCCGTCCGTCGCCCGTCCGTCGTCCGTCAACACTATGTTTTGGTCTTCTCCTACAAAGCCACTGGGCCAATTCAAGTGAAAGTTTATGTGAGTGATGGTCCCGAAGGGGCAATGCATTTTTGTTCAACTCAGCATGCAGAGCCTCATAGGAAGAGAGTGGGGGAATATGCTCCAAAATATTTTTAAAATCTTCTTCTCATGAACCAGCGTGTACAATGACTTGATATTTGCTATGGAGCTTCCTTTTGAGGTGTAGAATTAAGTTTGTTCAAACAAAGTGCGTGAAGCAATATTTGACTTTGTAATGGGAGGGGTAAGATTTTTGGCCCCACCCAAAATTTATATTTCAAGAACCGGTGGGCCAACTTCAACCAAATTTGGGACGTAGTTTAAGTGGGTCCTAAGTAATTGATTGATGCCTACAAAAATTTCACAGCCCTGTGACAACCCCGGGGGCTAAAAACAGAAAAAAATTCAAAAGCCCATATATCCCAAACCAGAAGGAACAGAGAACTGGTATTTGGTACGAAACATCCTTAGGATCGGAAGAAGGGGTTTGTTTAAAAAAATGCCACCAGTTCAATCAGGTTGCCCGGTAGAGGGTATTTGAAAAATGATGAGTCAGCATTTTTGCAGTAGTTTTATCCTGGAGGAATTTTCATTCACAGAACTTTTTGATTGACATATTGTTCTTAAATTTTGATTGACATATTGTTCTTAAAATAACAAAAAATCTGTTATGAACATTTTATCTTGTTATTCCAATCTGTTCAATCTGTCAATTCTGTGGGACTTTTGTTTGTTTTCGAAAATCTTTTATTTATGTTGAATGAACCATTTCAATGCTGGAAAACATCTGATACCTGTATGTCTTTAATTTAACCCTCTCAAGACTGCAGAGTGGGTTCCAAAGATTTTTATTGATGCCATGAACAAACAAAAAACCCTTTGAATACTGTAGATGTATTTGTTTCTGGTTCCTTGGGAAAAAATTGATCTGATTTTCTGTCTGAATATCTTTAATTTAACCCTCTCATGACTTCAGTGTGTTTTTTCCAAAGATTTTTTTCTTTCATGATGGACCCTTTCTCTACTGTGCACATATAAGTTATTTCATGTTGAATGAACTCTTTCTATGCTGGAAATCATTTATCTGATTCCTGTGCGCATGTCTTTAATTTAACCCCCTAAAGACTGCAATGTGGGTTCCAAAGATTTTATCGATGCCATGAACAAACAAAACCCTTTCAATGCTGTAGATGTATTTCTTTCTGGTTCCTTGGAAAAAAATTGGCCTGATTCCTGTACGAATATCTTTAATTTAACCCTCTCATGACTTCAGATTTTTTATTTCATGATGACCTCTTTCACTACTGTGCACATATAAGTTATTTCATGTTGAATGAACCCTTTCAATGCTGGAAAAACATTTATTTGATTCCTGTGTGCATGTCTTTAATTTAACCCTCTCAAGACTGCAGGTCTGTAGCAGGGAGTTCCAAATATTTTTATTGATGCCATGAACGAACAATTTTTAGCTCATCTTAACAAAGTCAAGCTGAGCTAATCTCATCGCTCTCCGTCCGTCGTCCATCGTCCGTCCGTCGTCCGTCAACACCATGTTTTGGTCTTCTCCTCCAAAGTCACTGGGCCAATTCAAGTGAAAGTTTGTGTGAGTGATGGTAAGTACTTGACACGTGCAAAAAAAAAAAAAAAATTCCGCATCCCCATGGGAATCCCAAACGCCCATATTTCCAAAACCTCACGAATCAGAGAGCTGTTATTTGGTAGTAAGTATCCTTAGGACCAGTAGAATTGAATGGTAAAAAAAATGCCATCGGTTATGTTAGGGTGTTCTGTAATGGGTATCGAAAAAAAATGCTGAGTCAGCATATTTGCAAAAAATAAACAAAATATTTTCTCCAGAACCAATCATCAGAATCTTTTGATATTCGGCATACAGCATTAATAGGGGGGTCAGATACAAGCCCATTGGTTCATATTTGGGCTTAATATAGGAGCCCGAAGTTTTAACATATGGTAATATGGGGAATATTCTTTAAAAATCTTCTTCTTCAGAACCACCAGTCAGAATCTTTTAATGTTTAGTATACATCATTGGTATGAGGGTCAGATTCAAGAATGTTCAAAACCAAGTCCCTAGGTTAATATTTGGGCTTCCTGCGGAAGCCCAAATTTTAACTTTGTTCAATATGGGGGATGATTTTTAAAAATCTTCTTCAGATCCACCAGGCAGAATGCTTTCATATTTGGTATGCAACATCTCTAGGGGGTCAGATTCAAGTTTGTTCAAATCAGATCCCTAGGTATATATTTGGGCTCGCTATGGTAGCCCAAAATTTTACTTAGTGCGATATGAGGAAATTTCTTTAAAAATCTTCTTCTTCAGATCCACCAGTTGGAATGCTTTCATATTTGGTATACAACATCTCTAGGGAAGTCAGATTCCCGTTTGTTCAATTCAAGAGCCTGTGTTAATATTTGGGCTCCATATGGGAACCTGAAATTTAACTCAGTACAATATGGGGGAATTTCTTCAAAAATCTTCTTCAGATCCACTAGTCAGAATGCTCTCATATTTGGTATACAACATCTCTAGGGGGGCAGATTCAAGTTTGTTCAAATCGGATCGATAGGGTAATATTTGGGCTCGCTATGGTAGCCCAAAATTCAATTTAGTGCAATATGAAAAAAATTCTTTAAACTTTCTCTTCTTCAGATCCAACAGTCAGAATGCTTTCATATTTGGTACACAACATCTCTAGGGAGGTCAGATTCAACTGTGTTCAAATCGATAGCCTGGGTTAATATTTGGGCTCCATATGGGTTGCCGGAATTGGCCATTTTGCTGAAGATTTAAAAATTTTGTATTCCGTACCCTCTAGGGGTGTGCAACTAAGATTAATCCACATAAGTTGTATCAAGGGGCTTCATAGGGGTGCTCTACATTTTACATTGTGATCAACTGAAGAAAAGGCATGGTGCCCGGATTATTTTTGTCACCAATGAGGGGCTCAAAGACTGACAGTGTAGCCTATGGAGATGGATTGCTTAATGTAGATTCATTCTTGGACTCTGTTTATATTGTGTTCTGTTCAAGACGAGCGCTTCAAGCCCCGTGGGGGCCTCTTGTTTTTTTTTCAAGTTAGCGGCTTTCAGAGAAAATATGGCATTCGGGAAACCAACAGTTTTTCCGACAGACAAAAATTTCCAACAGATATGGACATGGGTTTATGGACCGCTCCCAGCACTCCACTAGCTTCGGATCTGTCTGTAAGCCCCACAGGAGCTCTAAAACGTAGTGGGTCACCTGTCATGTAACCGATTTATTGAAATTTAACCAATTTAGATTATTCCCATGTCCTACATTAGACTATAGCTAGAACGTAGTATGGAATTGTCACTACACTGACGTGAGTACAAGTCAATCGAGCAGTAACTATGCGAGGCATCGCTCGAACGACTCGAATGTCATCGAGCAAATGCGCTATCGAGCAATTGCTCGAACGAGTGACTCCACACACTGTTCAGCGACTCATCTCGGTATTTGAGGCTACCTTTTATATGGTGATGTACTATTTGAGGATACCTTTTAAGAAAACTTTTTGAGGATATCTATCTGATATCTATCTGAACATAGTTTTGGCTCACGTCTATTCAGCTCATGGCTTCTAGGCCACCTATCACCTTCATAGCGCCAAGGCCACAAGTTGTCCATAGTCACTATCATCTGTCCTTTGATCAGCTTCCACAATAATATTGATAGAAGCAGAGCAATGGGTTCTGAAAGAATCCAAACAACGGGTAGAAACTGAGGAATTGGGGTAATTAGATTGACTCTTATACAAAGGAACCCGCCTACTATTGGAAAAAAGAGAATTTGGGGGAATTCGTTCCAAATAAAGTGATTTTGGGGTGATTTGGGGAAATTGTCGGGTCTATTTGGGTGCTTAAATTTACTCTTATACAATGGCACTCACCCTCCGAACATACCCCCGTCCTATTAGAGGGTTTTGGGTCACATAGCAACTACGTGCTGCCATAGAAACCAAGATGGCGGCCTCCAGTATACAAAATGGACGACGAAACACGTATCACCCTAACAACACGCGCTGCACATGTGCACTGACACCACGTGTCCCTATTGGGATGACGTCACAACATGGCTGCACCCGTGGCTTACCATGAAAGCACAACATGGCGCCACTGGGTCACGTGACATGACGTCAATTTCGAGGTCCTGCACCGAGATCCTGCTGATCAGGGTCACTCACAATAATTATTTTCGGCTTGGACATTTTCGTATGGTTTTAGATATTGGTTAGCTCTTACTAGCATACTTTTGCCACACACAGTATGCTATAAGTTGAGGTCTGCAGTTTCCACTTCCAGATGTTTGGGGCCCAAAATGACCAATATGGAGTACGGTAAGCGCTAACTACAGAAAGGTTGGGAGGTCCACGTGTCACGACTACTACATGCATTTATGTCAGCAAATATTTTGTTTAACCATAATCCCGACCGACCAATATTCCACGTACACCATCAAGGCATGTCTTCGAGGAAAGCATGCCTGGATGCCGTAGTTAGAATATTTTTTTCGGTCAGGACTTTGGACATGACAGTCAGAGAAAAATCAGGCACACGGCCTTCCCCATGTCGCCACTAGGTGAAGTTATATTATCAGTTTCAAAGTAAAAATTACTTAGCGAGCAGGTGCGTAGTCATGAGTCTATAATAGGGGTGCCCTAGCCAGCTTTGAGGGGGTCAAAGATGATATTTGAAAGGTCGTTGTGTCGGGATTCTGGTGCTTCCCGAAGTCCTAACTAGAACACCCCGGTCGTTTCCACTTCTTCCCACTTCCCTTCGGGGGGGGGGGGGGGGACAACAACCGCAGGGGACGACGACCACAGGAGGCATCGACCGACCGGAAGGGGCAACGACAGGAGGGTCCTAGTTAGAACTAGCCCCGCCACACCACACCCCGAGAATATCAATACGTTTGCTAAGAGGGAATCATTAGCGTGAGTAGCCCCCTATATTGGCTACCATTTTGGGCCTCTGTGTTGTTTGATACTTGCGCTGGGCCACTGTTTTTGGGGTGCCAGCGAAAACTTTAGGGGCCAAGACCAAAGACCACTCCCATCTCCCCCAGACCTCACCCCCGACCCCCCCCCCCCGACCCCCCCCCCCCCCCCACACACACACACACGCTCATAGCTACGCCACTGTTAGCGAAGGAAGGCGAATTTAGCACTAGAAGACGCCTCAGATCGCTCCTGGGTTCTCAATTAAATCAATTTCAGGGGAGGGCACCAGGCAGCTTACATGATTCTGCCAACAGTCTTCTCTAAGGAATCTGACACAACGCATCACTTCATTGTATTGATACTCTGTATGCAAACACAGACGGATGAAAGGGACAGAGATCAGGTTGCCATAACGCTGCTCAGTAACAACCAAGCAACACTTCACAACAAAAACTTTTGTTTGATCTGCTTTCACCAAATCAGCGGCTATCCAAAGTGTTATTGGGCCAAATAAAAAAAAAAATACAGTCGGTTCCCGAGCAAATATTTTTTTTTTAATCAATGGTGGGGGTGGGGGTGGGGAGGGGGTATTTTTATTTGTTTCTGTTTGATAACTGGTAGGGTGATAAATTATTTTGGTCGTAAAAAATGTTCACATGTTCTAGTTAAAATTTATGGGAGAGTATCTTTAACGGGGCAAATCCAAACAAGCCAAACAATTTCACTTCACAGATAATACAAAGCACATCCCCAGAATATGGAGCCTAAAAGTTGCGGTATACCTACTCCAGAAAAAAAACCCAAATTTGGTCTTCTTGTGCATAAGCAGTTAAAAAATAATAAAGAAACACAAATACATTTGTATTCCGTTATATTTATGCACCTTTTTCAAAAAAAAAAATACTATCCACATAATATTTGAGTTATTTTCTGCAGAACAGAGTATACTGAACGTTTACAAAACTAATAGACACCGTAATTCATTCATGCTTTGTTGAAAATGTGCAAAAAAATATACATATAAATATATAATGCAGTATTTTATATTAATTTTTCTTATGAACTTTCACTGAGCCTTGTCAGTCGATGCGATCTTAATTTCATTTGGTATACCAGTGTTGATTAGCAAATTCACTCGTTTATGCATCGACAATTAAGCACCCCCAATCCATTGAAATAATTCCAGACTGGCACTGTTTCATTCTGTAAATTGTATTTCTATGTTCAATATTTGATTAGCATCCATGATGCGTGCATCGAATATGATGAAAAGGGTTGATGGGTTCGTATATTAGCCAATTGTCGTGCCTTTAATTTGGCATTACACGTCGTTAGGAGTATGGATTTTTTTCAGCAGCACTACCCCCCACCCGCTCAATTTTCCCAATTTGAATGGTTGAATGAGTTTTTTTCCATTTCATATAAGTCGAAAATTGATAAATCAAAATCGTAGGTGGAACAAATCTCGGCTGATTTTTCTTTTAATATTTTATAGTACTGCCTCGAAAAAAAGAAATTGTACATATATATATATACATATATTTCTATGTTTAAACTAGTTTTGCTATATTTCTGTATCTTGGGCACGGTTTCACCTTTAGTGTTCAAAATTGCGCCCACTTTTAGTCTTGCTGACGTAATGATGTCCTCAGTCACACGGGTGTCACACTGTACAGTCATCGGCACAGTCGATGGCGGATATGGCCTCCATTTGCATCCCTCCCTGCTGAGCAAAGTCAACTGGTCCACGTATCGATTATTCAGTCAACATCTAAACACCACGTTGTGAGTCGTGGTTCCACTCTGTCAGAAGAATGCCTCTAACCGGTCCAGCGTCTGTGGATGACAGCGACAAACTTAACACGATGACCTTGAGTTGTGATGCCAAACTGTTCTATCCGCGACAGACCTGGGAAGAGAGCTGGCTATGGCAATATGTCTTTGTTCTTCTGCTGTTGGTAAATAGTGCAGGTAGGCTACGTGTCGTCTGGTATCTAACATTGTAATGTTGTAACACATACCGAGTCTGTGGACGATAAGAAACAGAAAGACGACTGCCGAAAAATTTCATTATGGAAGCCTAAAACCACATGGGACGATTGGGGAACGATATCCCCATGATTTCAACTCCTGCGGATGCGCGGAGGTGTTCATGCAAATCTTAGGGTCCGATAATATCGTCTCAACGTCGGTTTGTGGTGTGGGCGCCGAGCTAGTCCTGATCATGTGTTCTGCAAGACTGTTCCGAACTGCCAATGCACTTATTGGATTGTTTGTAAGAACAGCATTTAGCGTATCCGTAAGAAAGCGATCGCATGAATGTCGTGCTCTTCTGTTACGATGCCGCGTACAGATCACACGTGATCTCCACAAACGGGGGCGTCAACAGATCAATGCCTTCGCAAGACGGATGATCTCTTTCTGAACTACTTCGGGGGAAGTTGAGACGGGGCGCGTGCCCCGTGTAGGGATGCCCCGGGTCCTACCTTCGATAAATAAACACCCGGATTCAACCTAATATATGTGAGACTTCTGGTTTCTATGACAATGCCAATATGACTAAGTTACTGGATCATTCTTTGTGAGACTTTCAGTCTCCAGCCCAACGTCTGCCTCACAATCTATTAATCTTTGACCAACAGGAACTTCTAGTCTCGAGGTTCCATATATTATCAAGACTCTACGAAGACCTCGTGCACAGGCATGAGATCGAGTTTGACGGAGACAGGGTCCAGCCTAATTTGCTTGTTCGTCTCAAGTTAAGTGAATGAGGGAAGGGGGGGGGGGGGGGGTCAACTGAGCGATTATTTTCGTAGTTCCCACTTGGGGGAAAAGTGTTCAGAATGGATCCCTCAGATACAAAAGGCCTCCGCGGAACAAATCTTGGCGGAACAAATTCAAACGCTGGGGTAAGGGGGATAACTCTATCTGTTTTTGACTGAACGCTGAAACATTTCTTCCAAGAGGCCGGTGGATGTTTGAAGTGCTTTCGTTTTCAAGCAGATTTTTAATTGACGTTTTTATCCCCGCATTTTTTAAAAAACTATTATTTATTCGGCCTCGTGGTGCCTGTAGCGCCACTTTTGTCGTTTGAAAATTGGTTTCCGGTAAGAGGCTCCTATGGGTTTTAATTAGAAACGTTGAAACTGTTTTCCTTTGTTCCAGTGGGGTCTCCAGATGTGCATAGAGGTTTCGGATTTTTTTTATTCAGCCTCATGTGGTGCCACTTTTGTCGTCAGAGAATCGGTTTCCGGCAAAAGGCTCCTGGGGTTTTTAAATCGAAATGTTGTTAGTGAGTTCGTATGTTGAGGTAGGGTCTCTAGATGTGCATAAAAGTTTGGGATTTTATATCCAGTCCCATGTGCCACTTTTGTCGTAAGAGAATATGAATTGATTTGTGACCATCGGGAGAGCAAAATTAGAGAATCTGAATTGATTTGTTACCATCGTGATGGCAAACTGAAAATGCGGGAATACACCTTACTGTGCATGCTTTGCACACAAATGACACCATTCCAGTTTCCTTATTTGGGTCATGGATTTGGAAGACCCCTCACAATCCGGACGATTTGATATAAGAATAAATGAATTGCACATATTAAAGCATTTAAAGTCCTAAATAATAATTCAAGTTGTATTTCAGCCAGTAATATGCCCATGTCACACAAGCACGATATCTACGACATGGGCGGCGGAACCGGGTGGGGCTTCAGCTCTCCCCCCCCCCCCCCACACACTTTTTTTCCGGACCATGTTTTTTTTTGTATGCATATATTTTAACACAACCAACGACAGGCGAAACAAGGGGCGGATCCAGAGCCTTCCCCATATTTTCGCCAGCTATTTTTCTCTCGTACTGGTTCAGTTTCGGTGGATTTCGGATCATTTTTTGCAGTAAGTGGCAGCAAACGCTAAAATGTATACAGTCTGTTGAAAATCGGTTGACTGAAATAGATCGTAATCTTACAGACATACAAGTACCAAATCCACCCCAGACAAGATAATCCACAGACAGTATAATTGCTGTTAACGTCCGGTAAAGCATACATGTGAGGTCTATTTATCAGCTTTGGATTTACGACCAAAGCTGATAAACAGACCTCACCTGTATGCCTTACCGACGTTTTTTTACGTCTCTCAAAGTGTGAAATCTTTCAAATACATCTCCTGAAAAATCTCAAAATATCCGCTCAGATGCATGGAAATGGGGGTTTTGGGACCCTGGAATTTAAAATTTTCGTACCACCGGCCGAACCATGGTCGGCCCGTCATACCGACGACCATCCATCGCCCGATCCAGCCCACCCACTTTGAAAAACGTTCCGCCACCCCTGTTCGAAAGTGACTACCAGTTGTCTAAAATAGGGCCCGGTGGGAGCGAGTGAGGTGGGGAGTGGGTGTCATTTTATAATCACTTTAGTCATTGCCAACCTCAAATGGGTTTTCATTTAAAAATCGACATGGAGGATTGTGCTCCGCGGCGCGGGAGTTAGGGTGTTCCCCGACAAGGGCACAATAAAGGAGGCAGTTTTCCTGACTGGGAAGAGGGTAACCTTCCCGACGTAGGTCGGGGTTTTCCCCTGGGACGCCACCCACGTTTTTCGGCCATTACAGGCATTCCTACTTCTCATCACTTTTAGCCTACTCCCTTACATGGGTGTTACATCAAATGCATTCTTGTCCGTTCTCGTTGTCGGAAGTGCCCAAATGATTCCGAAGGCAGAGGTCGTGAGATTCACTTGTACGGATGCTGAAAGTAGCTTGTCGAGTATCATCCAAACCATCCCTGGGAACTCGATTTTTCAAGTTAAAAGTGGATATAAATGAAGTTGTATGATGTCTCAGTCAGCGGAGGGGGGGGGGGGGGGGTGACACACACCCAATGATTTTTCAAGTTGGGACATTTTCATCAGGATTGCTTGATATCAATTCTCTCGTGCCAGTAATCATGTACTTTCTTAACCCTTTCAGCACTGGTGCCTCAATTTGCAAACATCTCCGGTCTATATTGTGACTGAAGATGCTCGCAAATTGAGTAACGCTGTCTCGCCTCGTCTTGCTCCTCTACCTCCCACTCCTCCTCAGCCTTTCTTCTCCGGTTCTCCTAGTGCTCTCACTAGAACTTCTGCTGCTTCCTCTGATTCTCCTTCTGTTTCCTCTCCTGCTTCTGGTTCATCCAGGTATATCGTACTCAGAGAAAGTCAAATCACCGAGCCGCAACTCGGGCCGCTCATTTGATTCTAAATTCTCACAGTTTCCGCATAAGAGCGGAGTTAATTTTGACAAAAGGAATTGGCCCCTCCCCGATGTTTGTAAAAACATCATTATGGTTGGCAATTCAAATGTAGGACGCATTGATCGAAATCCCCATCCGGACATCCAGGTGGAGTGTTACCCCGGCGCCTAATTCAGTCATTTTCGCTCTATGTTTAAAGGACACAGGGGCCAGTCCAGTCCCCCAAAAATATTATTGAATATTGGCGTGAATTCTCGAAATGATAATTCTGATCTCGTAGTTAAGCAGTTGCGGAATATGCTTAGCGATATCAGGGTCAAGTTTAGATCAGAAAAAATTTATTTCGCTGAACTAAACTTTTCGCAAAAACTCCCTCAGGCTGAGAGGAGAACCTTGAGCATCATAAATGAAACCATTCGGAAAGTGAAGGACGTTAACGTGATACCAAAAATTGATGACGCAAAGTTAGATGTTGCTCAGGATTTAATCCATTGTACCACGAGAACCGCCAATATTATGTACGATCACTGGCTGAACCATCTTGACTTAAACTAAGTAAAGGCAAAGGTAACAACCGCCTAACAGATGTGGGATTAGGAACTAATATGGTTTACCTGTCTGGCACCAATGACCTATTAACCCAAGAGAAGTCTCTTTTAGATCGCGGTTTAACTTTTGTACCAGCACCTAAGCCTAAAACTGGTAATCAAACAAATATACCACCATATAACTGTAATTTTCTTAGGCAAATGAAATTAGCAGACCGCTTCAGAAACTCCAGCGGTCGGAAACTTCCTTTTACAGAATCATCTGGTTGGTCACCTCCAGATAGTGAAGTAGATCCCGAAATTATTGAGGCTAGCAAACGAATCCTCCAAAAGGTGTTCAGCATGAACACACTCTCCGATAAAGACAATTTAACAGCTGGTGAACGGAGAGCGAAACTTCGAAAAAATAAGAAATTAGTAATTAAACCAGCAGACAAAGGTGGTCGGCAGTCGTTCTATCTCGGGATAAGTAATAGTTACTAACTGAGGTGGAGGTATTCGTGAATTTGAACAACCTGCTAACGTGCGGTATGTGACGCCGAGCCGCGAAACGGCGAGATGTTACAGCACGTTGGCAGGTTGTTCAAATTCATGAATACCGACAGCGAGTTTGGTAACTTACTTACATGCCATTTCACAGAACGCACGGACCCAGGTATGGTAAGTGAGTACAGGTGTTCAAGTGACGTCACTTGCTAGTCTATTGTTCTATCGGGCAGTTCACGTCTCTTACCAACCCAGAGAAGACAAAGGAATTGGTGTGTAATTATATAAAGGAAGCTATGAGACAACTCGGTAGCACTAAACATTATAAGAAAATAGATTCACTTATTTGACCAAGTAATGTCGAAAAATTCAATAAGATCTTAAACTTTCTCCTCGACGAAGGACACATAACCAAAAAACAATTGAAATATTTAACAGCTAAGCTCAGTGCTCAAACAAGACAATTTTATATCCTACCAAAGATCCACAAGGACCGTTTTTCATGGACGGATGACGTAACTCCACCCGGGAGGTCAATTGTATCAGATTGTAACTCAGAATCTTATGCGATCTCGGAACCAATAGATTATCATCTGAAACCGATGGCAAACAGACTTCCTAGCTATGTAAAATATACACAGGATTTTCTGTCCAAAATTTTGAAATAGAAAATATCGAAAAATGCTATCATGGCTACTTTGGATATCGACAGTATGTATACGAAATCGATATTGATAAAGGTGTTAAATCGGTTAAAAATGCATTTGAGAAATATCCGGATGCAAAACGCCCGGATGAACAAATTTTGGATCTTTTAGAGCTGAGCTTAAAAGGTAATGACTTTCAATTCAATGGAGAATATATTCTACAAATAATGGTTTGTCCTATGGGCAAAAGATTCAGTCCTAATTTTGCAAGCATTTATGTTGCGGAATGGGAGGAAAATGCCTTAAGCAAATGTGCAAAGCATCCTCTCGTATATCTCAGATATTTAGATGACATTTTTATTATTTGGGATTCAAAAGAAGATGTTGATGAATTTTTAGAAATTTTGAATAATCATGATCCAAACATTAAATTAAAAGCTAATATCAGTGAAAATTCTGTTGATTTTCTCAAAGTGACCGTGTATAAAAGCAAGCAATGTCAGGTTATTTAGATTATAAAGTATATTTTAAACCAACTGATTCGCATCAATTGTTGCACACAAAATCATTCCATCCTCAACATACAATCAAAGGTATCATCAAATCACAGCTTATTCGTTTCCACTGCAATTCAAGTGATAAGGTAAATTTCAACGAGGCTTGTTCTACTCTATTTGGCGCGCTCAGATCGAGGGGGTACTCACTGCGCATTTTGCGGAGCCTGAAATCTCAAACTCTGAAAAAGCTCGAAAGTCCAGCTGAAACTACTGATTTCGAACCACTGAAAATTGAACACAACAGACCGTTGTAGAATGGTAGTGGCGCGGTATTTAATTGCAGAAAGCCCCGTTGTAGATTGCATACTTTTATGCCTGATCAGAAAGAGGAATTTTCCTCCGAACAAACGAAAAATCATTATCAGATCCGTAACCCCCTCCATTGTTATTCACCAAATATTATATACATTATCACGTGTAAGCGCTGTCGGAAGTAATATGTTGGTCAAATACAAAATCCTTTCCGAGAACGTGCTACTAGACACAAACAGGGTATAAAACATAAAGCTGATGCCCCAGTAGCACAACATTTTAACCTTCCTGGTCATTCTTTGGACGATTTTGAAATCCATCCTATTGAACAACCACCAATTAAAGACACATTAGAAGAAACGGATGAATTTAGAAAAAAACGTGAAGCTTTTTGGATCAATACGCTTCAAACCCTCTGGCCATTTGGTATGAACATATCAGAGGGAGAATGTGAAAGGAGGTCCATCTTTCCTTTCACTTTAACATACAAGAGAATGAATATCAACATAGCAAAAATGTTAAAAGATGAATTTAATTTAACCAATGTTAAATTAAATGAACCTTTGAATCTTCGACCTGTCATCGCCTATAAGAAAAAGAAAAGCTTGCGTAACATCCTTGTAAGGACTAAATTAGAGCCCATCAATGAAAAACACCAATTACTGCCAGTCAGTTCAACCAGTTCCTAAGCTCATCACTTAGTTTAAATCAATTTTATGTATTTTTTGTCATGTTTGAAACCCATCAGGGTTCAGTAAATGAAAACAATTTTTCGGCGGCATATTTAAAGAAAAAAAAACGTTTCAGTAGGAAATGTCTGTGCCAGTGCGAATTTTTAACCTCAAACACACCCCCCCCCCCCCCCTCCACACACACACACACACAACCCTGAGCATCATCAACGAAACCATTCGGAATGTGAAGGACATTAACGTTATACCTAAAATTGATGACGCGAAGTTTGATGTTGCTCAGGATTTAATCCATTGGACCACGAGAACCGCCAATATTATGTACGATCACTGGTTGAACCACCTAAATTTAAACTAAGTAAAGGCAAAGGTAACAGCCGCCTAACAGATGTGGGATTAGGAACTAATGTGGTTAACCTGTCTGGCACCAATGACCTAACAACCCAAGAGAAATCGCTTTTAGATCGCGGTTTAACTTTTGTACCAGCACCAAAGCCTAAAACTGATAACCAAACAAATTTACCATCATACAACTGTAATTTTCTAAGGCAAATGAAATTAGCAGACCGCTTTAGAAACTCCAGCGGTCGGAAACTTCCTTTTACAGAATCATCTGGTTGGTCACCTCCAGATATTGAAGTAGATCCCGAAATTATTGAGGCTAGCAAACGAATCATTCAAAAGGTGTTCAGCATGAAGATACTCTCCGATAAAGACAATTTAACAGCTGGTGACCGGAGAGCCCTCACGAAACTTTGAAAAAATAAGAAATTAGTAATTAAACCAGCCGACAAAAGTGGGTCGATAGTTATATAAAGGAAGCCATGAGACAACTCAGCAATACCAAGCATTATAAGAAAATAGATTCACTTATTTGGCCTAGTAATATCGAAAAATTCAATAAGATCTTAAAACTTCTCCTCGACGAAGGTCACATTACCAAAAAACAATTGAAATAACAAACAGCTAAGCTCAGTGCTCAAACAAGACAATTTTATATCCTGCCAAAGATCCACAAGGACCGTTCTTCATGGACGGATGACTTAACTCCACCCGGGAGGCCAATTGTATCAGATTGTAATTCGGAATCTTATGCGATCTCGGAATTAATTGATTATCATCTGAAACCTATAGCAAATAGACATCCGAGCTATCTAAAAAATACACAGGATTTCCTGTCAAAAATTTCGAAATTGAAAATATCGAAAAATGCAATTCTGGCTACTTTGGATATCGACAGTATGTATACGAACATTGATATTGATAAAGGTGTTAAATCAGTTAAAAATGCATTTGAGAAATATCCGGATGCGAAACGCCCGGATGAACAAATTTTGGATCTTTTAGAGCTGAGCTTAAAAGGTAATGACTTTCAATTCAATGGAGAATATTTTCTACAAATAATGGGTTGTCCTATGGGCAAAAGATTCAGTCCTAATTTTGCAAGCATTTATGTAGCGGAATGGGAGGAAAATGCCTTAAGCAAATGTGCAAAGCATCCTCTCGTATATCTCAGGTATTTAGATGACATTTTTATTATTTGGGAACATTCAAAAGAAGATTTTGATGAATTTTTAGAAATTTTGAACAATCACGATCCAAATATTAAATTAAAAGCTACTATCAGTGAAAATTCTGTTGATTTTCTCGATGTGACCGTGTATAAAGGCAAACAATTTCAGGCGTCCGGTCATTTAGATTATAAAGTGTATTTTAAACCAACTGATTCACATCAATTGTTGCACACAAAATCATTTCATCCTCAACATACATTTAAAGGTATCATCAAATCACAACTCATTCGTTTCCATCGTAATTCAAGTGATGAGGTAAATTTCAATGAGGCTTGTTCTACTCTATTTGGCGCCCTCAGATCGAGAGGGTACTCGCTGCGCCTTTTGCGTAGCCTGAAATCCCAAACCCTGAAAAAGCTCGAAAGTCCAGCTGAAACTACCGATTTCGAACCACTGAAGATTGAACACAACAGACCGTTGCAAAATGGTAGTGGCGCGGTATTTAATTGCAAAAAGCCTCGTTGTAGACTGCATACTTTTATGCCTGATCAGAAAGAGGAATTTTCCTCCGAACAAACGAAAAATCATTATCAGATCCGTAACCCCCTCCATTGTGATTCACCAAACATTATTTACCTTATCACTTGTAAGCGATGTCGGAAACAGTATGTTGGTCAAAGTCAAAATCCTTTCCGAGAACGTGCCACTAGACACAAACAGGATATAAAACATAATGCTGATGCCCCAGTAGCACAACATTTTAACCTTTCTGGCCATTCTTTAGACGATTTCGAAATCCACCTAATTGAACAACCACCAATTAAAGACACATTAGAAGAAACGGATGAATTTAGAAAAAAACGTGAAGCTTTTTGTATCAATACGCTTCAAACCCTCTGGCCATTTGGTATGAACATATCAGAGGGCGAATGCGAAAGGAGGTCCATCATTCCTTTCACTCTAACGTACAACAGAATGAATATCGAAATAGCAAAAATGTTAAAAGATGAATTCAGTTTTACCAATGCTAAATTAAATGAACCTTTGAATCTTCGACCTGTCATCGCCTATAAGAAAAACAAAAGCTTGCGTAACATCCTTGTAAGGACTAAACTAGAGCCCATCAATGAATAACATCAATTATTGCCAGTCAGTTTAACCAGTTCCTAAGCTCATCACTTAGTTTAAATCAATTTTGTGTAAATTTTTTGTCATGTTTGAAACCCATCTGGGTTCAGTAAATGAAAACAATTTGTCGGCGACATATTAAAAGAAAAAAACGTTTCAGTATGAAATGTCTGTGCCAGTGCGATTTTTTAACCTCAAACACACACACACACACACACACACTTGGTCACACAAATAGAGTTCTGTAACTATCCGATTTGGAGTGTTAGGGTCCCAGCATGATCGATTTGGGGTATCGACATGGTACGTGTTAATTAAATAAGAAATTACGTCACCACTACTGCATATATATTTTATTTATTCACTAATATATTTCCAAGACGTCTTGAGGTTTTACTCTTTACCCGCTGAGTATTTTCAAGATAATTTTCAGTAAATCTAGTCATGGCTGCTCTGAAGCAGCCTTGACTAGATTTGATGAAAAATGCATCTAAATTTGATTCAAGAAACTATTGATGATGCAAAAATCCATTCAATTTACAGGGGTGGGGGGGGGGGGGGGGGTTATTTGATTAAATGTGTCCAAATTATACTTCAGTGGAAAGTGAAATCCTGTCCTGGCAAGAATATCCGCCTGCAGCATGAAAGGAGTTCAACTATATATAATCCCGACCGACTAATATTCCAACTATACCAGACAGGACCTGAACCACCACAGAAGGGTCAAATCAGGTTTACACCTCTCCCGCCCCCACACACAATCGGTCATCTTCGTGACGCTCCTGGTCTCAGGTCCGTCTTATATTAGCGCTGGAGTTGTATAACCAGTGCCCAGAATGTGCAGACCCGTAGCCGGGGGAGGTGCGATGGGTACAAACGTACCTCCCCACAAAATTGGAGTTCCACTTGATGTTCTATCAAACATTTGTGATTTGAAAAATTTAATAAAATGGGGAGAACCTCGAAGTCACTTGCCTCGATATATCATACTCTCTGGGGCTCAAAGTTGTTTTAAAACATAAATGTTCTCGTTTGAATGCTGTTTCTGCGAAAAGCCTGGGCACTACTTTGATACCTTTTTTATATAGCCTCTCCCCAGGGACGTGGCTAGAGGTTTCCGATGCGGGGTGGGGGGGGGGTAGGGTCGTGAATTTCCAAGTAGGGGTAGGGACCGGGAGGGAGAACCCCACCACCCCCCACCCCCCTTCCGGTCTCTCCTCACTGTTGGAAATTCACTACCGAGAAACATTTTGAAAATGAAGCCATGAAAGGGGGCATAATATTGATTCTAGTAACTGAAATGCCAACACATTTATGGTAGAATTATCAGGTTATTATTATTTCTTATTATTCTGGGAACTGAATATGTGCTGAACAAATGCTCAAGCTTAGAACTTTGAGCAATTTACACTGTCCTAACATTAAGTCTGATCTTATGCAGGAGTGATCAATTTTTGATGTTTCATCATTTTGTAACTGTGAATGATGGAATTAACTTGGGATAACGATTTCACATGATGTGATTTTCTTGAAGTGCATTTCGAGGATTTTTTTTTATTACGATCAGTAAACGTACTATAGAAATCTCGTACCGACTGACATCATACATACTTATGAAGCTCGATATTGCGTACACTGTAGATGTAAATAGTAACAGTGAGAATTTTTGCCGATTTGAAACAGAGTTGGAATTTGAGAAGGGTATGGCTGGAGACCGGAGACGTAACAAAATTATGGAATGTAATAGAAAAATCAGGGGAGATTACTGGAGAATTAACATCGAGTTTGTCGAGCAAAAGGATGAAAAAGGAGAAAAACATCAGGGGAGCTCACTGGAGAACAAAATTGGATTTCATTTGACTTCGTTTGAATTTAACACTCTTCGTTGAACGAATCTCTATACAAAAAGCAGTGGCGGCGCCGGATTTCGATTTAGGGAGGGGATGGGGGGGGGGGGGGGCGGGGCTGGCTAAGTAAGATTGTTTTCTTCGGGGTGATGGGGGGAATAGGTGAGGTACGTGTGTTCCTCCTACTGGGACATGTCTGCGAAGTCTCCATCAGGAAAAATGTCAAATCTGGACGCCCTGAGAGCGATATAGAGCGTTTCTACAACACCTGGCGTGGTCTTCAAAGGCACCCAGCCTAGGTTGTGCCTAAAATTGGGCTCGCATCATCAAGGTCGGATCCAGGAATTTGGAATAGGGAGGGGGCGCTATTTGATCATATGATGCGATGGTCATCATCCGAGCCGCAGGTAGATGGGCGCGTGAGAGGGGGGGGGGGGGGGGGGGAGAGGGGGTGTTCCCATCTCGCCGGCGGGGATGCGGGGGCCTCCCGGGAATATTTCACAAAGAATGCACCAGAAAACACGCGTTTTCCTCAACTCTGAGCTCTCATTCGAATAATAAATGCTGTATTGTTACTTGTCTCTGGCAAAAATAGCCCCCCCTCCTCCCGCCCCCCCCCCCCCGTATTCGCCCTTGATCGCTACGTGTAAACGCTTCCGCGATGTATTATCATGCCAATATAATTATTACTCGTATTGTTGCAATATCAGAGAACTATTTTCACTGAAAGCACACCAAACTTGATCGGTAAATATAATTATTCTTCCAAAATCGACAGAGCATTGTAGAATGTTGTCAGGTGGTACAGTCCGTTTTGGTGACATTGTAATATAGCCACATAGGCCTACTGTATATATATAAAGAAATAGAATGTTGTCAGGTGGTACAGTCCGTTTTGGTGACATTGTAATATAGCCACATATGCCTACTGTATATATATAAAGAAAAGGTAAGTTAGACATTGTAGTAACGATTAACGGTGCATGATGTGTATTGTTCTGTGTCATTTGCGGGTGGGATATTGGGTGTGAAAATCACGAGCACCCCCTTCTCTCCCCGACGGCGCCGCCACTGACAAAAAAAACCTGATTAGTTTTTTACTTCTGTTGTTGCTGTTGTTTATCGTAGAATTTATTATGTTTGGTAATTTGTGTGTTACCACAGTTATTTCTATCGCCTGTGTTGTTTCCGACTCAATATGCCCATGGTTGTTAAACGTAAACACCCAAAATACAAACATTCCACTACTGTGTTGAAGTTGTTCCATTCGTCGTCCTTGTGTGCTAATATTGATATCACCCAGACTGTAATAATTTTCATATTGTTTCTCTGCTGCCTGGGCTTGTTCACGCTGGACGAGATCTGAGCGTTTCGAACGATGCCACAAAGGCAGAAACTTGAAATTATCAAACGTTATCGACTGATATCGCATTGCGGTTCACTTCGGCGCTTTAAAACTGTTCCTTGTAACACACAAAGGCAATGCTTTTCGATGATTTAGTTTGAAAACAAAGCGCATTATATTCTGATAAGTAGTTACAGGAGACAACAACAATATTATGCTAAAAGTAGATACGCGTGCTGTAGGCGCAGACCGCCGAAAAAACCAAATCAATCAAATGTTAGCGGACCAGATAGCAGTAGCGTAGCCCTGTGTGTGTGTGTGTGTGTGTGTGTGGGAGTGGGGGATCCACCTAAAAATTATAGTACTCCCCCCCCCCATATTTGGGAAAGATGAGGCTCCAGATTCACCCTGAGGGTATTGATTTGAAGGTACCAGTGGAAGAGGGAAACCGTAGGCCTTAGGTGGGAGTGGGTATGGCCCGCCCATTGGTGGGGGTTCGTATTTTGTCCTTTATCACAGAATCTCTGAACCTGGGGCACAACTTTACATTACTCATAAAGCATGTCATGCTAAGACATACATTGCTACATTTTCTTCATATTTACTCAGTATGCAGGTCAGTCATGTTATGACAAGTATTGCTACATTTCCTCCATATTTTGTCATATAGCACAGAATCTATGAACCTGGAATGCAATTTTCCACTACTCCGCAGACATGTCTGTCATGCTATGACAGTCATTAGTACCTTTTCTCCATATTTTGATATTTAGCACAGAGTCTCTGAACCTCGAATACAATTTTACACTACTCAGTAAACATGTCAGTCATGCTATGTCAGTTATTGCTGCATTTTCTCTGTATTTTCTTATTTAGCGCAGAGTCCCTGAACCTGGAATACAATTTTACACTACTCAGTAAACATTCCAGTGGAACAATGATGGGTATTGCAACATTTTCTCCTTTTTGTCTTGTAGCACGGAGCCTCTGAATCTGGAATGCAATTTTTCACTACTCAGTAAACATGCCAGTTATTCTATGACAGTCATTGCTACCTTTTCTTATTTTGTTGTCATTTAGCACAGAGTCTCTGAACCCTTAATGCAATTTTACACTGCTCAGTAAACATGTCAGGCAAGCTATGACAGGTATTGCTACATTTTGTCCATATTTCGTCACGTAGCACAGAGTCTCTGAACCTGGAAATCAATTTTACATTGCTCAGTTTGCAGGCCAGTCATGCTATGACAGGTATTCCTACATTTTCTCCATATTTTGTCTTGTAGCACAGTGTCTCTGAACTTGGAATACAATTTTACGCTCCTGATTAAACACTCCAGTAGAGCAATGATGGGTTTTGCTACATTTTCTCCATATTGTGTCTAGTAGCACTGAGTCTCTGAATCCGTAATACAATTTTTCACTACTCAGTAAACATGACAGTCATGCTATGACAGTCATTGCTACCTTTTCTTCTTATTTTGTCATTTAGCACAGAGTCTCTGAACCCACAATACAATTTTACACTACTCGGTAAACATACCAGTCGTGCTATGGTAGGTACTGCTACATTTCCTCCTTCTTTTGTCATGTAGCACAGAGTCTCTGAAACCGAAGAGCAATTTTACATTGCTCAGTATGCAGGCCAGTCATGCTGTGACAAATATTCCTACATTTGCTCCATATTTTGTCTAGTAGCACAGAGTCTCTGAACTTGGAATACAATTTTACACTCCTGATTAAACACTCCAGTAGAGCAATGATGGGTATTGCTACATTGTCTCCTCATTTTGTCATGTTGCACAGAGTCTCTAAACCTGGAATGCAATTTTTCACTACTCAGTAAACATGCCAGTCATGCTATGACTGTCATTGCTACCTTTTCTTCATATTTTGTCATTTAGCACAGAATCTCTGAACCCGTAATACAATTTTACACTACTCGGTAAACATACCAGTTATGCTATGACAGGTATTGCTACATTTTCTCCATATTTTCTCATTTAGCACAGAATCTCTGAAGCTGGAATACAATTTAGCACTGCTCAGTAAATATGTTTGTCATCCTATGGCAGGCGTCGATACTTTTCGTCAATGCTTGGTCATTTAGCACAGAATCTCTGAACCTGGAATACAATTTAGCACTACTCAGTAAATATGTTTGTCATCCTATGACAGGCGTTGGTACTTTTCTTCAATATTTGGTCATTTAGCCCAGAATCTCTGAACCTGGAATACAATTTTGCACTACTCAGTAAATATGTTTGTCATCTTATGGCAGGTGTTGGTACTTTTCTTCAATATTTGGTCATTTAGCACATAATCTTGGAACGTGGAATACAATTTGGCACTACTCAGTAAATATGTTTGTCATTCTACGGCAGGTGTTTGTACTTTTCTTCAATATTTTGTCATTTAGCGCAGAATCTCTGAACCTGGAATACAATTTAGCACTATTCAGTAAATATGTTTGTAATCCTATGGCAGGTGTCGGTACTTTTCTTCAATATTTGGTCATCTAGAACAGAATCTCTGGACTTGGAATACAATTTAGCACTACTCAGTAAACATGCCAGTCTTGCTATGGCAGTCATTGCTACCTTTTCTTCATATTTTGTCATTTAGCACAGAGTCTCTGACCCTGTAATACAATTTTCCACTGTTCAGTAAACATGCCAGTCATGCTATGAGAGGCATTGCTACATTTTGTTCATATTTTGTCATGTAGCACCGAGTCTCTGAAACTGGAATGCAATTTTACATTACTCAGTATGCAGGTCAGACATGCTATGACATGTATTGCTACATTTTCCCCATATTTTGTCTTGTAGCACAGTGTCTCTGAACTTGGAATACAATGTTTCACTACTCATTAAACATTCCAGTAGAGCATGGTGGGTACTGCTACATTTCCTCCTTCTTTTGTCATGTAGCACAGAGTCTCTGAAACTGGAGAGCAATTTTACATTGCTCAGTATGCAGGCCAGTCATGCTGTGACAAATATTCCTACGTTTGCTCCATATTTTGTCTAGTAGCACAGAGTCTCTGAACTTGGAATACAATTTTACACTCCTGATTAAACATTCCAGTAGAGCAATGATGGTTATTGCTACATTTTCTCCTTATTTTGTCATGTAGCACAGAGTCTCTAAACCTGGAACGCAATTTTTCACTACTCGGTAAGCATGCCAGTCATGCTATGACTGTCATTGCTACCTTTTCCTCATATTTTGTCATTTAGCACAGAGTCTTTGAACCCACAATACAATTTTACACTACTCGGAAGACATACCAGTTATGCTATGACAGGTATTGCTACATTTTCTCCATATTTTCTCATTTAGCACAGAATCTCTGAACATGGAATACAATTTAGCACTACTCAGTAAATATGTTTGTCATCCTTTGGCAGGTGTTGGTACTTTTCTCCAATGTTTGGTCATTTAGCATAGAATCTCTGAACCTGGAATACAATTTAGCACTACTCAGTAAATATGTTTGTCATCCTATGGCAGGTGTTGGTACTTTTCTTCAATATTTCGTCATTTAGCACATAATCTCTGAACCTGGAATACAATCTAGCAGTACTCAGTAAATATGTTTGTAATCCTATGGCAGGTGTCGGTACTTTTCTTCAATATTTGATCATTTACCACAGAATCTCTGAACCTGGAATACAATTTAGCACTCCTCAGTAAATATGTTTGTCATTCTATGGCAGGTGTTTGTTTTCTCCAATATTTGGTCATTTAGCACAGAATCTCTGAACCTGGAATAAAATTTAGCACTACTCAGTAAATATGTTTGTCATCCTATGGCAGGTGTTTGTACTTTTCTTCAATATTTGGTCATTTAGCACAGAATATCTGAACCTGGAATACAATTTAGCACTACTCAGTAAATATGTTTGTCATCCTATGGCAGGTGTTGGTACTTTTCTTCAATATTTGGTCATTTAGCACAGAATCTCTGAACCTGGAATACAATTTAGCAGTATTCAGTAAATATGATTGCCATCCTATTGCAGGTGTTTGTACTTTTCTTCAATATTTGGTCATTTAGCACAGAATCTCTGAACCTGGAAGACAATTTAGTACTACTCAGTAAATATGTTTGTCATCCTATGACAGGTGTTGGTACTTTTCTTCATTATTTGGTGAATTAGCACAGAATCTCTGAATCTGGAATGCCATTTAGCACTACTCAGTAAATATGTTTGTAATCCTATGGCAGGTGGTAATACATTTTCTACACATTTGGTCATCTAGCACAGAATCTCTGAACCTGGAATACAATTTAGCACTACTCAGTAAACATGCCATTCATGCTATGGCCGTCATTGCTACCTTTTCTTCATATTTTGTCATTTAGCACAGAGTCTCTGATCCCGTAATACAATTTTACACTACTCAACTAACATGTCAGGCATGCTATGACAGGCATTGCTACATTTTGTCCATATTTCATCCTGTAGTACAGAGTCTCTGAACCTGGAATATAATTTTACATTACTCAGTATGCAGGTCAGACATGCTATGACAGGTATTACTACATTTTCCCCATATTTCGAAAATGTAGCAATATGAGTCTCTGAACCTGGAATACATTTTTGCATTGCTCAGTATGCAGGCCAGTCATGTTATGACAGGTATTCCTACATTTTCTCCATATTTTGTCTTGTAGCACAGAGTCTCTGAGCCTGGAATGCAATTTTTTACCACTCAGTAAGCATGACAATCATGCTATGACAGTCATTGCTACCATCTCTTCATATTTGGTCTTTTAGCACAGAGTCTCTGAACCTTTAATACAATATTACACTACTCAGTAAACATACCAGTGATGCTAGGACAGGTATAGCTACATTTTCTGAATATTTTCTCATTTAGCACAGAATCTCTAAACCTGGAATACAATTTAGCACTACTCAGTAAATATGTTTGTCATCCTATGGCAGGTATTGTGACATTTTCTCCATATTTTCTCATTTGGCACAAAATCTCTGAACCTGGAATACAATTTAGCACTATTCAGTAAATATGTTTGCCATCCTATGGCAGGTGTTGGTTCTTTTTCTCAATAATGGGTCATTTAGCACTGAATCTCTGAACCTGGAATACAATTTAGCACTACTCAGTAAACATGTCAGTCATGCTATGACAGGTATTGCTACATTTTGTCAATATATCGAAGTGTAGCACTGGGTCTCTGAACCTGAAATACAATTTTTCATTATTCAGTGTGCAGGTCAGTCATGCTATGACAGGTATTGCTACATTTCGTCATGTAGCAGAGTCTCTGAACCTGGAATGCAATTTTTCACTACTCAGTAAACATGCCAGTCATGCTCTGGCAGTCATTGCTACCTTTTCTTCATATTTTGTCATTTAGCACAGAGTCTCTGAACCCGAAATACAATTTTACACTACTCAGTAAACATGCCAGTCATTCTATGACAGTTATTGATACATTTTTTCCATATTTCCTCATTTAGTACAGAATCGCTGAACCTGGAATACAATTTTGTATTGCTCAGTATGCAGGCCAGTCATGCTGTGACAGGTATTCCCACATTTTCTCCATATTATCTCTTGTAGCACAGGGTCTCTGAACCTGGAATACAATTTTTCATTACTCAGTGTGCAGGTCAGTCATGCTATGACAGGTATTGCTACATTTCGTCCTGTAGCAGAGTCTCTGAACCTGGAATGCAATTTTTCACCACTCAGTAAACATGACAGTCATGCTATGAGAGTTGCAACCGTTTCTTCATATTTTGTCATTTAGCACAGAGTCTCTGAACCTGTAATACAATTTTACACTACTCAGTAAACATACCAGTCATGCTATGACAGGTATTGCTACATTTTCTCCATATTTTCTCATTTAGCACAGAATCTCTGAACCTGGAATACATTTTAGCACTACTCAGTAAATATGTTTGTCATCCTATGGCAGGTATTGCTACATTTTCTCCATATTTTCTCATTTGGCACAGAATATATAAACCTGGTATACAATTTAGCACTACTCAGTAAATATGTTTGTCATCCTGTGGCAGGTGTTGGTACTTTTTCTCAATAATTGGTCATTTAACACGGAATATCTGAACCTGGAATACAATTTAGCACTACTCAGTAAACATGCCAGTCATGCTAAGGCTGTCATTGCTACCTTTTCTTCATATTTTGTCATTTAGCACAGAGTCTCTGAACCTGTAATACAATTTTACACTACTCAGTAAACATGCCAGTCATGCTATGATAGGTACTGCTACATTTTGTCAGTATTTCGAAGTGTAGCACAGGGTCTCTGAACCTGGAATACAATTTTTCATTACTCAATGTGCAGGTCAGTCATGCTATGACAGGTATTGCTACATTTCCCCCCATGTTTCGTCATGTAGCACAGCGTCTCTGAACCCGGAATACAATTTTACACTACTCAGTAAACATGCCAGTCATGCTATGACAGTTATTGGTACATTTTCTCCATATTTTCTCATTTAGTACAGAGTCTCTGAATCCTAATACAATTTTACACTACTCATTAAACATTCCAGTAGAGCAATGATGGGCATTGCTACATTTTCCCCATATTTCGTCATGCAGCACAGAGTCTCTGAACCTGGAATGCAATTTTTCACTACTCAGTAAACATGCCAGTCATGCTATGGCATTGCTATCTTTTCTTCATATTTTGCATTTAGCACAGAGTCTCTGAATCCATAATACAATTTTATACTACTTTGTAAGTGTGCCTGTCATGCTATGACAGGTATTGCTACATTTTCTCCATATTTCCTCATTTAGCACAGAATCCCTGGACCTGGAATACAATTTTACACTACTCAGTGAACATGCCAGTCGTGCTATATCTGTTATTGCTACAGTTTTTCTGTATTTTCATATTTAGCACAGAATCTCTGAACCTGGAATACAATTTTACACTACTAAGTAAACATGCCAGTCATGCTATGACAGTTATTGCTACATTTCTCCATATTTTCTCATTTAGCACAGAATCTCTGAACCTGGACTAGAATTTAGCACTGCCAAATAAATATGTTTGTATTCTATGGCAGGTGTTGGTACTTTTTCTCAAGATTTGGTCATTTAGCACCGAATATCTGAACCTGGAATACAATTTTACATTACTCAGTAGGCAAGTCAGTCATCCTATGACAGGTATTCCAACATTTTCTCCATATTTTGTCCTGTAGCACAGGGTCTCTGAACCTGGAATACAATTTTTCATTACTCAGTGTGCAGGTCAGCCATGCTATGACAGGTATTGCTACATTTCGTCATGTAGCAGAGTCTCTGAACCTGGAATGCAATTTTTCACTACTCAGTAAACATGCCAGTCATGCTATGACATTTATTGCTACCTTTTCTTCATATGTTGTCATTTAGCACAGAGTCTCTGAACCCGTAATACAATTTTACACTGCTCAGTAAACATGTCAGTCATGCTATGACAAGTATTGCTACTTTTGATCCATATTTTGTCATTTAGCACAGAGTCTCTGAATCCGTAATACAATTTTACACTGTTCAGTAAACATGTCAGTTATGCTTTGAGAGGCATTGCTACATTTTATTCATATTTTGTCATGTAGCACCGAGTCTCTGAAACTGGAATGCAATTTTACATTGTTCAGTATGCAGACCAGTCATGCTATGACTGGTATTCCTACATTTTCTCCACATTTTGTCTTGTAGCACGGAGTCTCTGAACTTGGAATACAATTTTGCACTTCACAGTAAACATCCCAGTAGAGTAATCATGGATATTGCTACATTTTCTCCTTATTTTGTCATGTAGCACTGAGTCTCTGAACCTGGAGTGCAATTTTACATTGCTGAGTATGCAGGCCAGTCATGCAGTGTAAAATTGTATTATGGATTCAGAGACTCTGTGCTAAATGACAAAATTCCTACATTTTCTCCATATTTTGTCTTGCAGCACAGAGTCTCTGATCTTGGAATACAAATTTACACTACTCATTGAACATTCCAGTAGAGCAATGATGGGTTTTGCTACATTTTCTCCATATTGTGTCTTGTAGCACTGAGTCTCTGAATCCGTAATACAATTTTTCACTACTCAGTAAACATGACAGTCATGCTATGACAGTCATTGCTACCTTTTCTTCTTATTTTGTCATTTAGCACAGAGTCTCTGAACCTGGAATACAATTTTACACTACTAAGTAAACATGCCAGTCATGCTATGACAGTTATTGCTACATTTTCTCCATATTTTCTCATTTAGCACAGAATCTCTGAACCTGGACTAGAATTTAGCACTGCCAAATAAATATGTTTGTATTCTATGGCAGGTGTTGGTACTTTTTCTCAAGATTTGGTCATTTAGCACCGAATATCTGAACCTGGAATACAATTTTACATTACTCAGTAGGCAAGTCAGTCATCCTATGACAGGTATTCCAACATTTTCTCCATATTTTGTCCTGTAGCACAGGGTCTCTGAACCTGGAATACAATTTTTCATTACTCAGTGTGCAGGTCAGTCATGCTATGACAGGTATTGCTACATTTCGTCATGTAGCAGAGTCTCTGAACCTGGAATGCAATTTTTCACTACTCAGTAAACATGCCAGTCATGCTATGACATTTATTGCTACCTTTTCTTCATATGTTGTCATTTAGCACAGAGTCTCTGAACCCGTAATACAATTTTACACTGCTCAGTAAACATGTCAGTCATGCTATGACAAGTATTGCTACTTTTGATCCATATTTTGTCATTTAGCACAGAGTCTCTGAATCCGTAATACAATTTTACACTGTTCAGTAAACATGTCAGTTATGCTTTGAGAGGCATTGCTACATTTTATTCATATTTTGTCATGTAGCACCGAGTCTCTGAAACTGGAATGCAATTTTACATTGTTCAGTATGCAGACCAGTCATGCTATGACTGGTATTCCTACATTTTCTCCACATTTTGTCTTGTAGCACGGAGTCTCTGAACTTGGAATACAATTTTGCACTTCACAGTAAACCTCCCAGTAGAGTAATCATGGATATTGCTACATTTTCTCCTTATTTTGCCATGTAGCACTGAGTCTCTGAACCTGGAGTGCAATTTTACATTGCTGAGTATGCAGGCCAGTCATGCAGTGTAAAATTGTATTATGGATTCAGAGACTCTGTGCTAAATGACAAAATTCCTACATTTTCTCCATATTTTGTCTTGTAGCACAGAGTCTCTGATCTTGGAATACAAATTTACACTACTCATTAAACATTCCAGTAGAGCAATGATGGGTTTTGCTACATTTTCTCCATATTGTGTCTTGTAGCACTGAGTCTCTGAATCCGTAATACAATTTTTCACTACTCAGTAAACATGACAGTCATGCTATGACAGTCATTGCTACCTTTTCTTCTTATTTTGTCATTTAGCACAGAGTCTCTGAACCCACAATACAATTTTACACTACTCAGTAAACATACCAGTCATGCTATGACAGTTATTACTACTTTTTCTCCATATTTTCTCATTTAGCACAGAATCTCTGAACCTGGAATACAATTTAGCACTACCCAGTAAATATGTTTGTCATCTTATGGCAGGTGTTGGTACTTTTTCTCAATATTTGGTCATTTAGCAAAGAATCTCTGAGAGTGGAATACAATTTTACATCACTCAGTATGCAAGCCAGTCATGCTATGACAGGTATGGCTACATTTTCTTCATATTTTGTCATTTAGCACAGAGTCTCTGAAGCTGTAATACAATTTTATACTACTCAGTAAACATGTCAGTCATGCTATGACAGGTATTGCTATATTTTGACCATATTTTGTCATGTAGCACAGTCTCTGAACCTGGAATACAATTTACATTACTCAGTATGCTGGTCAGTCATGCTATGACAGGTATTGCTACATTCTCCCCATATTTCGCCATGTAGCACAGAGTCTCGGAACCTGTAATACAATTTTACACTGTTCAGCCAACATGTCAGTCATGCTGTGACAGGTATTGCTACATTTTGTCATTATTTTGTAATGCAGCACAGGGTCTCTGAACCAGGAATACAATTTTACACTGCTCAGTAAACATGCCAGTCATGCTATGAAAGTTGTTGCTACCGTTTCTTCATATTTTGTCATTTAGCAGAGTCTCTGAACCTGTAATACAATTTAACACTACTCAGTAAACATGCCAGTCATGTTATGTCAGGTATTGCTAGATTTTCTTCATATTTTGTCATGTTGCACAGAGTGTCTTAACCTGGAATACATTTTGATAAAAGTAAGTGTATCTGTCATTCTATGATGGGCATTACCAGTTTGTCCTTATTTTCTGATTTAGCACAGAATATCTGAATCTGGAATATCGTTTTACAATACCAAGTAACTTGAGTAAGTGCATGTCTCATGCTATGACATGCATTGCTATATTTTGTTCTATTTCCTCATTTTGCACAGAATCCATGAACTTGGAATACAATTTTACAATAGTAAATATGTGTATCTGTTATGCCTTTGTCTATTGTCAAGCTGTAACATTTTCTTCTGCATCTCTGTTTTTTCTCATTTACAAAAAATTTTCCTCTTAATTAAAAACTTGATTTTTGAGGACATAATAAGTGCTTCATGCATTGTCATTGTCATATTTCCTCACAATTTTTAACTCAAATGACTGAAAGTGAGGCGGCACACTTGTGAGAACTCCCTTTCTGCTATCTCTTGTCTGTCCGTTGCTCGTTGCCTGTGAACATGTTATTTGCGACTTTCACGTCAAACCCCTGAACAAATTTCAGTGAGATTTGAGGATATTGTTTGTTGTGTCGGAATGTGATTTTGTTTATGTTGAACCAGCCAATAGGGAGGGGTTGGTTGAATATGATCCCACATTTACATTTCTACTGATCCAATGCCTTGATAGTTGGTACTGTGCTTGCTTTTGAGGTGTTGAAGAAAATTTGTTCAAATGATGTTTGTAGTGCAATATATCTCCATTTTGTTGAGGTGGGAGTGGGGCAAGATAACAGGTTGGTATTGTTGGGTCATAAGTACTTAATTCAGAATAAAAATTTAACTTATCCTCGTGGAATCATCATACATATTTGCCTGTATTTCCCAAACCGCCCAGAACAGAGAAATGTAAAAAATTGCAATTGTTTGTGTCATAAATTACAGTAGGGGAAAATGAAAAAAAATGTTTATTCGGCATATTTTAAAATTGTTTAAATATCCTTTTCTCCAGAACCACCAATCATATTCTTTTAATATTTGGTATACAACATTCCTAGGAAGATCAGATTCAAGTTTGTCAAAATCAAGGACTCACTTTATATTTGGGCTCCACACAGTAGCCCAAATTTTAACTTTGTCCAATATAAGGAATATTCTTCAAACACTTTTTTCTCCAGACCAAGCAGTCAGAATCTTTATATTTGGTATACGACATCTTCAGAGGAGCCAAATTCAAATTTGTTGAAATCAAATCTCTCAGTTAATATTTGGGCTTCCTATGGGTGCATTTTTATTTTAACTTACTCCATTATTATGAATAGTCTTTAAAATCTTTCTTCCACCATTTTCAATCTTTTGCATATTTTAAAAACTAAAATAAAATCTTTTTTCTCCCGAACCATCAACCGAACAGAACATTTGGATATTTGGTATACAACATCCTTAGGTGGATCAGATTCAAATGTGCTAAAATGAAGCCTTTTTGTATGTATTTGGGCTTAGTGCAATGTGAGGAATATTCTTTAATAATCTTATTCTCTTGAACCACCACTGGGTATCTAGTTTAAACAATATTTTATACAATAAGTGTTGGAGACATCAGTGTATTATCAACTCAAAAATAAATAAACATTAAGACAATATAACGCAATAACCAGTTAGATGAAACAAGGTAAATGAGGGATTTGATGAAAAGCTTGTAGCTTATGTTGGTCAGCACAGAGACACTAAGTGAGCAACAGATATTTTTAATAAACGCATGTATGTAATAGTGTTTCATGTTTTGTCTCATTTCTTGGTCATGTTTTCATCCGGCACAGAGTGTTGAAACAGAAATGAAAATTGAAGCTCATCTTACATTTACACACATTTTTCTTTACTATGATTCCCTCCCCCCCCCTCCCCCCCCCCCCCCCCCATTCAGTATAGGGTGTTATGGGAGAAGCATATGAGTAGAAAAAGAGGCACGGATAAATCCATTTCTTATTGCACATGCCATCAACACAGCAAGTGATGTTATGATTGTCAAGAGTAGTACTGTCTTGTTGGTTTTTCTGGTACCCAAAATAAGGGTAACATCATGTTTCCTTTGTCCGGCTGATAAAAGTAAGTTCAGCTTTCATGATGTTCATTTATAAATCTAGAACAATTTGTTCACCCCTTTTTTTCATTCTTCAAAAAAATGGAGTTGAATATTAGAAAACAAAATTACTTGCTTCTCTTTCTTTGAATTATCTTTTTCCATTTATCATGGGACTCTTCTGACATGTAAATGAATGCTACTCTCATTTTGCTTCTGGTCTAAGGGCATCATGTTTACTTGTTTGTTTATTGACATTTAATGACACTTTCAACAGCAAGGCCCACATTGGGTTGGAAAGTAAAACAGTGAAGGAAGCCAAGAGTACAACCAGAGAACCACAGAGTAGTGGTCAGAGTCTAATTTAGGAACTTCGCACAGAGAAAACCAATAGTGACTAAAGTTGCAATGTACATGCAGCCCCCCCCCCCTCTCAAAAAAAAAAAAAAATACACTAAATGGAATTGATATCAAAGGTTGATGATCATAGCCAAAACAGTTTCTGAGTTATGGCTTAGAATGACATGCAGCCTTCAATGTATGTACAACTTTGACTTGAACATTTGAGGGAAAGTTAATTTTTTCTACACACCCGTTGACTGTTCATAACATTTGTAGGAAGTTTGATAATAGTACTTTGATTTTTTTTCTGAGTTATGGTTGAGACTCGATCAAGCATGATCTTGACCTTTGAGTAACTGACCAAGCTGTGGTTTGTCACACATCCTCCCATTGTCTATTAGGATTGAGTAAAGTATGATGATTGTAGCCCAATAGTTATTGAGTTATGCCCAAGACATGGAGGTGTGGTGGCTCAGTTGGTAGCGGTGCAGGCTGCAAGCCGAAAGGTTCACGGTTTGAATTCCACCTGCGGCAACCGTGTTGTGTCCTTGGGCAAGACACTTCACCCCCATTTCCCACGTGGGGGCATGGTGATGTTGTGTACTATGGTGTACTGCACATCGATGGTGCACCTGTCTTCAACCAATGCTAACCCTGCATGTGTGGACTTCGTATGTTGGGGAGCTGACAGTTGCTCGCCGTTGCTCGGTGGTTCTCTCCGGCTTCCTCCACCCGTAAAACTGTCGAGATCATGATTAGCCATTGTGCTGAAATATGTGACCTTAAACACCAATAAATAAATAAATATACCCAAGACATATTTATTTAGTTATTGGTGATTAAGGTAGCGTATTTCTGCATAATGGCTAATCATGACATAAAGTCAAATTTAGTTAATTGCTTTTACCCATGTTGCCCATTTCAGAGGACTTCCACCACTTTACCTGTAGAAATGAGCTTATTTAGTACAGTAAACAGGCACTTCATCAGTTTGTGGGATTCCCACAGGGGATGCTTGACAACATGATTTGTGATCTTGAACATCAGACAGTCAGGCATCACCTTCACTCTGAAGATGTGCAAGCTGAAATATGTGACATACTGTCTGTCTTCAACATTTTTATTAAGTTCTGTTTACTACAATTCGACTTGTTCCTACACATGAATAATGACCAATTTTAAATGTGAACATGTAATGCAATGCAATGCAGTGTGACCTTGACCCTCAAGTTACACACTGTCTATTGTGTACACATATGTTAATTATCCTTTACGATTCTGTTACGTTTCATGACACCAGCCGCAATATTATTCAAATTATTGACTCAAGACACACAACCACACACACACACACAAATTTGCCCCCAACCTTCCTACACAGGACAGGTGGGTGAAGTTTCTTTTCATAAATTGATTTCAAATCATTTGAAAATTTCAGAGCAATAAAAGAGAAATCTCCCATAGGTGGAGGAGCATTAGATGTTACCCCTGTTGATTTGTCTGTCAGTCTGACTAACCAAAGAGCTTTTGGGGTTTTGTTTGATACCTAATCATACCTTGAGAATGGAATAAAAAAAAAATTCAAACTTTTACATATCACATAGATTGACAAAATACTGAGCATTTTCTAATTTGACCATATTTACATTCTCTGTTCTTGAGTCAGTCCCCTCGAGTTACTGGAATATAACATTTCCCATGTTTTACAGAATGACAAAATACTGATCAAGTTCTCATTTGGTCTTTTTGCATTCACTGTTTTTGTGTTATTCCCCTTGAGTTGGTGAAAAATAATAATAAAATTTTTTTTATACACTTTACAAATTTGTTTCAACGACAAAATACAACTCAAAATTGCATTTGATCACATTCACATTTTTATATTAGAGTTATTCTCCTTGACTTTGTGAAAAAGAGTATAATATAAGGTTTTTGAATGGTAACTGAAGTTTGACTTCATATACCGATTTTGTTTTTTTCATTTTGGCTTCATAAAGATTATGGTGAAGTGTAGATAGTGGTAGTGTCCAATGGACAGTTTTGGTTGGCTATTCTGACTGGGAAATAAACTAGAAAAAACAAAAGCATAATGAAATGTATTTTATTAACAAGTTCATCCTTATTGGCCGTACCAAACACAAAAGTTATAGCACATATTTCAATATTCAAAATAGAATTTGTTAATGACAAATTATTACATTTTAGTGCAATTAATTGTCTTGAGACGCCAATGTACATATTATACTTTCCTCAAACTTAATACAAAAGGAAATTACATTAATACAAACACTTTTCAGAAACAGAAAAATACATTTCCATAAAATACAGAGAAATAAAGTTTAAAGAGATAAAATGACTGAGGACCTGATTAGTAAGAACTTGATTTGAATCAACTTGAATCTGACATCACTAAGGATTTCATAAACTAAATATCAACAAATTCTGACTGGTGGATCCGAATAATAAGGTTTTTCAAGAATATTTCCCATATTCAACCAAGTTAAAATTTAGGATCCCATTGAGAGACCAGATATAAACCCAGGGACTTGATTTGAATAAATTTATATATGCCCCCCCACCCCCCCCCCCCCTCCCCATCCAAGGATAAATAGAAATACAACAAATATCAGAAAATTTTGACAGTTTTGACCGCTGGATCTGCACACGATTTTCTTAAGAATTTTCCTCATATTGCACTAAGTCAAAATTTGGGCTCTGATAAGATGCCCAAATATGAATCTATTGACTCAACTGGAACAAACATGCATATGATCCCCATGAAGATGGTGTATCAAAAGATTTTAACTGTTGGATCAGAAGATTTTCAAACAATATTCCTCAAATTGCCCCAATTTACAATTCGGTCTCCAACAGGAAGCCCAAATATGGACGTAGGGAGTTGATTTGAACAAATATTCAACAAAACAGAATTTGACTAACCCCCTCCCTGCCCCTCCATCCCCCAATGGATGCTGTATAAAAAGATTTTGAACAAGGACAAAGACTTTGTTTACTGAATTTTCTTACAGTGCAAAAAACTGTTAAAATTCCAGCCTGCATAACAGGCCCAAATATACTTAATTTGAACAAACTTCAATCTGGCCTGAAAAAGGATGCTGTATACAAATATCATGACATTCTGTGGGGTGAATCTGAAGAAGAAGATTTGTAAAGAATATTCCTCATATTGCCCTAAGTCACAATTTGGGTTCCCATAGGGAGCCCCAATATGTAGCCACAGACTTGATTTGAACAAACTTGAATCTAATCCCCATAGAATGCTGAATACTAAATATCAAAATATTTTGATGAGTGCTTGTCCTAAGGATTTTAGCTTTAGAAAATATGCTGACTCCACAATTTATTTTGATTCTGCATAGAGTACCCCACTCAATACTGGTCCTAAGTATGCTTATTCTAAATAAACTGTTCTCTGTTCTGTGTGGTTCTGGAAATATTGGTGTAATTTTTATTTTGAGCTTCTAGGGTTCCCAGACTTGTGTGGTGAAAAAGTTTATGGCATGAATGACGTAGCCATGACCCAATAATGCAACAAACTAAACTTGATTTAAATCAGCCTTTTTGATCAGAAAGTAGGAATTTTGAGCACTAGCAAATAGAACAACCAGACATATTGCTCCTCAGACTACCTTTAACAAACTTTAGTGTACACCTCAAAAGAAAACTGAATATAACATATGAAGTTTTTACATCCATCCAATGTTAAGAAGATTTTATTTAAATTTGAGTCAATTTGCCCTCAAACTATCTTCACAGAGGGAAGCTCAGCATGTTTAACCAAACTGAAATGCCAATCCTAGACACCATTCACATGAAATTTTATTGGGATCGGTTAAACAGTATTTGGGGAGAAGGCTCAAATATCATCCTCACAAGAGACGTCAGGTGATGACTGATGCAAGGCGATGATGGCCAATGACAGATGAAGAGTGATCAGTATAGCTCAACCTGACTTTCAGTCATGTGAGCTAAAAACTAATTAACTGAATCCCAAACTGTTAGGCAATAAATTAGCTGTACAATGCACATTCCCAATACTTTAATCTGAAGTCAAATTTAATCACCTCCCCTTCCAGGAGCCTGTTCCCAAATGTTAGCTTGTGACAGGTATGAGCAGTTTACATATAAACAACACAGACAAACCATAAAAAAGTCAAATTAAATATTGGTACAATCATGTACATATTTCTTGAAAGGACAAAAGAAATCATGCGATTTTACAGTTGTTTCAAGTCTGGGCTACCAATAAAGACAACAAAGACTTGCCAAAAACAATTGCCAAAGCAATTTGAATGTAATTTGCAAGTTTACTCAAGAATTATATACTACTCAAAGTTTGCTAAGCACCACATATTTGACACATGATTGTGAAATTTCCTTGTGACATATTTCCGATGTTTTTGGTGGATATGATTGAGGAATGTATTGAGGTGGTCTCTTGACAGGCAGACTTTTTGTGACTTTCATGGAAAGCAAGTACCCCTTCATTTTCATGATGTTTTCGTGTACTGTCTACATGTAAATGACATGTGTAGGGTATTCAATCTTCATTTCAACACAAACCCTTGTAATTTAATGATTGAATATGGCAAATGCAAATGTAAGAAGACATTTGTCTGAAGCAGAAATGTGGTGGGCTGTAGGGATGGTAGAGCAAGGGGCTACCCATCGTCAGGTTGGTGAATACCTTGGTGTGCACCATACAATGATCACCAGAGCCTGGGCATGATTTCAGCAGTATGGCACACCAGTAAGATGGCATGGTGGTGGCAGAGATAGGACAACATCTGCAGCTGAAGACCTGTTTTTGATCATTCAGGCCCATAGAAACCGCTTTGCCAAAGCAACCCAGCAACGCAGTAACCTTCAGAATGCACCTGGGGTAAATGTTTCGACGCAGACTATCCGGGAAAGGTTGCACAAAGGTGGTCTCCAATCGAGAAGGCCATGTATTTGAGAAGGCCAAACTATCTGGGCAAGGTTGCACAAAGGTGGTCTCCAATCGTGAAGGCCATGTATTCACATTCCGCTGTCCCAGAACCACCGCCAGGCACGATATGAATGGGCCACGTTGGATGGACCAGAGAAGATTGGAAACTTATCTTTTTTTACAGATGAGTCAATGTACTGCCTTGACCACACAGATAGGCGTTCTAAATATGGAGAAGACGAGGAGAATGATTCCATGCAGCGTACAGAGCTCTGTGTCTTTGAACGTGGTACATAGACTGCACAGCGGTATACTGAGGAGATCCTGGATGTCCATGTCAGATTGTATGCAGGTACAGTCGGTGATAGATTCATTCTGAGGGATGATAATTCCTGTCCTCATGTTGCCCATGCTGTCGGAGAGTACCGACAGAGGGAGGGGATTGAGCGTATGGACTTGCCACCAAGATCCCCCAACCTCAATCCAATCGAACATGTCTGGAATGAGTTGCAGCTTGCAATTTCAGCCCGTCCAGTCCAGCCAAGAAGTGTCCAGGAGCTTGGTGCCATGCTGGTCCAAGAATGGAACAACACTCCATAAAGGACCACCATGAACCTGATTAGGAGCATGAGAAGGCGTTGTCAAGCTGTAATTAACAGTAATGGGTCTCATACTCGATACTGAACCCATACCAGTTCGCTCCGTCAACTTTTTGGCAAATTGAATTTTTCTTTTACCAATAATATCCATTTTCCATGGTTATCATATTCAAATGCTAAAAAATAATGTCAAACACAAATAAAATCTTAATTTCTGTATATAAATAGTTAAAGATATAATTATATAAAACAAGAGGCCCTAGGGGACCTGAGGGCGCTCACTTGACATGGTAGCCTAAATATAAAACCCAGGGAATTGATTTCAACAAGTTGCATCTGCCCCTCCTTAGAAAAGCTAAAATATACCAAATATCCAAAGATTCAGACCAGTGGATCTAAAAAAAAAATATTTTTAAAGAATATTTTTCATATTGAACTAAGTTAGAATTCGGGCTCCCATAGGAAGCCCAAATATGAACACTGGGACTTTGCTTGAACAAACTTGAATCTCACCTCCAGTGGGATGCCGATTCCAAATATCAAAAGATTCTGACTGGTGGATGTGAAGAAGATTTTTGAAGAATATTCCTCATATTGAAATAAGTTATAATTCAAGCTCCCACCGGGAGCCCAAAATATCAACCCAGGGACTTGGCTTGAATAAACTTGAATCTCTCCCTCCAAGGATGCTACATGCCAAATGTCAAAACATTCCAACTGCTGAATCTGAAGAAGATTTTTAAAGAAAAATTCCTCATATTGAACTAAGTTATAATTCAGGCTCCCATAGGGAGCCCAAATATGAACCCAGGGATTTGGCTTCAACACACTTGAATCTCACCCCCTAAGGATGCTGCATACCGAATATCAAAATATTCCGACTGCTGGATCTGAAGAAGATTTTTAAAGAAAACTCCTCATTTTGAACAAAGTTACAATTCTTCAAGCTATCACAGTGAGCCCAAATATGAACCTAGGGACATGGCTTGAACAAACTTGAATCTCACCCCCTAAGGATGCTGCATGCCAAATATCAAAACATTCCGACTGCTGAATCTGAAAAAGATTTTTAAAGAAAATTCCTCATATTGAATGAAGTTATAATTCTGGCTACAGGGAGCCCAAATATCAACCCAGGGACTTTGCTTGAACAAACTTGAATCACAACCCCCTAAGGATGCTGCACACCAAATATCAAAACATTCTGACTGCTGGATCTGAAGAAGATGATTTTTTAAGAAAATTCCTCATTTTGAACTAAGTTACAATTCGAGCTCCCACAGAGAGCCCAAATATGGACCTAGGGACATGGCTTGAACAAACTTGAATCTCACCCCCTAAGGATGCTACATACCAAATATCAAAACATTCCGACTGCTGGATCTGAAGAAGAAGATTTTTTAAGAAAATTCCTCATTTTGAACAAAGTTACAATTCTTTGAGCTCCCACAGTGAGCCCAAATATAGAACTTTAGTGAGCACGCTCACATACCCCACGCGCCCCGATATTTCAGGCTCGGAAAACTGTAATTTTTAGGAAAATGACCCAGAAATCTGTTACTTGTATTTTTCAGAGTCCAGGGCCCGTAATTTCCACAAAAATCAGCCGAGCAAAACGAAACACAAACTTGATCTGTAAGTCATTGTGGTAGACTCACATACTAAAATGGCCATAATTTTGATAATATCTGAAAGCGTGCAGAAAAAAAGTCTGGAAAACTGTAATTTTGATGAACTTTTCAAAGTCGAAAGGCCGTAATTTCGGTAAAAATCAGTGGAGCGGAACAAAATGCAAACTTGATCTGTAGGCCACCATGTTAGACAAACATACCAAAAATCAGCTCAATATCTGGAAGCATGTAGAGAAAAAGCCCGGAAAACTGTTATTTTGATGAACTTTTCAAAGTCTATGGGGCCGTAATTTTGGTAAAAATCAGTGGAGCGGAACAAAACCCAAACTTGTTCTGTTGGCCACCATGTTAGACTAACATACCAAAAATCAGCTCAATATCTGGAAGCGTGTATTTAAAAAGTCCGGGAAACTGTAATTTTGATGCATTTTTCAAAGTCCAAGGGCTGTAATTTCGGTAAAAATCAGTGGAGCGGAACAAAATGCAAACTTGCTCTGTAGGCCACCATGTTAGACTAACATACCAAAAATCAGGTCAATATCTGGAAGTGTGTAGGAAAAATGTCCGCAAAACTGTAATTTTGATGAACTTTTCAAAGTTCATGGACCGTAATTTCGGTAAAAATCAGTGGAGCAGAACAAAATGCAAACTTCATCTGTAGGCCACCATGTCAGACTAACATACCAAAAATCGCGACATCGACGCCGTAGCTGCGATGGGTGGTGCAATCTCACAAAATTCTAAGTTCATCAAGGGCCTTAACTCCAAGAAAAATATTTGGAACAACACATGCATTGAACAGTGGCTAGACATCAATAAGATACACTTACATGCCAAATATAAAGTCATTCCATCAAGTATTTCAAAAGTTATTGAGTTTTGAAACTCGTTGGTCACAGACCGACCGACAGACCGACCGCTCCAATAAAAATATTTGGAACAACACATGCATTGAACAGTGGCTAGACATCAATAAGATACACTTACATGCCAAATATAAAGTCATTCCATCAAGTATTTCAAAAGTTATTGAGTTTTGAAACTCGTTGGTCACAGACAGACCGACCGACCGACCGACCGACAGACCGACCGACGGGCCATAACTCCAAGAAAAATATTTGGAACAACACATGCATTGAACAGTGGCTAGACATCAATAAGATACACTTACATGCCAAATATAAAGTCATTCCATCAAGTATTTCAAAAGTTATTGAGTTTTGAAACTCGTTGGTCACAGACAGACTGACCGACAGACCGACCGACGGGCCATAACTCCCAAGAAAAATATTTGGAACAACACATGCATTGAACAGTGGGTAGACATCAATAAGATACACTTACATGCCTAATATAAAGTCATTCCATCAATTCAATGCTTCACTTTCGGATCTGGTGTTTTCAATGTGAATTTGTTGGGAACGATGTTCTAGATAACTCTGAAACCATTTAAGAACAGTCCTATTTACCCCATTTTGATTCAGAATATCAATTAGAAAAGCATGATCTACTGTATCGAATACTGCCGAAAGATCCAAAAGTACGAGAACACCTTTTCCACCAGACAAGGCACAGATGATGTCATTGTGTACTCATAATAAGGCAGTTTCTGTGCTGTGATTGGATTTGTATGCTGATTGAAAGGGTTCTACTAGATCGTTAACAAATGGATGCCTATTTAGTTGACTGACAATGATCTTTTCAATGACTTTAGACACAAATGCCAGATTTGAGACAGGTCTGTAGTTCTTCAAGTTATTGGGGTCGAGTGATGGTTTTTTAATGAGTGGTGACACTAAGGCTAGTTTCATATCATCAGGAACATGTCCTTCAGAAAATGAAGCCTGAACAATGTTAGTGATGATAGGAACGAGCGATGTAGAAACAGACTTCAGGAGCGACGTGGGAATTGGATCAAGGTTGTTTGATTTGTTTGGTGATGAGAAAATGCACTTTGACACCTCAGCCTCTGATACTGGGGAAAATTCTGAAAAATGTGTTTTTATGATAAGATTTGTCGGATCACACTTATTTCTGCACAATGGCTAATCGTGACCGCAACATGGATATAAAGCCAAGTCCAGCCAATTGTTTATACCCATGTTATCCATTTTAGAGGACTTCCACCAAAGGCAGTGGTTATGTGAAATTATTGTCTGGATATCATTTGCTTAGCATGTTGATACAATAATATGATTTTGCAACATGTTATGGTTTATAAATGCCCCTACAGGAATGACTATCAGCAGCCCAAGATGGTTGTTAATGGGCCCATTAATGACCCTCAACTATATCTTGGGATGCTAATAGTCATTAATAGTTAATTGACAGTACTACTAATCATATTTGTAGGGCTGTTAATAAACCATAAAGCCTGACAAAATCATGTTATTTCTATTAATTCCAGCAACTACATAACATGTACAGAGAAACAATTACCCAATAGATCTAATGGGAGAACATCAAAAAAAAAATTATAAATTCAAATCCAACAATAAAATGAAATGATGATTTAGTTCATGTTAATGGAAAGAAGCTCCTGGCATTGTATTTTTAACCAATTGGGCCAGTTGATAGGAAGTTTGAATGAAATTATTATAAGTGTTTAATGAGTTTGAAGAGTTACTTTTAGGAACTGTTGGGACATCAATATTAAACACATGTGCCATTTAATGTGTTCAAACCACCTACAGCTTCCATGATATGACTGGATTACTGGAACATCAGTGAAAAATGTAGTCTCTCAACTGCCACCCTCTCCCAATCACCACAGTAACTCATCCCAGGCCATAACATTTGATGATGTGAAAGATGTTATGCCACAAAGTAACAGCTTTCACTTCATAAAACATTACTGTGTTTGTTTACTTTTAATGAAAAGTACTAACACTGTATAAACTTTCCCCATCTCGGCTCTTGTTTTGATCAATAATGACAAAATGAATATGTTGCAAATATTCAGTTTGCTTCACCACTACAAATGTGCCCAGCATGAACATATTCAATTTTTGCAGACAACAAAGCATATTTTTAAAAAAACGATCAGCTATTGCAAGGGGTCAGGAAACGGAAAAACCTTTGAAAATTTTGGTTTTTTGGGACCATTATTTATTTAAAGCAATTTCTTACCTCCATCACTCACCTTCCCCTCCCACATTGGAAGTGGTGGAGACACTTTCCTGTACGTGACCAACGAGTGTTCTGGTGACCCATTTGTATACAGATCAATGGTTGAAACCCATGAATTCAAAGCAAATGAAAGTGTCAGTGACACTGTAGCTCAACTTATGTAAGACATGTACATGTATAGTATGTGACACAGAAATGACACACATCTAGGTAGTGACCTGATAACAAAGGTACATATAAAGTATTGTAAAGGTCTGTACATAAATACTGATCGTAGCCTGTTACAAATGAAAAGGTAAAGTATTGTAAAGGTAGGCAACAGTTAGATGCTAAACTAGAAAAGAAATCTTCATGGGGTTATTATTACAATAGGGATATGGCGCACCATAAGCCAAATGTTAGCAATTGTTTATGGTGCGCCATATCCCAAATGTTAGCAATTGTTTTGGCCTGTTTGATTCAAACCCTTCTACGGTTGACTCATACTAATTAATAAAAATTTGTCCAGTCCTTCTTAAAATATAGGTATTTGAATTTTTTATCTTTAGCTCACTGGGTTCCCATGGGTGAGGAGGTTTTATTTTTCTCATTGTAAATAGAAAATCGGGTTGTGTTAATAATGTTTACCCTCCCCAAACAACAACAAATATTAACACAGGAACTTGGCTTCAACACACTTTAATATACACATCCTAGGCATGCTGAATTCAAGTACAAAGGTACCCAAGAAGCTTCATAAAGATCAGTTCATAAATACGGCCTCTAGTTTGAGCTGTATAGAAATGGTGTACAAAAAACTGATTGTACTTAATTTTGGTACAAAATGGCCACTGGCAGCCATCCTGAATTTTGAACTGCACCCAGAAACACTCATTCTCGTCCCAAGGTGATAACAAAGGTGCCCAAGAAGTTTCGTGAAGATCGGTTCATAAATACAGCCCTAATCCCAAGCTGTACTGACATGTGTACTTATTGTGTGTAAGTAGCACTGAATAAATCAAAGTTCACCTAATTTGCCGAATTTCTGAACGAGAAAAAAACCCAGATTATATGTGATGTATTCCATGTTACTAAAAATTCAGACAAAAATTTATTCAAATCAAAACTTTCATACAGTAGTTCTGTAAAAAAAACTGATTACACAAACTTAGGTACAAAATAGCTGCTGGTGGCCATCTTGAATTTCGGACCACACCCAAAAACACTTGTTTCATGTCCCATGGTGATAACAAAAAGATACCCAAGAAGTTTCGTAAAGATCGATTCATAAATATGGCCTCTAGCCCGAGCCGTATTGAATTGTTGATGGACGGACTGATGTACAGATGGCCATGACATAACCTCAAATCTGATGTCAAATTTGAGCTAAAAATCAATATTTAGTGGGGAATAGAAGCCCAATGTATGCACCACGTCATCTGGCAATAATGAAAGACTAGCTTCATTATTGTCCGTCAACCCGACTCGAATACCTGGAATTCCTGCTAGAGTGGTAATAATACTAATTATTTTTCACATTTTTTGATAAAAGCACAAACAATTCCCTCTACCAGACTCACTCAGTACTTTAATATTAATCGATGAGTAATGTAAGTCTAGGAGTTATTTTTAAAACTGAACATAGATATAAAGAGGGGCAATTTCTACCTGCCAGATTCACTAGTTGAGTGACACATTGTTATAAAGTGCTTTTAAATCAATGAACATCAAACAATACTCAATAACATTATCTTAGATTGTTATATAACTACATCATGTAGTCAACTGCAAAGTAACTTATGGATCACGCAATTAATGTGACATTTTATCAAAAGTCCTTGTAAGGCTCCTTCCATTTAAATTATTCATATTCAAATACATTTAATATTTTGTGCATTCGTATTTCAACACACTTACAAAGTACTCCCCCATTTTGTGATTCTTATCAATAAACCTAATTTGCTACTTCCACATTTATGAATACAGCCCTGCAAATACTTGATATTTGAGAAAAACATACACATCAAATACAGTTAACAAAAGCAATTCAGAAAAATTATCCACTAGAACTTGACTGATCAGGGTGGCAGTACAGATGGCTCAATTCTGCCAAACATGATAAAAATGTTCAGCCTTTTGCCAAGGTGTCTTACTATGCTGTATACTCATATCACTGCATGTCCTTATATCACCATCATGAAAAGTGTCATAACAATATGAAATTACTAGCGGGTGAATAGCCGGCGTTGCACGGGAGAAAATGGTTATATCAATATACCCTCAGATGTGATCGATAGAAGGTCAAGGTCACCAATTTCAAGGTCAAGGTTACCCCGCAACTCGATAAAGTCAAAATGATCGATCTGTCAATATACCCGCACATAAGAAATTTTAGCCCGATCGGCCCAACCGTTTTAGAAATAAAAGGTCAAGGTCACCAATTTCAAGGTCAAGGTCAACCCGATAAAGTCAAAATGATCAATGGGCCAATATACCCACACATATGAAATTTTAGTCCAATCGGCCCAGCTGTTTTCGAAATAAAAAGTCAAGGTCACCAATTTCCATGTCAAGGTCACCCCACACAGGCACCCCGATAAAGTCAAAATGATCGATGGGTCAATATACCTGCACATATGAAATTTTAGCCCACTCGGCCCAGCCATTTTCGAAATAAAAGATCAAGCTCATCAATTTCAAGGTCAAGGTCACCCTGCACGGCACCCATCCCATGTTACTCGCGGGGACGAATTACCCCCATGTACAAAATCTGAGATCGATAGGTCGAGAAATGGAGGAGTTCAACCGGAACAAAGACAGATAAAGAGAGATAGAGATACAGACATTCGCATTTGTATATTATATCAACATTTCCAGGCACATAGTTACAAGATCAATAATCTTAGCAACAAACTCTGACTTGCTAAATGGTGAGAGCAATTAAAGCCGAATCCAAGCATCATATCCATAAAAATTATGCTGTATTTTCCAAATTCACTCGTAACTGAAAATTTGTACTATGGTACTTGGTAACCAGTACGATGGAATCAAGTTTTAACAAACATATGGCATTAGATGGCAAAATCCTCTGCCCATGAAGAAAGAAGTGGATGTAAATGCTTATGAAACAAGAGGAACCTGGGGGCCTGAAGGCGCTCACCAAAATTTGGCCATTTTTTCCCCACCCCTCTGCTCAATATGAGCCGAAACCTAATTTGTATAAAAATCCAAATGCCCTATATAACCACTACTTACATGAAATTTAATTAAAATGTGGCCAGTGGTTTTGGAGAAAGTGTCTCAAACACCACCCTCTCGCAGGACGACGGGCGACAGACGAAGAGTGATGAGAAAAGCTCACCCTGACTTTCAGTCAGGTGAGCTAAAAAAAAACAAGTTCTTCTTGGAATGCATGCCTGCAGCAAGTTTTGTAAAAGTCTTATAACATTTTTTCACATTATCACATTCACATTCATCATCAGACAAACACTAAGTTCCCAACAAAAAGGGGCATAAATCTCACGAAAGCCTTGGAAATTTCATGAGCAATGAACCTGACCAAGATTTCTTAAAATGTATGCCCTTATCAAGTTTTGAAAAAATCTAATTATATTCAAGTTATCACTCTAAAAAAGTCTTTATCAGACAATACTGAGTTCCAACAAGAAGGGTCATAAAGAAGGGTCATGGTATTGAGGAAAAAGGGCATTGCAAATATGTCTCAGAGGGCATGTAATCTGATGTAAACCCAGCCTACTCTGACTGCGAGGACCCAAAGCCTGACTTGCTCAAATATTTCAATCACGCCATCAAGGCTGGCCTTCTTTGAGGGCATGCCTTGATGATGTAATTGATAGATTGGTGTTTCGGGAACACAGTTAAGCAAGAGGCCCCACAGGGCCTAAAAAGCACTCACCTTGAACAGAACATGATATAAACAGAGTCCATGAATGAATATACATTAAGAAATCCAGCTCCATAGGATACATTGTCAATCCTTGAGGCCCTCAGGAGTGACAAAAATATTCCAAGCATCATGCCTTTTCTTCAGTTGATCATAATGTAAAATGTGGTGCTCCCCTCTGAAGCCCCTGATAGAACCTATGTAGATTAATCTTCGTTACACACCTCTAGAGGGTACTGAATACAAAATTTCTAATTTTTCAGCTACATGGCCAATTCCAACTCCCATAGGGAGCCCAAATATTAACCTAGGCACTCGGCTTGAACAAAGTTGAATCTGACCTCCTTAGAGATGTTGTATACTAAATATGAAAGCATTCTGACTTGTGAATCTGAAAAACAAAATTTTAAAAGAAATTTCCTCATATTGCACTAAGTTAAAATTTGGGCTACCATAGCGAGCCCAAATATTAACCTACAGACCCAATTTGAACAACCTGAATCTGACTCCCCTAGCGATGTTGTATACCAAATATGAAAGCATTCTGACTGGTGGATCTGAAGAACATTTTTAAAAGAATTTCCTTATATCTGACTACTGTAAGTTAAAATTCAGGCTACCACAGGGAGTCCAAATATTAATCCAGGGAACGAATTTGAAGAAACTTGAATCTGACTCCCCTAGAGATGTTGCAAACCAAATATGAAAGGATTCTGACATGTGAATCTGAAGAAGAAGATTCCCTCACACTGTGCTAAGTTAAATTTCAGATTCCCATATGGAGTCCAAATATTAACCCAGGCACTCAAATTGAACAAACTTTAATCTGACCCCATAGAGATGTTGTATACCAAATAGAAAGCATTTCGACTGGTGGATCTGAAGAAGAAGATTTTTAAAAATTAGATCTGAAGAAGTGTTTTGAAGAAGTGCCATAGGAAGCCCAAATATTAACTTAGGGACTTGGTTTGAACAATCATGAATCTGACCCTCACGACAATGATGAATACCAAACATTAAAAGATTCTGACTGGTGGTTTTTCAGAAGATTTTTCAAGAATGTTCCCCATATTGCCCTAAGTTAAAAATTTGGGCTCCTGGATTGAGCCCAAATAAATAAGCAATGGGCTTCATTTTAACAAACTTGTATCTGAACCCCCTATGGATGCTGTATATGAAATATCAAAAGATTCTATTGGTTCTGCAGAAAAGATTTTAAACAAATTTTGCAAATATGCTGACTCAGCATTTTTTTGATGCTTTCTACAGAACACCCTAACATAACCGATGGCAATTTTTTTTACCATTCAATTCTACTGGTCCTAAGGATGCTTCGTACCACATAACAGTTCTCTGTTCTTTGTTCTGTATGGTTTGGTAAATATGGGCATTTGAAAATATTTCTATTTTTAGCTTCTGGGGTTTTTTCATGGGTATGCACGATATTTTTTGGCATGAGTCAAGTACTTATAACCCAATAATACCGCATACCAAATTTGGTTCAAATCGGACCATCGGTTGAGAAATTAGAAATTTTGGGCAGCACCAAAAATCTTACCCTTCCCACTGCAATGCCAAATATTGCTTCACGAACTTTGTTTGAAAAAATTGATTCTACATCTCAAAAGGAAGCGCCATAACAAATATCAAGTCACTGTACCCACTGGTTCATGAGAAGGGGGCTGGGGCTGGGCATGATGAGTCTAACAAAAATGCAATGCAACCTTTGGGACCATCACTCAGAAAAATTTTATGACTTGGCCCAGTGGTTTTGGAGGAGAAGACCAAAATATGGTGTTGATGGATGATGGAAAATGGATGCATCTTTAGATGAATGGAGTATACATGTATTGGTCATGTTGAAACAAGTTATTCAATCAATACATATCCAACCAATTTTCAAAATCTGTCATTGTGTGCACCCAACAGTCCAAACCGTGCACTATAGACCTCATCTACATGATCAACTCTGTGCACGACATAACTCTGAGCATGAAATCCATTCTCATAAAGGTCATGATTACAAGTAAGAGAAAAGTAAAATCAAGACTGTAATGCAGATGAGATCCCAGCTGGAAAAACATTCACTTGCAATCTGTGATCAACCAGCAGCACACAAATGAGTTTTCTGTACTCTTAACAACTGTCTCTGCAAATAAAATAAAGATGAGTATTTATCTGTCAGTGATGAGAAAAATTAATGTTAACTACAAAATATTCAAACATTTTTCAACCTTTACCTGTAATAACATACCCAACACAGAATATGCATTGTTTAGATAATTTCTAATGTAGTGGAATGAAGTTTAATGAACGTGGGTGAAAACCATTGTCAAATTATCATCCGGAAACCAATTGTTTACGATTTATAATGTTCAAGGTCACTGTGACCTTGACTTTTGACCTAGCGAGTCCAAAATATATATGGGTCTTCCACTCATCTTGGTCAACCTACCTATGAAGTGTCATGAATGTGGGTCAAACTATTATCAAGTTACCATCCGGAAACAAATTGTTTACGATTTACTATGTTGAAGGTCACTGTAACCTTGACCTTTCACCTAGCGAGTCCAAAATAAAAAGGGTTCTTCCTCTCATTGATGCCAACCTACCTATGAAGTTTCATGGATGTGGGTCAAACCATTATCAAGTTATCATCTGGAAACCAATTGTTTTGATTTACTATGTTCAGGGTCACTGTGACCTTGACCTTTGACCTAATGAGTCCAAAATAAATGGGGTTCTTCCTCTCACCTATTCCAGCCTACCTATGAAGTTTCATGAACATGGGTTGAATCATTTTAAAGTCATCGTCCAGAATCCAATTGTTTATGCCTGCCCGCCTTTCATCAAACTATAAGTCGAGTTTGATGTCGTCATAACTCGTCTAAAATTAATCTATATGTATAAAATGCTAAAATTATTTATATATTCTTGATCAGTAAATCATTCTGATTCATTTAAAGGATGTGAACTTCCCAACCATGACTTTGACATTAAGGAGACATGCTTAAGTTTTTGTTCATTTATTTAAGGTGAAGGGTTTTTTTATCATTTCAAAATGACTTGTTGTTTTGTTAACAACAGCTTCCTGTTTCTGTACCAGGGACCCCTCATACAGACTTGGAAGGAGGAGTCAGATGCATTAAAGTTTACATGTGTATCAGTGCAAAGGAACTCTTATTGAGTTAAAGTGACAAAATTGAGAGTTTGCACCAAAAGGGTTGACAAATGGCATGGGTAAATACAAAAAATGAAAATATCAATTCCAGTTCCATCAAGGGCAATAACTGACAAAAGAACACTAATTGACATAAAACTGGAGCTACATTTCAATAAGATACACCTGCATAACAAATATGATGTATTCCATCAAATATTTTTAAAGTTGTTGATGTTAAAAACCTGTTGGTCAAAGGCCAACAGGCAGACATAGCCTTGTTACAATTAAAACAAAGTAGATTTTGTTACTGCTATATGAGTGAAGAAAATACCTGTACACATCGAATTACTAACATGGGGCAAAACTTGTTTCAATGAAGTATCGTCTAATAAAGTTTTCTTCAAAAACGAAAGTAAAACACTTCTCTCTTCCCAGGATCCTGACATTAAGTTACAAAGTTGCTTTTCTGATGTTTTATGTTTACAATTGCATTTGTTATGTGTTGATTTTCATGTGCTAATGCATAACAGTTACAACAGCACTAATTGACACGAATGTCTGATGGGAGGACAAGACAACACAAGTGGGAGGACAAGACATCACAAGTGAAAACACGCGCTCCATGCTTATGCTCCCAGTTCCCAAAGACTGATGCTCTGTTTTATGGCTTAGGTACTCTTGCTTTTGTTCAGTGGATTGTGAGTCCACATTTGTGGCTTATGTATGCTGTAATAACTTGATTCAACTTAAATGAGTTCAGGGGAATTTCTTGAACCTGTAAATTAAGGGTCTTACAACCAGTCAACTTTTAAGAAAAAACGATTTCAATAAATTTTCTGTAAAGCTTCTTCATTGGTACTCAATCTTCAACTTGGTCAAATCTAGTCTTTTGGCTGTGAACTAAAATATGAATTCAATATAAAATGAACATATATTGGGAAAATACTGAGAAAATTATTCTGGGGAAATTTTGTGACTTCATGTCACTGAAATTACATATTTTTGCAAAAATTATCTCCATCTTCAAGCAGAGCTGAAACGGTTAATGGATTTTATTGAACGATTAATCATGTGGATTAACCTTGGTTAACCAATTAATCACTTGTCCAAATAGATATCTGAATGCCATACCGTTGATGATTTTATACAAAAATCTCCATTCAAACTTATTATGTTTTCAATTGATGTCTCAAAAACATATCTTATGACCCCTCATTGGAATGAGCTTGCTGAGCTCATTCCAATGAGGTCGTCATAAGCTATGTTTTAGACAAAAATTGAAAATTTTGAGTAATTCATGAATTTATTTTGCAAGTACCGTCTGCTACCCGCAATGGGCAAAGGGTTAAGAATGATCATTTCCAGCACCTGATATATTATGAAGATCATGCAAGTGAACAAATATGTCAGCAAGTAACTTGCATGCTTTACTCCGTCTCATATAACTGATGTGGGTCAGAGTGACAATGTTTACCTGTTTTGGAGCAAGTTTGTTCCTTTGTTGATCCATATAATACAGTAGTTCAAAAGTAACGATTAATCAATCAATTACTTTTTGGATCAATCAAGCTGTTGATCATTGATTAATTGCTTAATCAGTTAACCATTTCAGCTCTATCTTCCAGACACATAAAAATGTCTTTTAAGCATTGATTGTTGTCTGCGCATCTGCTAGTTAGCAACTGAAGTGACATATAAGATGAGGTACATTTCTAATTTTCAGTTTTTTAAATGCTATCATACAGAATTTCTATAAGTATGAAACATAGAAAAAATGAAAAAATTTAAAGTAATTTATATATTTTTTATACTTGCCAATGACCCAGACTTAGCTGGTGCTAACTCTTAAATATTCAGGGCCAAACACAAATTTTGCCCCCCAATCCCCAAAATTTGCATCCAAATAAAAAAAACTGATGTCCTATATGGTCCTTCATACTTTTGCCTACTGCGCATGCACATGTCAAGGAAGTACTGAAATTGGCGCCAAAGCCTCATTCTTCCAACCAGTGCCTGCTAAATGTTATATAATCAGCGGGGAGGTATGAGTTCCCAACTCATGGGAGGGCCATCCCCTTCTGGGTCAGTGGTAAGTATAAAAAATATATAATTTTTTTCATATTTTTATACTGTGCCTAATGACCCAGACTTAGCTGAATAGAAAAAAGGCTGGAGGCCTGGGATATAAAGGAAAATCCAATAGGCTCAATTATGCATAAAGAATTAAGGAGAAAAGGAGAGAAGGAGAGAAGGATTTACATATGTCTTTCTTGTTTATTCAAACTAAGAAAGACACATTAACAATCAATAATTGAGCCGACAAACATCTATGATCTCTAGATCTCTATTAACATCCAGTATAACCCATTATACTAATTCCTTAAAGGAAAGCCAATGAATAAAGATAGTCCAGAGAATGAGACTCTTTATAAACTCATTTAAAAGTGTCCGAGGAGTGTATATTAGTGCTTGTATGACATGTGACATATACAAATGCTTCACACGGAGCTACATTTTAAAAATATTACATAAATGACAAACATTAGCTTTACGCTTTAAAACCATCCCAGCACCGACTCGGAATTACTGACTCAGGAGGAGATATTCCTTTGCTTTTCACTATAAAGCCGGTGATATAAGGGAACACTATCCCCCCCCCCCCCCTCCCTCCCCTTGCTCTGGGTCAAACGAAGAGGGCAGCAGGACAGCGTCACTGCTGGGATAGAAAGCCTACATAACTATAGCTGTAATTGTTTAGTGGACGACATTCTGAGCAACAGATAACGGACCTAAACACATAAGGTTGCTAGAAATAGACTCTATATTTCTAAGGTAAAATTTAGTAAAGGTAGAAGGCTGTGACCAGTAGGCAGCCTTCAAGAGATCTGTAATAGCAATACTGTTAGAATAAGCCCAAGATGTTTACAGCGCCCTAACTTCATGCACTGAAATCTTAAGCACGGACTGCTGATTGGTTAGATAAAATCTCATAAGCGGTACGAATAGCTAACTGAATCCATCTAGAAAGAGATTTAACAGATATGTCCTTTCTATTGGGAATTAAGGACAGAAAGAAGCGTTTACGCCCCTTTCTGATAAATTCTGATCTGTGTTTATAAATGTGCATAGCTCTAACTGGACACAGTAGAGGCCTAGAGCCATCAGAAGACGGAAGAGCTTTGATGACAATAGGCACAGGATACTTATTTGGAGCCTGATTCTTAACCAAAAATCCCACATTAGTAGTTAAAGTAATAGTATTTCCAACACTACGATAATGAGAATTCTCAATAGACACAGCATGAAGCTCACTAACTCTTCTTGCAGAAGCAAAGGCTAAGAGAAAAGCTGTCATATATGACAAGAATTTGAAGTGTACAGTATTAAATGGTAGAATGCTAAATTATTTTCAGTCATTAAAAGTTGTTCACATATCTTTTCCTTGTTACAATTTATGGGAGAGTGCCTGTAGGCACTCTCCCATAAATTGTAACAAGGCAACTCCATGCAGACTATATAATTGCACTTAAAATAAAATATGAAGCATATCCACAGAATATGAAGACTTCCAGTTGTGGCACCTGCACTTCATAATAAAGCCCAAATATGGGCTTCCAGCACTCTACCAGTTAAGTGGTTCAAAAGGAGCTTCTTTAAGCTTCAATAGAACCCAAGCTAAATTCCATTTAGGAATTAACCTTAGAGTTCTAGGCCTATTTATCGAAAAGTTCTTTACTAACTTAGATAAAGAAATATTCGAACCAGTCTGTAAGCTATCATGATGAGCATATGTGTCTGACAGCATAGACCTATAACCCTTAATGGTTACTGGTTGCAGTTTGATCTCGTCAAACAAGTAGATAAAAAAATTAGCAATGTCTGGAATGGAAGGATCAAAAATGTCAATAGAATGATCCTTACACCAACGAGAAAAAACCTTCCACTTTGCCGTATAATTTAGCGAAGAGGAGGTCCTCCTACAGTTAGAAATTGTGTCAACTGTTCGTCCTGTAAAGCACTTCCCGTGCAAGAAGGACCGCACAACGGAAACACGTGAAGGTTGAGACCTTGCGAGCTGTGATGCAGTGTGCGAGATTTCCCCTTCCGAGGAACATCCCATAACAGACACCTGAGTAGATTTATCCACAGTTTCTGAGAGGACAAAGATGCTACCAACAGTATCTTGCAGTGCGATTGCTTGATCTTTAGCAAGATCTGTTGAATCAACGGAGTTGGAGGATATGCATATCCTATCACTCCGTCCCAAGAGATTGAGAGAACGTCTACAGCGAACGCTCGGGGATCTGGACATGTTGACACATACGTCTGCAACTGATTGTTGAGATGTGTCGCAAACAAGTCTATCATTGGTCGATCCCATTGGTAGCAAATCTGATTGAACACTCGCTTGTTGAGAGTCCATTCTGATGGTAACATGCGACCTTACGTCAAGAGCAAGTCTGCTGGAACATTCAGACGACACAGAATATGACAGACCGACAGAAGAACATGATGTTCTAGAACAAACAGAAGAATTCTTTCCGTTAAATTGAATAACGGAATCGAATGAGTGCCTCCTTGGTTCCTGATGTGCGCTACTACCGTCGAATTGTCCGACAGTATATGAACATGTGAATTCTGAATTATGTTCATCCAATGTCGTAGCGCAAGCCAAATTGACATCATCTCTTTGATGTTTATTTGCTTGTTTAGGAACTCCGGATCCCAAAGGTCCTGGCACTTGGAGTCTGTTAGGTTCAATGTCGCAACCCAACCTGTTTGACTCGCATCCGTCATAATCGTAAAAAACGGATCTGGCAGTTGCAGTGGAACTCCCTGAGTTAACCACTGAATAGCTGCACAAGTCTGAATTCTTAGTTTTGCTTGGTCCGTTACAACGATATCTGGAGTGGACGTGTGCCCAAGCGGCCCATCGGAATGAGATCCACCACCGCTCTGCACAATCCAATCAGTCGCATGAATTCTCTCGCTGTTACTATGTCTGAGTGTAGACAAAAGCGAGCATAACAATGGACTCACTTCGCTCTGGGTAACGGAAGACGAACTAGATTGTTGGGAGTCTCGAAGCAAGTGAATGGATGACTTGGACGGAGCTAGATCCGACTTCTTTTCATTTACTATGAAACAAAGACGTCGGAGAAGTGAAGCAGACTCTGAACAACGTTCTGAATAATAGTTTTGTTGCCGTATCTCTGAAGAATGTCGTCCAAGTAAGCCACCGTTACCACAGACGAATGAGCTCAGAAATAAGCCATTACCGAGTTCATTATTCGAGGGAAAGCCCAGGGCACTAGATTGAGTCTGAAGCACATCGCTCGGAACTGATAAACAACTCCTAAGGGAAGGTATTTTCTGAATGCCAGATGTACCATGACATGAAAGTAAGCATCCTTGAGATCTATGCTTGATGCATAGTCGTTCACTTGAATGCTCGCTCTCACTGATCGAATGGTCTCCATATAGAACTTTGGAGCCACAATCAGCTTGTTTATCCAGCTCAGATCTATAACTGGACAAACGAGCCGTCTGGCTTTGGTACCAGGAACAGGTGACTGTAAAAACCCAGGGATTCCTGGTTTCCCACGACCTCTATTGCATTCTTCTCCAAAAGAGATTGCACCTCTGCTAGAAGTGAATCTCTTTTTTGAAGATTTGACGGAAGCTGAGTGCAGCGCGGACTTCGTGTTAGCGGAGGTTTTTCACGGAAAGATAGCTTTAGGCCATCCGAGATAACCTCCTTTACCCAATGGTCATCTGTAATTGACAACCAATTGGTCAAAAACTTTGGCAGTCTCCCACCCACTGGACAGCAATAGAGGTCCTGTCCATCACCTCCTGGACCTACGAGGCTTACGGGAAGAGAAACTACGTCCTCCCTGTCCAGCACCTCGTCCTGTCGACCTAGGGGCATCTGACTGGTTGTCTCGGCCAGAACCACGTCCCCTACCTGAGTCACTACTCTGACGGTCTCTAGAGTAAGAGCTAGGGGATTTTTCATATCCATTATAGGAGCTTCCTTTAGACGTACTCGCACCAGAAGCTCCTGTCTTACTCTTCTCTGCTACGTCAGGTTTTTTAGAAACCAACTTAAAAAGCAGAGAATCTGAAGCTTTCTTGGTAATCTGATCATAGATAACCAAAAGCTTTCCATCCAAGAGAAAATCCCCAGAAACCGGAGCGACTCGAAGAGAGTTTTTCGCCTTTGAATCCACTATATTGGATGAAGCCAAGGCCGCATCACGTCTAATCAACTCCAAATTAGCCACTGATAGGGCAGAGTTGTACATGGAAAATGCAATAGCCCTCGTAAGAACTCTTAATGAGGAACGAACGTCCTCGAATTCTTTACCATCGAGACGTTGTGCTAACATTCTGGTAAGGTGATCTGCGTAAGATAGTGCGTCTAAATTCGCCCTATTAGATGAAATCGTCATCTCCATAGTACTAGGGAGGATCAAAAAAGACGAAGGCAGAGATAAATCCAAATCCTCAGCCTGCAGGGAGCAAAATGACCGGAATCGCAATGCAAAATGCGATGCAATATTCACACATAGCGATGCAAGTTTAGGTCTATGAATCGCATTTCCGAAATCTGTTAACTATGCACGCTGTCGCATTCACCAGCGGGAAAGCCAGAAGAGTCTCCTCCATGACGTATTGTGGTTATTTTTAATGAGACATCTGACGTCAAATTACTCTATATAGACTATATAGAGAAATTTGACATCAGATGTATTAGAATATGACTCGTGACCTGAATGTGTTTTCGGTCGTCTGTCAAAACGATTATAAATATCATGCCGAAAGGAGTAAAAGTAAGCACAGTTGAGAATTGGAAACGGGAGGTGGACGCGGAGGGGCAGTGGTTGAAATATGAGATAACGGCCGATGAGAAGCGCGTAACAAAGATAACTTGCTCGTTGTGTACTGAGTTCGAGGGCAAAATTAATAAAATAAGGAATTTCTCTAGGGCAGCAATAGAAGGGATAACAGGACCGGCGCTTAAAAAAGACAATATTGTGAAACATGCGCAAACAGAACCCCACAAAAAGGCATGTTTGATGAAATCCCAAGCCTCGGTGTTAACTTTGGATCAGATATATAAGACAACCCCGATCGGCAAGTCTATAAGCAATTCCAAAACTGTTGAAGAAGAAAGAGTCTGCAAATTAATTGACATTGCCTATATGTTAGCAAAAGAAGAATTGCCTTTTACGAAATTTAAAACGATAGCTGAAATGGAAAGAAAACACGGCGTTGATGTTGGGACAACGTATGTAAATGAAATGATGTGCAGTGAGTTCACAAGTATCATTGGCGAGGGCATGAGGGAACAAGTTGTGTCCAAACTGCGTGAAAGTGGTTATTTCACAATACTTATTGACAGGAGCAACAGACAAACATGTTATTGAAAATGAGATGATTTATTGTTGATTCAATGATCCAGAGACTGCCGAGATCCAATTCATGTTACTTTCTGTGACTGATGTCGAAAATGCCAGGGCATATGGAATTAAAAAAGCATTGGAAACTGTGTTCGCGGAAGCTGGATTAGACTTCAAAACTAAAATGGTGGGCTTCATGGCAGATGGGGCTAGTGTTAATATGGGGAAGAAAGTGGGACTTGTCGGATTGCTGAAACAGGAGAATAACATGACATGGCTCATAAGCATTCATTGTCTTAACCATCGGCGCGAACTCGCTGCCAAGGACGCATTTTGTGGAACGAAATTTAAAGACGTGACCGACATGCTTGAGAACCTGTATAAATTTTACCAGTATAGCCCGAAGAGGTTGCGGGAGTTGCGCGAATTAGCGGATATCCTCGATGAGACTGTGAGAAAGACAGAGAGAGCTAACGGTACACAGTGGGTCCAGTTTAAGCGCAGGGCCTGCTCAACTCTGATTTAGTCATACTCTGCCATAACAAGTCACATGGAAAACTTAGCAGAGGACTCATCAACCAGACCCGATGAACAAGCCAGAATAAAAGGCTACCTATCCAAGATGAAACAGTTTCATTTCGATGCTACATTGCTACTTCTGTCGGAGATATTAGAACCTATATCCAAACTTTCTCTATCACTGCAAGGAGACAGTATCAATTTAATTGAAGCAATAGCCGCACTGCAACAAACTTGCCAAAATCTAGACGATATACAGCGTAACACGGAAGTTTCAACTGTTGCCAGTGGCATTAAGTTCTATTCGGGTTTAAATAAACTTCTTTCTGATGCGAAATCTCAGCCGATTGTTAAGGAGTCGGAGACTGTGTCGGACTGCTCAAAGGGGAATATCTCGAATTCAACAACAGCAAGGGCTGAATGCACTGCAGTCGGCAATGAAACTGCCACACCCAACGTTTCTTTCAGGGGCGTCAAACTGACACACGTGAACCCTGGTTTGCGAAATTTCGAAGCCACTCAATCTGAACTTGTGAAGAAGATCAAGGAATGCATTGACAGGCGTTTTGACGACTTAAAAGATGGAATTGTCGACACTCAGTCTCATTACTCTGTTTTAAAACTTCTTGATTCATCACTTTGGCCGACGGACAAAAATTCACTTTCGGGATTTGGCCACCAACAGCTCAGTCACTTTATCGAACATTTCAGTGATCTAATTAAACTCAATGATGTTGACGACCAGCAAATTATACCAGAATGGGACCAGCTCAAAGCTGTTTGGAGTGGAAGCATCAATCACCTTCCATCCGAAGAAATGTGGAAGTATGTTCTAACAAAAAAAGCAGAGACATATCCAAATTTAGTACACGTCATAAAGATTATAAGAATATACCCTGTATCAAATGCTAAAGTGGAGAGGGGTTTCTCTGCTGTGAATAGGGTCAAGAGTGACTGGAGATCACGCCTGAAAGCCACCACACTTGCACATCTGATAAGGATCGATTTGGAGGGTGTTCAACCAACTGAATTTGATGCAACACCATATGGAAGGAAATTTTTCTCAAAGAGGCGTCACCCTAATGTAGCTCCATATGGGCCCAGGAAAAAGAAAGAAAGAGACAATAATGATGATGACAATTCAATTTCATAAATAAATTAAAGTGTTTATTACAAAATTGTCAATACATACAATAATGATGATGACAATTCATAATGTGTTTTATTACATACATATAAACTGTTGATACAGAAAATTGAGGGGCCAAATCAGACATTCAGCTGGAACATTGAACAATAAATTAATCATTCTTGATATCTATTTCATTTCTCTGAATTAAATTGAAACTTAGGTCACCTTGTTCATCCATCAAATAAGGGGGGTCGGGGGGGGTGGGGGGGGGGGGGGGGGGGGGGTCTCCCCCAAGAAAAAAATTGAAATGTGCTATCAAATTTTGATGGCACATTTCATAATTTTTGTAGGGGGTTCTGAAATGGTGGCTTTTTGGGTGACAATTCACAGTCTGGGGGCACCACTTCCTGATCACCATTCATTATGGCATGGATGGTAGTCATTGAAGATTGTGCTTGGTACCTAATGTTGCACCATGATCTGTGATATAAACCCCCCCCCCCCCCCCCCCCCCCCCCCCCCCCCCACCCACCACCACTACAGTGAAAATGAATAATTTTAAAAAAGGTTATTCATTGGGTATGCATTACTTGCTGATGAGGACATGATGGACTACTTACTGCTCATCTGATCAATACATTCGGAAATTCCGCATTGCCACGCTTCAATGCCAAATGGAGCTTTATTATTAAAAAGCCAAGTACGGCTTTCGAAACGACCCGGAGACGGACGGGAAAGGTACGTAATGACCCCGTTACCCGTCCTCACAGCAATTTAGGTCAATCCATTTTTTCACTTTCATGCGTCCAAATGTTCTCACCGAAAATACGAAATATTGTTCTGTCTCATGTAATTTGTAAACATGGTCATGTAGTATGTAGTAATTGTCTGAAGCCACATTGAGCGAGCAGAGCCACTAAATGCGTATTACAATTCACAACAACCATGACCTATAATAAGTCACGGTGGTTGTGAATTGTAATACCATTTAGTGGCTCTGCTCGCTCACCTTAAGTTAATTACAGTACTACATATTAGAAGATGTTTACAAATTACATGAGACAAAACCAAAGACACTCCGCTTGTGTGTGTACATGCATTTTCAACTCACTGCCCGTAACGCGGGCAGTGAGTTGAAAATGCATATATACACACGGTGACACGAACAATATTACACATTTTGGGTCGATCAATGAGTGAATGTCATTCATTTGTTCAGACCCCCTCTAAGAGACAATTGTGCTGTACACATGCGCAGTTGCACCTGTTACCAAATATTGACCAGGATTTTCCAAAAACGCGCACACGTTTTGGGAAATCTCTGACTCAATATTTGGTAAAAGACACAACTGCGCATGTGTACAGCCTGTACAGTAACACATGCGCAGTTGTGTCTGTTACCAAATATTGAGTCAGTCAGCTAAATCGATGGAGCAACTATTCTTTTGATTCAAGGGGTTATTTATCGAAAAACTGAGGTAATGTGAACGTTAAAATTTTAGAGAATAGGATCAACTTTGGAAGTAACTAATTTGCGGCATCCCTGATGTGTTCGCAATCTGAGTTGTGCTCGTCGAAATGATGATCGAGGCGTGAATAAAATTGCTCGCCCCATTTTAACTGCAGGCACGTTTAGGGGCACGAGAGCAATGGTGCACCTTTCCCGCATAGGCCTGAATCCCTAATAAAGTTGATTCATTCCTCTCTCATCTGATCACGTAACATTTTTTTTATGCTCTCAGAATCAACCACAATGCATCTCCTTTCCTCTGAAATTTCAAATTTTCCAGGGGGAGGACCTCCACCCCCTCCCCTCCCCTCCCCACCGAGAGGGGGACACCCCCTCTCGGGCTCACCCCCAGCGAACCGCTTCCCTGTTCGGATGATGCTTCGCATCATCTGCTGTGACCATCAAGAAAAAACTGTTATGCAAAATTTTCAAAACAATTTGCTTCCTGGCCTGACTATCCAAACGCAGAGGAACTCTCGGTATGCCCTGTCCTGCCGTTGCAAATCTATTATTAGTATTGATGAACGGCAGATGTAGAGCAGTTTGTGACAAGAAACTGTTTTTGCCTGTCTTAGAGGCTAAATTAAAAATAGCGTCATTCTGCAATTCAAACGTCCGTGAGACATTACTGGGCTGGACCGGATATTCAGGAACATCTTCCCTAACCCGGCCAAAGAAGTCAGTATCCAGTGATGCTATCAGTCTCTTATCCACTGTCGCAGCAACCTGGTCCGATGGAACAATGTCAGGAAGGTTCTGACGGATAAACTCCATCGCCACCTTATGTTGTTACCGAATGGAAAAATCCAGCTCCATTATTTCCCTTTCTCCATCCAAGTGGACCAGATGAGAATCTCGGTCATCCCTGTCTGACCTAGCAGAGGAACGAACCGACCCAGCTTCATCGTTGCAGGATGTTGGGATGCTGCGATGAGCTGTGCTATCTGTGATAGCAAGTCCATCACGGAGGCCTGTGGAGCAGCGGTCTTCTGTTGCTTAGCCACTGGAAGCTCCTGAGACGGTGTGTCCAACATAATTCTTTTATGTGAACGTCCCAACTGATGAGGCCTCGAATCCTTGGCTACTGGATGGCGTGACCTAAGCGACATGGAATCCTTTGTCGGCGAAGCAGGCTGGATATCTGAGGTCATGAAGCCAAGGTGCGGTCGTGTGTGCTGATGTGTGGAAGAGGAAGCCGATAGACTAGCCAAGGCCGTCTGTCTATACGACTGAGCGTCCCGAACAGGAGGTGTGGACGTATGCTCCGACTGACAAATGTTATGAACACCAACATCTGGTCCCAGATGCTGTTGTAGCCTCTCTCACTCGCAGTCTGTGAAGACCTGAACGAGCTTACTACCAAACTGAGTGGCTTCCTCCTTTCCATCCTCCGTTCCGCCATCGCAGGGTGTGCGTCATCCGTGATTATAGTGCTCGCAACACCCATATTCCTCTCACAACGGACTTACCAGACGCCACACACCCATTTGAGGGGTGATGCAACCGCCGGTTCACCTAGCTGGTGACAAGGCCGTAAATCCCTTTTGGGACCTAGGCACTTGTCTAATTTCATTGAGCACTTTTTCTGCTAGCTCCTCATTAGTTTGCGATGATGACAGCACATTTCCTTAAGACATCACGGAAACATCACCCTGTTCTTGTTCCTCTGTAAAACAAACTGAAAAACTTGAGTGGCCTTGTGGTGAGAGAACAGGCATCAATCTCTCATCACTAAAAAATGTACCCTGACACACGTCTCCAATGTTTGTCATCCCAATTGGCACAAACAGAACAAGAGTTAGTACGAGTACAATGACTACAGTCAGCAGACACAATGAGTATGAGAATCCGAGGAAGACTTCCTCGAATTACAATTTGAACAAAATTCTTTCATCATTTATAAAGCTGTAGTACTCGCACTAACCTTTATAATACAAAAACACATGAAATAATACAATCCATATCAAAATTTCGAAAAATAATTCAAAAAAAAAAAATTTTAGAAAAAATTTTGACATGAGCCCAAGTTCCCAATGGGAACAATGAGCCCAAATGGATCCTAAAAAAGCCTAAGTGTGGACAAAAATTTTTTAAACCATCTAAAAATTTAATGTAACACTTATGGAGTAAATTAATGTATCTGACTACATATATATCGTAACAGATGACAAGAAATTACTTAAGGAAAGTAACAGTTGTCAACGTAAACAAATAATAATAAAAAACGGAAACAAGACTCCAGGCACTGATAAACCCAGCCCGATGTCAGTAACAGATTCTTAAAAACTATCCGATGTGAAAACAGAATCTTCATCCGAAGAAACTGAAATACATCAGATGGTAGATGCATGACTAACAACGCCTAAATAATCAAAGAATGAGGACGTAACCATGGGGATAACAGAATAAACATTCTGTAACTAAGTTAACTCCCAAGAAATTTTCCAGAAAAAAAATTTCAAAAAATTATTCCGAAAGCATGGGAGATTAACTAGGGGGGTTTCAAGGAAAGGGAGAGAGGAAACACTTAACAAACAGTGGAGATTTCATAGCAAGAATGAAACGTCAGGCCCATGCCCCGAAATTAGGGAATATGAAATAATTTTGTTTAAAAAATTATAAGTTACAGCCCTGAACACATCCATCCACTGTTTCTTCCTCTCATCCTCTTTTTGCTTCCTTGGATCCACCATTTCCATCATGATATTGTGTCTGGCATCATTTTAACTGAGATTATAAGCACAGAAGTCAGAGAGATGTTACTGACAGAAGGGCCAAACAAAGAAATGAGGCTTTGGCGCCAATTTCGGTACTTCCTTAACACTGCGCATGCGCAGTAGGCAAAATGTGGAGGACCATATAGGACATTAGTTTTTTTGATTTGGATGCAGATTTTGGGGATTGGGGGCAAAATTTGTGTTTGGCCCTGAATATTTAAGAGTTAGCACCAGCTATGCCTGGGTCATTGGGTACAGTATAAAAATACAAAAGTTTACTTTTAAAATGGCAACAGGATAATAAAAACTCTTGTGGGCCATCCACTGGTTTGTCACACTTCTCATATGAGGCCTCAATTACTATGGGCTCTCCAAATCTTGTTCCCTCCCACGATCTTTCTCTCCTTAAAAAAACGTGAAACAATCTGTTCAATGTTATTCTGTTCTCCCAGTTTCACATATCAGCACACTAACCCTCTCTTTAATATAATCTAATAATCACCTGGCAATGAATATCCCACCCCATTTCCTCATTACACTTCCTGTGAATCTTGTTCTGCGACACTAATATTTGGGATATTCTGTGAGAACGAGTTCCATGATTTTGGAACAGACAACATTCTGAGGATACCAGATATTTTGCAAACTTTTCAATTGGAGCTAGTTAGCTGATTCATTCTGTTTCCCTTATCAAGTTTACATTGTCATTGTAATTTGAAAGCACATGCATTGAGGATTGCATATTATAAAGTGCTTTTTTGTACTGAGTACTGAATGAACCCACAACTTTTAAAAATGAACCTTTCAGGGGTAAGTGTGACAATGGATGGGTTTGAATGGTTATGTATCACAGACAGATCTTTTATTCTAGTTTTTGACATAACACTTACCTGAGTAGAATGAAATATCTGGCAAATTCCGTAAACAAAATGTCTGCTGATGACTTTCTGTAAAAACAAACATTACCAGAAATAACTACATAGAGGAGGAAATAAATTTATTATGATATCATTTTTAATCGTCCTTATAATTTGCTAACCATTTTGTTTTATCTCAACAAAGCTAACATCTCATTAGATACTAATGTGTTGATATGGTGAAAATTCAGTATCTTCAAACTGAATTTGCGTGGATAAAAAAAACACCAAGAGGTCTTAATTGCTCACCTAAGAAAGTTGAGGATTTAAAGTCACATTCACCATCTACATATTTATCTCATAAATCTAATTTAGGTAGGGGAGTTGAGGTAGAGGTGGAATTTGGGAGAAGGGTCTGTAGGTTGAATTTTGTTTTTTTCAATTTTGCTAAAAATCACTCAAAACCCTTCAAAATTTACTTCAAATTGAAAGACAACAAAGGCACCCAATGCCCCCACCACTCACTTCCCACCCCCATCGGACCAACTAATTTTTATTGTGGGGAAGGGGGAGAGGTGGAGGGAGGGGGGTAATAAAAGCAGTGCCAAAGAGAGCCCAATTATGAACCTTAGGCCTTGATTTGAACAAACTTTAATCTGACTCCTCTAATGCTTCTGCACACTGATTATCAAAAGATTTTGCCTGGTTGATTTTAACAAGATTTTTAAATGAATAGCCTAAATATTGTGCCAAGTCAAAGGCACTGTTTAATAAATTACAATTAAATGTACATATACTGAAAAACATTTTGAGATAATGATGTGAAGGGGCTGGTCCATCCAAAATAGTTATTTCTTACTTTATACAAACAAAGTGTTCTCTTTATGTCAATAGTTTCAAATGAGCTATTTTTGAATGAATGAATGAAAGGTTTTAGCGCACCGAAGGCACGCAGGGACGATGTGGGATTTACAAATCCCTTGCGACCTGGTTAACCTTTTTTTATTTCACTTGGATCACACAGGCCAAGCTTTGCTATTGCCTCAAATGGGGTCTGAGGGGGTATGCATGCGGTTAGAATTCCCGGCAGTTCATGTTGGAGTGATAGATTGTCAATAATCAATCCCTCAATGCCATTAAGACTATTCGAGAGTGGGCTCTATTCGGTTCCTGCTTAGCGATGGTAGAGGTTTGAGTCCCACCATGGAGGCGAGTCAGAATATAATGTTGTGCTATAGAAAATTTAAGGGAAGAAGAGAAAAGAAAACCAAACAAAGTGTTCTCCTCTTTGTATCAATATTTTCAAATGAGCTATTTTTATATAATAATTTACAGTTATATCTTAAAAAGTCAATGTTTTTATGTCTGTCAGGTTTTGTTTTAATAGCAAATAATTTCAGCCACACTTTGAGTAAAAGAAATCCATGTTTTTTCAACAATAATCTTTATCTTTTCACAGAGATCTTGATAAAAAAAAATTCTCAGACTTAAAGAGTTATACAACTGAATAACAGTACAATTTGAAAGCCAATTAATTTTGTTTTCAGATAATCTAAAGTGAGAGATATTTGTCATGCATGTGTATGATTTCAGATATTAATATTTCAGGGGACAGTTGTCTTGACTGACGATTTCATTGTTGGGCAAATGTCCTGGTTACATTTTTGAACTATTGATTACTATACGCATTGCATTGATCCTAAATGATTTTAATACTCTGAAATTGCCAAAAATTGGTTTTCCAGTCTCTCAAAGCAGGTCCATTACAGAGCAAAACCAATCGGTACATGGCCACAGTGTTCTCTCAAGTCAGATGGTCTCTCACGACAGGCTTTAATGTAGTGAAACTGAAGAAAAAGATTTTTTAAGAATTGTCTGTATATTGGACGAAGTTAAAATTCTGATTCCCACAGAAAGCTCAAGTATCAACTCAGGGACTTGATGCAGAACCTACAAATGATGCTGCAAACAAAAATCAAATGTATATTCTGAATTGTGGATCTTGAAGTGCACCCTGTAAGGATGCTGAACATTCATACTTTATGTTTGCCAAGAAACCTTTTATCCATTAATCTGATTCACAGACTCTCAAACCGTTGTGTCCTTGAAGAGGAAAATAGCTCCAGCAGATAGCCCCCCCCCCCCCCCCCCCCCCCATTCCTCTTTTCATCTTTCAACACAGACTTAATGTTCCTGAATTAGATAATTACTGGTGTTGGTTCCTATTCCTTTGCTTTACCCCGACAGAAATATCCCATCCACCCCACTTCCAGTATGTATTTTAACTGGCAGAATGCTAAGTTATTTTTGATTGTCATTTTTTTAAATAATATCCTTTGCTTTGTTACAATTTATAGTGCTTAAAGGCACCTTCCTATAAATTATAATTGGACCAAATTAAAAGATAATGTGAAGCACTTTCACAGAAGACAAACTCTTTATGATGTGGTACCATACCTGACTATGAGAACTGATACAGCACATGGGCTAAAGCACTTAACTACTTGAAGCATTCTATACTCCATCACTTGGGTTTTCAATACAAGTCTCAACCATTATTGTTACTTCTGTTTCATTGTTTAATTGCTGATTTTCTGAACATTATTCACAGTGACACAGTTTTGAAATTCTTGAGATGTGTCAGAAGTTTTATTTTTTGCACATCAATGGACGACAATTATCACATTTAAAATCCTATTAAACTAAAAAATAGGCCGATGAAATCGTCAGATGTGTACCCATACGCGCAACTAGTAGAAAGCTGTATGATGGAGGGCCACCACGGATGCCAACATTATGTACACCATACAAGGGATGGGTACATATAGAAATTAAATTTTTTTAGTAAATTTTGTTTCTTAACATACCTACCACAATTGTTTACAAATGGCTGTAACATAAGTGCAAGCCCTACTTCGGAACTAACTCAAGCTTTTAGAATCTTTTCCAAACGAGTTGGAAAAGTACTAGAGTGCAAAAGCACGAAAAAGATCGAAAAAAGGGTCGAGCGAGACCAGCGCTCGAAATTACAGGTACTCTCTCTGCACACCTCTTGCGTTTACCGAGCGCATGCGCAACAACCGTGACGTCAATTCCGTATTTCCGCCAACGAGAAGTTTGTGATTTAGCGGGGAGGCTTCAATATCAAAGATATCCCCAAGGAGGGTGGGCCTCCGTTTCACCTACTCACAATTGTTTACAAATGGCTGAATAAACAATAGGAGGAGGTGAATCACATAACCAATACCAACAAGAGTAGCAGAACGAAAGCAAGGATGGCAGAGAACAAAAACGAAAACCTGTAAAGAAGATAGAGAGAAGGCACCTGAAAAGAACAAGGCTGAGCGAAGCGCAACCACGACAAAAACAATTTTACCGAGGGTGCACAACAGCCTGAGCAGCAACGAGAGGGCCTAAAGAATAAAGGTCCTCAGATTGCTGCTGAAGGTGGCGGAGATAAAAGGAGGAGAAGGTAGAAGCATTCCTCCAGTAAGCCGCATTCATAACATCACGGAGCGAAACAGAATTGGAGAACGCCCAGGATGTAGAAATGGCACGAACCTCATGAGCATTAAGCCGGTTCGAAACAAGATCCGACGCAGACAAGCGAAAATAAGCCAGCTTGATTGCAAGACAGATCCACCTGGAAATAGAATGGGAAGAGATAGACTGCCTCTTAGGAATGAGAGACAGAAAGAATCTCTTCCGACCCCTCCTAATGAACTGAGTGTGAGTAATGTAAGTCTTGATCGCACGAACAGGACAAAGAAGAGGCCCCCGGCCATCTACAGCAGGGAGAGCCCGAATGCAGATGGGAGGAGGTACTGAATCAGGAAGTTGATTCTTAGCCAGAAAAGAGCAATCAGTAGTGAAGGTGACACTGTTAGCCTCATTTCGGAAGAAGGCAGAATGAACAGATAGCGCATGAAGCTCACTGACTCGACGAGCAGAAGCAAACGCTAGAAGAAAAGCCGTCTTATAGGTGAGAAAACGCATGTCGGTCTCAGATAAAGGCTCGAATGGCGCCCCCTCCAAACAGTGCAACACCCATGCCAAGTTCCACTTGGGTGTAAGACGCAAAACTCGAGGCCTCTTCAAAGAAAAGTGCTGAATAAGTTTGGAGAGAAAAAGATTACGACCGATGCCCCTCTTTCCCACATAAGAGAAAGTATCAGAGAGCATAGACCGATAGCCCTTAATCGTAATAGGCTGGAGGCCCTTTGAGTCAAAAAGAAAAACCAGAAAATCCGCAATTTGAGCGATTGACGGATCACGGTAATTCACATTGTGATCTGAACACCAGCGGCAGAAAATCTTCCACTTGGCGGCATAAGTCATTCCAGTGGAATGTCGCCGCGATGCAGAAATGCACTCCACTGATCGTCTCGAAAAACCTCTACGTCGGAGACTGGACCTGATAAAAGACAGGCAAGAAGGGACATGCCCGCCAGGTTGTTGTGATACTTCCTGGGACGACCCTGTGAAAGAAGATCGCGACGTAGAGGTAGACGAATTGGTCGATCGGCCAATAAAGGCCGCAGCAGATTGATCCACACCCTCTGTGGAGACAGGGGTGTGATCAGAATGATCCTGCAACTGCAAGCGCGAATCTTCGCTAATACTTGAGGAAGAATCGGTGCAGGAGGAAAGGCATAGCCGATCCAACCTGTCCAGTCCAGAGACAGACCGTCTACTGCAAATGCCAGAGGATCTGGACAAGGGGACACAAAGGTCTCGACCTGATGATTCCAACGAGTAGCGAAAAGGTCGACTTGAAGACGGCCCCACTGCTCACAAATCGCCTGAAACACCGACCGATGTAGCATCCATTCGGTTGGAAGGACACTGTCGCGTCGGGACAGGGAGTCTGCTAGGACGTTGAGACACTCGGGAATGTGTCGAATGGACACCCGAGCGTTCACATCCCGCGCCAACAGAAGAAGATCCCGAGACAGCCGATACATGGAAATCGAATGTGTGCCTCCTTGATTCCGTATGTAGGCCACTACTGTCGAATTGTCCGAAAGAAGTAGGACAACATGGTCCGACAGATGAGGGATCCAAAGCCGAAAACTCAACAGAAGAGCAAGGAGCTCCTTCTGGTTGATATGAAGGCCCACTTGCTCGCTGTCCCACTCTCCGTGAGTAGACAGACCGAGAGGATCCAACGTCGCACCCCAGCCCCGATCGCTGGCATCCGTAGTAAGGATGCGATCGGCCAAAGAAAGATCCAACGGAACACCCTGTGTAAGCCAGGGAATATTTGCCCAAGGGCGGAGGTGACAAAGCAGAGACCGAGGAATAGTGAGTTCCAAGTCCAGCGGATCTACATTCGGACGCCAATGATCCAACAGGAAGTGTTGGAGAGGTCGGACAAACAAGCGACCGAGCGGAATGAGATCTGTCACCGAACCGCAAAGGCCCAGCATCCGAAGGAAAGTCCTGGCCAAGACCGAGGAAGATTGAAGCAGGTCCCGAGTCAAGGCGGAAAGAATCGTCGCCCGAACTTGGGGGACCGACACTACATTGTGAAGAGTGTCGAAATCCATCCCCAAATGACGGAATCGCTGAGAAGGAAGAAGATCCGACTTCTCGCGATTGACTCTGAAACCCAGCGACGCTAAAAGGCAAAGAAACTGCCGGACATCGAACTCCAGAACAGCAGTATCGTGGTGCCGTTGGAGGATGTCGTTTAGGTAGGCTGACGAAGTCACTGCCGACTGAGTGCGGTGGAAAGCAATCATCTGTGACATCAGTCGGGTGAAGGCCCAAGGAGCCAGGTTCAAACCGAACGGGAGAGCTCTGAATTGAAAAACTTGATCCCGAAACGAGAACCGAAGGTATTTCCGTGACGCCAGATGAATGGGTACATTGAAGTAGTCATCCTTCAGGTCGATACTGGCCGCAAAATCGCCCTGATGAACTGAACGTCGAACCGACCAGAAAGGCTCCATACTGAAACGAGGAGCTATGATGTACTCGTTCAGGGTACTCAGATCGATGACAGGACGATATTGGCCGTTTTTCTTCGGCACCAAGAAAAGTCTCGAGTAAAACCCCGGTGAAAGGGTGTTCCTGACCACCTCGATCGCCCCTTTGGTGAGGAGATTGTCGATCTCCTGCACCAGAAGGTCCCGATGCAGAGAATCGGAAGGGACCTGAGTCGGAAGGGTCACCCGAGATAAACTGGGGTGCCGATGGAAGGACAGTCGCAGACCGGATTGAATGACGTCGAGGACCCAAGAGTCCTACGTTAACTCTGTCCAACGGTCGTAAAACAGCGACAGCCTTCCCCCGACTGGAGGCGAATCGAGGTGAGAACCTTCACTTGCGGCCTCGACAAGGCCCCCGAGAGGAGAAACCACCTCGGGAAGTGACAGAGTCCTGAGACTTTCCAGCCTGCGGCTGCCAGCAAGTCTGGCCACGTCGGCGCTTCTTATGAGCAGAAGGAGCAGACGGAGCCGAAGGCGTAGCCGACGTCGCCGACGAGGCAGACGCAGCAGCACACTTGGCGGGCCTGGAACGACCCCCACCCGCAGCAGCAGGTTGGTCAAGCTGTCTCAGCAAAAGCTGGTCCTTCAAATGACGAAGAACTTCACCACAAACAGCTTCCACGGAACCATGGAACAACTGAGGTCCCACCAAAGAGGCAGACCTCAGAACAGCACGTTGCTCAGAAGGAAGGGATGGTAAAGAATCCAACACCGCATCCCGGCGTGCCAGCTCCAAATTAGCCGTGTTACAGGTGTGAGCGTGTATCAGGTTCATAAGAGCCTGTGACAAAACGCGAAAAGGTGCCTGAGCATCATCAAACTCCCCTGGTGGAAAATATTCAGCCAAAGCAGCGACGACATGGTCCGCGAGAGATAACATAACCAGCATCTCTCGGGACAGGCCCACCATAGACTCAACTACCAACATCGGGAGAACTGCCGACTTAGGCTTAGTCAACCCGAGGGAAGAAGAATCCTCATCTACAGTAGTCATCCCTTGGAAGACTGGTGGAGAGACGGAATCGTACACACGAAACCGCGATGGAGGCAGAAAGGCATCAGCTCTAGAAAAGAAGGAACCCTTGAGGGCCTTAGAACAACCTGAGGCGATTGCAGAGGACGCAAAGCCCCTGAGCTAGAAGGCTCAACAGGGTTACGGCGCTCCACAGTGGACCGCGGCCGGATGGTCACAGAAGGCTGGTCGGAAGGTTGAACGTCCGGCAATAAGCCAAAGACGAAATCCAAAGCCTGCCCCAAGACTGATGAGGGGGGCCCATCACCTTCAAGATACTCGTCATCCTCCATAGCAGAGGAGACGTAGCCCAACTCGGGCTGACCAGCAGAAACTTCCTGTGAATACTGTGCAGTATCCAAGGGGCCAGGCGAGACAGCTCGGCGACCGACCAAAGGAGGTTGTGCCTCAGGAGGCACAGGGAGGCCAACTTGAGGGTTGCCAGAAAGCAACCGGGTGAGCGCCAAAACGGCCTGGCACAGGTCACCCTGAGAATCCGTCACAGCAGAATCGCCCGACGGAGTGTCCTCCCAATGGACCCTTCTGGTAGAAGAACCCAAATCCTCAGAAGAGGCAGACAGAATAGCGACACGGTGAGAAGACACCGGAGGATAGTCCCGATTGTGACGCCCAGGGGCCATCACTGACCTCTGCGAAACAGAAGGTCCTGCCTGCGAATCCTCTAAAGAGACCGACGGCGCACGTCGATCGGTAGCTGGACCTAGGACACGGTGAGAAGACACCAGAGGATTGTCCCAAGAATGACAGGAACCTGTCATTGGCCTCTGCGCAGCAGACGGCCCCAACTGCCTATCCTCTGAGACCGACGGCAAGCATCGATAGACACCCAGACTCGGAACACAGTGAGGAATCACCGGAGGAAGGTTCCGAGAGTGACAGCTAACAGGGGCTGTCACTGACCGCTGCCGAACAGCAGGCCCTGGATGCCAACGTCCCAACACCTCCCGCTGGGTGGCACACTAGCAGGGGAAGGTGGAACGATAATTGATTCACTCGAGGGACGAGGAATCGCTGCCGAAGCGACGGGCCGGCTCAACCGACTAGGAGCAAACCTAGCCAGATGAGACGGAGCAGACAGCAAACCCGCACAGCCCCACCGCGAGGCTGGGGGAGGCTGAGAACACACAGACACACCAGCAGATACAGCCTCGGTCCCCCGAGACTGTAGACCATCCCCAGAGGAGATGGAAGAGCCACCAACAGACAGAATAGGATCTGGAGTAGCAACTTCATCAACAACGGTCGATGGTGTAGGAGGCAGATCGGAGAGGGTCACCGAGTTGACCTCGGAAAAGCTCTCAACGAAAACAGATGCCTCAATAGTGACATCAGAAGACAAACAGACCACGGTCTCCTCGTCAGGTATCACTGAACTAACACCGCCAACAGTTGCAGAGGAACTCGCCACAGAAGGCAGATCCGAATCCTGTGTGACAGAGTCACCACGTGCACCAGCAGAAATGTCTGCTACGGCACGGCTACCCTTACCCCGAGAACGAGGGGTTCTAGCTCTGGAAAGAACCACCTTGTTCACAGAAGCCCAGAATTTAGAGGACCAAACCCCACAAATACCACATGATTGGGCCTGAGTGCAATTGTTGCAAGTGACACATGTGGCATGAGAGTCGTCCACATGTTTCACCTGCAAACAAGAGGTACAAGGAATAGTCTTAGGCATTATATCAAAATAATAATCAAGCTTCCCGCTGACGGAAAACAGCACTAAGGTCGTGTTCACACGTGGGGGAAAGACAAGATAAAGTGTGAAGAGACAAGCAATAAAAATACAAATTAACATTAAATAATAATAACTTGGTAGCTTGATAAAAGGATACAATCCACTAGCACACTAAATATGTAGAATAAGTTGTTCACGAAGAATAAACAGCATAATTTAGCACGAGTCACAAAAATTTCCAACCATGTACAATGGCGGAAAATAAAGGAATTGACGTCACAGTTGTTGCGCATGCGCTCGGTAAACGCAAGAGGTGTGCAGAGAGAGTACCTGTAATTTCAAGCGCTGGTCTCGCTTGGCCCTTTTTTCGATCTTTTTCGTGCTTTTGCACTCTAGTACTTTTCCAACTCATTTGGAAAAGATTCTAAAAGCTTGAGTTAGTTCCGAAGTAGGGCTTGCACTTATGTTACAGCCATTTGTAAACAATTGTGAGTAGGTTGAAAAGAAATGGATTGGAGGAGGGTCCAATTTAATGGATAAAGGGTTAATATCTCTGGATCAAATTATCAGATTTACATAAAAAACTATACAGCACAGCACATCAGTAACCTGAATAAATATATAAAGTAACATGACAATCGGATTGATATTTTTTGAGTTATCTCATGCCAAAGGGATTGGAGGAATTTTCAATTTGAAGGATAAAGGGTTAATATCTCCAGATCAAATTATCAGATTAACACCAAAAACTATACAGCTCAGCACATCAGTAACCTAAACACAATTATAAAGTAACTTGACAATCCAAGCAATATGTTTCAAGTTATCAAATGCCAAAGGGATTGGAGGAATTTACAATTTGAAGGATAAAGGGTTAATATCTCAGGATTAAAATAACAGATTAACACCAAAAACTATACAGCTTGGTACATCAGTAACCTGAATACAAATATAAAGTAACTTGACAATCCAAGCAATATTTTTCAAGTTATCGAATGCCAAAGGGATTGGAGGAATTTACAATTTGAAGGATAAAGGGTTAATATCTCTGGATCAAATCATCAGATTTACACCAAAAACTATACAGCTCAGTACATCAGTAACCTGAACACAAATATAAAGTAACTAGACAATCCAAGCAATATTTTTCAAGTTATCGAATGCCAAAGGGATTGGTGGAATTTTCAATTTGAAGGATAAAGGGTTAATATCTCAGGATCAAATTATCCAATTTAAACCAAAAACTATACAGCTTGGCACATCAGTAACCTGAACCAAAATATAAAATAACTTGACAATCCAAGCAATATTTCTCAAGTTATCGAATGCCAAAGGGATTGGAGAAATTTTCAATTTGAAGGATAAAGAGTTAATATCTCAGGATTAAATTATCAGATTTACACGAAAAACTATACAGCTCAGCACATCAGTAACCTGAACACAAATATAAAGTAACTTGACAATCCAAGCAATATTTTTCAAGTTATCGAATGCCAAAGGGATTGGAGAAATTTTCAATTTGAAGGATAAAGGGTTGATATCTCAGGATCAAAATAACAGATTTACACCGAAAACTATACAGCTCGGCACATCAGTAACCTGAACACAAATATAAAGTAACTTGATAATCCAAGCAATATTTCTCAAGTTATCGGATGCCAAAGGGATTGGAGGAATTTTCAATTTGAAGGATAAAGGGTTAATATCTCAGGATCAAATTATCCGATTTACACCAAAAACTATACAGCTCAAAGGGTTAATATCTCAGGATTAAATTATCAGATTTACACAAAAAACTATACAGCTCGCCACATCAGTAACCTGAACACAAATATAAAGTAACTGGACAATCCAAGCAATATTTTTCAAGTTATCGAATGCCAAAGGGATTGGAGAAATTTTCAATTTGAAGGATAAAGGGTTAATGTCTCTGGATCAAAATAACAGATTTACACCAAAAACTATACAGCTCAGCACATCAGTAACCTGAACACAAATATAAATTTAGTAACTAGACAATCCAAGCAATATTTTTCAAGTTATCGAATGCCAAAGGGATTGGTGGAATTTTCAATTTGAAGGATAAAGGGTTAATATCTCAGGATCAAATTATCCAATTTACACCAAAAACTATACAGCTCGGCACATCAGTAACCTGAACCAAAATATAAAATAACTTGACAATCCAAGCAATATTTTTCAAGTTATCGAATGCCAAAGGGATTGGAGAAATTTTCAATTTGAAGGATAAAGGGTTAATATCTCAGGATTAAATTATCAGATTTACACGAAAAACTATACAGCTCGGCACATCAGTAACCTGAACACAAATATAAAATAACTTGACAATCCACGCAATATTTTTCAAGTTATCGAATGCCAAAGGGATTGGAGAAATTTTCAATTTGAAGGATAAAGGGTTAATATCTCAGGATCAAAATACCAGATTTACACCAAAAACTATACAGCTCGGCACATCAGTAACCTGAACACAAATATAAAGTAACTTGATAATCGAAGCAATATTTTTCAAGTTATCGAATGCCAAAGGGATTGGAGGAATTTTCAATTTGAAGGATAAAAGGTTAATATCTCAGGATCAAATTATCCGATTTACACCAAAAACTATACAGCTCGGCACATCAGTAACCTGAACACAAATATAAAGTAACTTGATAATCGAAGCAATATTTTTCAAGTTATCGAATGCCAAACAAATGGATACGGACGCCGGACGGACAGACGGATGGACAGACAGATGGACGGATGGATGGACAGATGGACAGACGGATGGAGAAAGGATGGACGAACGACAGATGATCACCCCGGATGCCGGCATTATGTGTACCATACATAGTATGAGTACACATAAAAATGTAAGTGGCCATGAATTTATCACCAGTGGACCACAAATTGTAATGAAAGTGTCAGTGACACTGTAGGTCAACTTAACAAACTTGAACTTGGTAAGTTACAAGTGAAATGGCAAAACTGAAGATCAATGGTACCAATGTTATTTGGTGAAATTTCAACAAAACAGCATTGTGTGTGCACAACCTCAAGAGTAATCCTTGAATTTATAAATGTGTGTAAGACTGGCTAAAGGAAGAATGTTGATACACAAATGCAGTAAGTTCAGAGGTTATTGTAAATGGCAACTTTTTTCACAGAAATGAATCAATAGCTCTTATCTAAAGGTCTCGCCCAATGTGCACACCAAGTTCAAAAAAAAATCCTGATAAATGTGGCCTGCAGGCCATGTCAAAGAGGAATGTTGATGCACAAATGCAATAAATTCAAAGACTGCTGCTAACAGCAACAGATTTTGATGGAAGTGAGAAGAAAATCAATAGCTCCTATCTTTGTCATCCTGCATAAGCATACAAAGTTTCAAAACAGCCTGATAATGAATGCACCCTCTGAGGCATGCCAAAGGAAGATGTTAATGCACAGATGCACTAAGTTTGAATGTCATTGCTTGTGGCAATGTTTTTTGTTTTTTTTATGGAAATTCATAAATATACCCTGCAGAGAGTGCAAAAGCGATAAGTTGCTACACAAATGCAGTAAGTTCAAAGGCTGGTGAAAACGACAATAATTTTTTAAAGGAAATGAAAATAAATGCGACCTGTGAGGTGTGCAAAAGGAAATTGTGGACGTTCTGTACGTACTAACGTACGGATGTGTACGTACATACATACATACGCCGACGGACGAGAAGTGATGGCAATAGCTCAGCTTGACTTTGTCAAGTTGAGCTAATAAATGTACCCTGTAGGGTGTGCTAAAGGGAAATATTGAGGTCTGACTAAACTAAGTTCTAAGAACGTTGGCAGCAGCAACATTTTTTGACGGAAACAGAAGAAAATCGATAGCTCCCATCTAGAGGTCTCCCCAAACAAGCATACCAGGTTTCAAAGCAATCCAATCATAAATGTGCCCTGTAGGGTGTGCCAAAGGGAAATATTGAGGTCTGACTAACCTAAGTTCTAAGAACGTTGGCCATGGCAACTTTTTTTGACGGAAATGGAAGAAAATTGATAACTCCCATCTAGACGTCACCCCAAACAAGCATGCCAGGTTTCAAAGCAATCCAATCATAAATGTACCCTGTAGGGTGTGCCAAATGGAAATATTGAGATCTTCTGACTAAACTAAGTTCTAAGAACGTTTGCCGCGACAACATTTTTTGACGGAAATTGAAGAAAATCGATAGCTCCCATCTAAAGGTCTCCCCAAACAAGCATACCAGGTTTCAAAGCAATCTGATCATAAATGGGCCCTGTAGGCTGTGCCAAAGGGAAATATTGAGGGCTGACTAAACTAAGTTCTAAGAACGTTGGCCGTGGCAACATTTTTTGACCGAAATTGACGAAAATCGATAGCTCCCATCTAGAGGTCACCCTAAACAAGCATACCAGGTTTCAAAGCAATCCAATCATAAACGTGCCCTGTAGGGTGTGCCAAAGGGAAATATGTGGTCTGACTAAACTGAGTTCTAAGAAGGTTGGCTGCGGCAACATTTTTTGACGGAAATTGAAGAAAATCGACAGCTCCCATCTAGAGGTCACCCCAAACAAGCATACCAAGTTTCAAAGCGATCTGATCATAAATGCGACCTGTGAGGTGTGCCAAAGGAAATTGTGGATGTACGTACTAATGTACTAATATACTAACGTACTAATGTACGTACGCCGACGGATGAGAAGTGATGGCAATAGCTCAGCTTGACTTTGTCAAGTTGAGCTAAGAGTTAAAAAATTTATAGTAATTTATATATTTTTTATACTTCCCAATGACCCAGACTAAGCTGGTGCTAACTCTTAAATATTTAGGGCCAAACACAAATTTTGCCCCTCAATCCCCAAAATTTGCATCAAAAACTGATTGCATGTCCTATATGGTCCTCGAAATTCCTGCTAATTGTCATTCTTACAACCAGTGCCTGGTAAGCGTTATGCACTCAGCGGGGAGGTACGAGTTCACAACTCATGGGAGGGCCATCGCCGCCTGGGTCATTTGTAAGTATAAACAAGCCAAGACCAATACCGGGTCTGGACCTGCGTCGCTGCATGCAATTGACCTGAAAATTAGATACACGATACAACTCATCATTATGAAGCAACATACCAAATATAAAATCATTCCCTTTCATAGAAGCCAAGAAAACTTTCGGACGGACTGACGGACGTACAGATGGACTGATGGACGGACAGACGGACGGACGGACAGAGTTGAGCGGTTACTAGACCTTCTCTGCCACTGGCGACGCAGGTAATAAAAATATATAAATTACTATAAATTTTTTAACATTTTTATACTGTACTAATGACCCAGACTTAGCTGAATAGTAAAAAGGTTGGAGGGCAGAGGACATAAAGGAAAATCTAATAGGCTCAACTACATATAACAGAAATATCCCCTTGAGGAGAAAAGGAGAGATAGGCTTTACATGTATCTTTCTTATTTGCATCAAAAAAGAAAGACACAACACCACTCTGCAATTGGGCACAATAACATCAATGATCTCTATTAACATCCAGTATAACCCGTTATACTAATTATTTTTAAAGGAAAGCCAATAAATAAAGGAAGTCCAGAGAAATGAGACTCTTTATACTCATTAAAAGTGTCCGAGGATTGTATATTAATGCCCGTGTGACACATGACATATACAAATGCTTCACACCGAGCTGCACTTTAAAAATATTACATAGATGAGTAAACATTAGCTTTACACTTTAAAACCATCCCGGTACCAACTCGGAATTACTGACTCCAGGGGAGGTATTCCCTTGCTTTTCACTATAAAGCAGGTGACTTAAGGGAACACCCTCCTCCACCCCCCCCCCCCACCCCACCTTCCCCTTGCCCTGGATCAAATACTCCAGAGCGAAGAGGGCAGCACGACAGAGTCACTGCCGGAACAGAAAACCTACATAACTATAGTTGCAACTGTTTAGTGGATGACATTCTGAGCAACTGATAACGGACCTAAACAATGCAGATCTCCAGAAATGGACTCAATATTTCTGAGATAAAAATTTGTGAAAGTGGAAGGCTGAGACCAATATGCAGCCTTCATTAGATCTGTAATAGCAACACTATTAGCGTAAGCCCAAGATGTTGATAGAGCTCTTACTTCATGAGCTGAAATCTTAAGCACAGACTGCTGAGTTGAAGATAATTTGCCATAAGCAGTACGGATAGTTAATTGAATCCACCTAGCAACAGAATGGACCATAATGTCCTTTCTATTAGGCATCAGAGACAGAAAGAAACGCTTACATCCCTTTCTGATGAACTCAGATCTACATTTATAAATACGTATAGCTCTAACAGGACAGAGTAAACGCCTATGCCCGTCTGAAGATGGAAGAGCCTTAATAACAATAGGTTCCGGATACTTATTAGGAGCCTGATTTTTAGCCAAAAATCCAACATTAGTAGTGAAGGTAATAGTATTACCAATGCTACGATAGTGAGAATCATTCACAGATAGTGCATGAAGCTAACTGACTCTTCCAGCCGAAGAGAAGGCTAAGAGAAAAGCAGTCTTATAAGATAAGAATTTGAAGTCCACCGTGTTAAGAGGCGTTTCTTTTAGCTTAAGAAGAACCCAAGCTAAATTCCACTAAGGAATTAATCTAAGGGTTCTAGGTCTATTTATCGAAAAGTTTCTTACTAACTTAGATAAAGAGACATTAGATCCAATCAGTAAACTATCATGGTGTGCATAGGTATCGGATAGCATAGACCTATAGCCCTTAATGGTAACAGGCTGCAGTTTGATCTCATCAAACAAGTAGACTAGAAAATTTGCAATGTCTGGAATGGAGGGATCATAAATATCTACAGAATGATCCCTACACCACTGACAAAAGACCTTCCACTTAGTAGCATAATTTAGCGAAGAGGAGGTCCTCCTACAGTTAGAAATCGCGTCCACTGCTTGTCCTGTAAAATGCTTGCCGTGCAAGAAGGCCGCACAACGGAAATACCTGAGTAGATTTATCCACGGTCTCTGTGGAGACAGAGATGCTACCAACAGAATTTTGCATTGAGATTGTTTTATCTTGAGCAGTATCTGCTGAATCAACGGCACTGGAGGATACGCATATCCTATCATTCTGTCCCACGAGATCAATAGAGCGTCTACTGCAAATGCTCGAGGATCCAGACATGGTGACACATACGTCTGCAACTGATAGTTGAGATGCGTCGCAAATAAGTCTATCATTGGCCGCTCCCATTGGTAGCAAATCTGATTGAATACGCATTTGTTGAGAGTCCATTCTGGCGGCAACAAGCGACCCCTCCGTGAAAGGGAGTCTGCTAATACGTTCAGACGACCCGGAATATGACGGACCGATAGGAGAACCTGATGTTCTAGTACAAACAGAAGGAATCTTTCCGTTAAATTGAATAACGGAATGGAATGAGTGCCTCCCTGATTCCAAATATACGCTACTACCGTCGTATTGTCGGACAGAATTTGCACGTGTGCATTCTGAATAACGTTCATCCAATGACGTAGCGCAAGCCAAATTGACATCATTTCTATGATGTTTATGTGCTTGCTTAGGAACTGCGGATCCCAAAGACCCTGGCACTTCGAATCTGTTGGACTCAGTGTTGTGCCCCAACCTGTTTGACTGGCATCCGTCATAATTGTAAAACTCGGATCCGGCAATTGCAGTGGAACTTCCTGAGTTAACCACTGAATATCTGCCCAAGTCTAAATCTCTTGTTTCACTTAATTTGACAAAAGGATGTCCGTATCGAGTGAATGAATCTTCGCCCTCCAATTCTGAGTCAGAAAGATTTGGAGAGGACGAGTGCGTAGCCGCCCCATTGGAATAAGATCCGCGGCAGCTCCGCACAGACCTATCAGTCTCATCAATTCTCTCACTGTAACTTTGTCTCAGTGAAGACAATAGCGAGCGTAACAACTGATTAATTTCGCTTTGGTTGAAGGGAGGCGAACGAGATTGTTGTGCGTCTCGAAGCTCAACCCCAGGTGGGTGAATGACTTGGACGGCACCAGATCCGACTTCTCTTCGTTTACTATGAAACCGAGACGTCGGAGCAATAGAAGCAGATTCTGCACATCATTCTGAAGCGTTAACTCGTTGCCGTACCTCTGAAGAATGTCGTCCAGGTAGGCCGACGTTACCACAGACGAATGAGCTCGGAAATGAGTCATTACCGAGTTCATTATTCGAGTGAAAGCCCACACGCTAGATTCAGACCGAAGCACATTGCTCGGAACTGATACATGACTCCTAGGACGCCAAAGCGAAGATACTTTCTGAATGCCGGATGTACCATGACGTGAAAGTAAGCTTCCTTGAGGTCTATGCTCGTAGCATAGTCGCTCACCCGAATGCTCGCTCTGACCGATCAGATGGTCTCCATATAGAATTTTGGAGCCACGATCAGCTTGTTTATCCAGCACAGATCTATGTCTGGACGGAACGAGTCGTCTGGTTTCGGAACCAGAAAAAGATGGCTGTAGAAACCTGGAGATTCCTGGTTTTCTACGACCTGTATCGCGTTCTTCGCCAGAAGAGACTGGACTTCTGATAGAAGCAAGCCTCTCTTCTGTGGATTTGACAGAAGCTGAGTCCATCTTGGACTTCGCGTTAACGGAGGTTTTCCTTTGAAGGACAATTTTAGTCCTTCCGAAATCGCCCCTCAAACCCAAGGGTCCTCCGTAATTAATTCCCAATTGCTTGAAAAACTCGACAGTCTTCCGATAGAGGTTTATACCATCACCTCCTGGACCTGTAGGGTTTGCAGAAGGAGAAACCATGTCCTCCACGGCCCGCACCTCGCGCCGTCGACCTAGGGGCATCTGACCGGTTGTCTCGGCCAGCATTACGGCCCCTACCTGAGTCGCTACCTTGACGGTCTCTGGAGTAAGACCTAGAGGATGCATAGGAACCTCTATAGGAACTTACCCTCGATGTATTCGTCCCAGAAGGGCCTGTCCTACTCTTCTCTGCTGAATCCAACTTTTTGGAAGCAGATTTAAATAGCAGAGAGTCTGAAGCTTTCTTAGTCAACTGATCATAGATTGCGGAAAGCTTGCCATCGAAGAGAAGCTCTCCGGAGACTGGAGCAACTCTGAGAGAGTTTTTCACCTTACTATCCACGTGCGTGGATGTAGCCAGGGCCACGTCACGTCTAACCAACTCCAGATTTGCCACTGAAAGGGCGGAGTTATACGTGGAGAATGCTATGGCCCTCAACAGAACTCTTAAGGAGGTTTGTACGTCCTGGAATTCTTGTCCTTCAAGGCATAATGATAACGCTCTGGTAAGGTGATCTGCGTACGATAATGCATCTAAGTTAGCCCTATTAGACGTTATTGTCATTTCCAACGTCGTGGTTGGAATTGCCATAGCCGACGGCATGGATAATTCTGGGTCTTCGGCCTGGTCGTCTAGATGCAGAGGAACTCTCTGAATGCCCTGTCCTGCCATTTCAAATTTATTCCTTGAACTGATGAAAGGCAGATGTAGAGCACTTGCTGATAAGAAACCGGACCTGCCCGTTTTGGTAGCAAGTTTATATATAGCGTCATTCAATAGTTCAAATGTCCGTGAGACATTTCTGGGCTGTGTCGGAAACTCAGGACGGTGTCCCTAAACCGTTTAAAGAATTCAGTGTCCAGTGGCGCTATCAGTCTCTTATCCGGCAACGCAGCATTTTGGCCCGGAGGAACAACTTCAGGAAGATAATGCCGGATGAACTCTACGGCAATTTTATGTTGTTCCGAAAGGGAAACATCCTACTCCTCCGTATCCCTTTCGCCATCCTGTCGGACCACTTGTAAATCTCGGTCGTCTGTGCCTGAACCTGCAGCGTAACGTACCGACCCAGCTTCTTCGGATAATTCCTGATCCGACAGAGTTTCTGCCGGTTGCTGGGATGCTGCAATAATCTGTGCTATGTGCGATAGCACGTCCGTAACGGAGACCTGTGGAGCTGCGGTCTTACGGGATTTAGCCACTGGAAGCTCCTTGCACACTGACTCCTGCATACTTCTTTTATGCGAACGTCTGGAGTATGAAGGCCTTGTATCCCTGGCTACTGGATGGCGTGACCTGGTCGCCGTGGAATCCCTGGTAGGCGAGGCTGGCTGGATATCACTGGTCACGTAGTCAAGGTGCGGTCGTGTGTGCTGCCGTGAGGATGAGCAGTCTCTCTTGACCGTCTATATAACAGAGCATCCCGAGCGGTGGATGTATGCTCCGACTGAGGAACGTTATGTACCACAACATCTGGGCCCAGATGTTGTTGTACAAGAGAGGGATCTCTCTCACTCGCAGCCCAGATGGACCTGGACGAGCTAGGAACCGGACTAACAGGCTTCCTCCGTACCATCCTCGTATCCGTCGTCACTGGGTGTGCACGTTGTATATTTATAGTACTCGCATCACCCAAATCTCCTTCCTGGACCGCAATGGACAAACCCGGCTGCCGAGCCATTCGTTGAATGGTCGCTACACTGGGCGAGCTAGCTGACGCCAAAGCCGTCGATCATACTTGGGACCTCTTTGGCAATTGACGTATCTGCATGAGCGCTTTTGCTGCTAGCTCTTCATTTGACTGTGACGAAGGAAGCGCACTTTTCGAAGACATCACGGAAACATCACCCTGTTCTTGTTCCTCTGAAAAAGAGATTGAAAAACTAGTGACCCTGCAGAGAGAGGACCCGCATGGACCTCTCCCAGCTAACAACATACAGTGACACACATCTCCAACGTTTATCATCCCAACTGACACACACTGAGCAAGGGTTAGTGCGAGTACACTGACTACAATTAATACACTGATCATGAGAATCAGAGGAAGATTTCCTCGCATTACAATTTGAACAATAATCTTTCATTGTGAAAGTTAAAAAATTTATAGTAATTTATATATTTTTTATACTTACCAATGACCCAGACTTAGCTGGTGCTAACTCTTAAATTCTAGGGCCAAACACAAATTTTACCCCCCAATCCCCAAAATTTGCATCTAAAACCGAAAATTACATGTCCTATATGGTCCTCCATACCTTTTCTCCAGTGTGCATGCGCAGTGTCAAGGAGGTCTCGAAATTGGCGCCAAAAGTCATTCTTACAAGCAGTACCTGGAAAAGCGTTATGTACTCAGCGGGGAGGTATGAGTTCCGAACTCATGGGAGGGCCATCCCCGTCTGGGTCATTGGTAAGCATAAAAAATATATAAATTACTGTACATTTTTTAACATTTTTATACTGTACCAATGACCCAGACTTAGCTGAATAGTAAAAAGGTTGGAGGGCCTAGGACATAAAGCAATCCAATAACTCAACTATATATATACAGAATTATCCCCTCAAGGAGAAATAGGCTTTACATTTATCTTTCTATTCTGCATCAAAACGAGAAAGACACAACACCATTCTGTACTTGAGCATAATACCATCACTGATGTCTATTAACCTCCAGTATAATCCATGGTAATTATGGTAATTATTTTTAAAGGAAAGCCGATAAATAAAGTAGTCCAGATAAATGAGACTCTTAAATTCATTAAAAGTGACCGTTAATTGTATATTAACGTCTGCATGATATGTGACATATACAAATACTACACACCGAGGTACAGTTAAAAATATTACATGGATGAGTAAAAAGATTATCTTTACACTTTAAAAATCATCCCGGTACCGACTAGAATTACTGGCTCTAGGGGAGGTATTCCCTTGCTTTTCACTATAAAGCAGGTGACCTAAGGGAACACCCCCCCCCCCCCCTTCCCCTTGCCCTGGGTCAAATATCCCAGAGCGAAGAAGGCGGCAGCACAGAGTCACTGCCGGAACCAAAAGCCTACACAACTATAGTTGCAACTGCTTAGTGGATGACATTCTGAGCAACAGATAACGAACCTAAACAATGCCGGTCTCTAGAAATGGACTCAATATTTCTGAGGTATAAATTCGTGCAAGTGAAAGGCTAAAACCAATATGCAGCCGTCATTAGAACTGTAATAGCAACGCTATTAGCATAAGCCTCTGAAGAAGAAAGAACTCTTACTTCAAGAGCTAAAATCTTAATTGCAGACTGCTGTGTTGAAGATATTATCATAAGCAGTACTGAAAGCTAATAGAATCCATCTAGCTATAGAATGGACCGAAATGTGGAGGAAGCTTCCACAGCATAAGCCACAACAGACACCTGAATAGATTAATGCACGGTCTTTGTGGAGACAGAGGTGCTACCAACAGAATTGCATTGAGATTATTTAACTTAAGCAATATCTGCTGAATCAACGGCGCTGGAGGATACCCATATCCTATTATCCCGTCTCGCGAGATGGATAGAGCGTCAACTGCAAACGCTCGAGAATCCGAACATGTTGACACATACACCTGCAACTGATTGTTGAGATGCGTCGCAAAAAAGTCCATCATTGGCCGCTCTCATAGGTAGCAAATCTGATATAAATACTCGTTATTAAAAGTCCATTTGACTGCAACAAGCGGCTCTTTCGTGAAAGGGAGTCCGCTAATACGTTCCGACGACCCAGAATACGACGGACCGATAGGAGAACTTGATGTTCTAGTACCAACAGAAGGATTCATTCCGTTACAGTGAATAACAGAATGGAATGAGTACCTCCCTAGTTCCGAAAATACGCTTATACCGTCGAATTGTCGGACAGAATTGCCTGTGGGCATTCTGGATAACATTCATGCAATGACGTAACGCAAGCCAAAATAACATCAATTCCTGATGTTTATGTGCTTGATTAGGAACTACGGATCCCAAGGACCCTGGCACTTAAAAACCGTTGGGCTCAATGTTGGGTCCCAACCTATTTAACTGGCATCCGTCAAAACTGTAAAACTCGGATCTGGCAATTGCAGTGGAAGTTATTTCCCTGAATAAACCACTGAATATCTGCCCAAGTCTGAATCTGTTTCACTTGACTTACAAGAGGATGTACGTAACGAGCGAAAGAATCTTCACCCTCCAACTCTGTTCTTTTTGAGTCAAAAAGATTTGGAGAGGACAAGGGCGTAGCCGCCCCATTGGAATAAAATCCGCGGCAGCGCCACACAACCCTATCAGTCTGATGAATTCTCTCGCTGTAACTTTGTCTGAGTGAAGACAATAGCGAGCGTAACAACTGATTAATTTCGCTCTGGTTAACGGCAGACGAACGAGATTGTTGTGCGTCTCGAAGCTCATTCCCAAGTGGGTGAATGACTTGGATGGCACCAGATCCGACTTCTCCTTGTTTATTATAAAACCGAGAAGTCGGAGTAATAGAAGCAGATTCTGCACATCGTTCTGAAGCGTTAACTCGTTGCCGTACCTCTGAAGAATGTCGTCCAGGTAGGTCGACGTTACCACAGACGAATGAGCTCAGAAATGTATCATTACCGAGTTCATTATTCCAGTGAAAGCCCAGGACGCTAGGTTCAAACCAAAGCACATCGCTCGGAACTGATATACAACTCCTAGGACTGCGAAGCGTAGATACTTTCTGAATGTCGGATGCACCATGACGTGAAAGTACGCATCCTTGAGATCTATGCTTGTAGCATAGTCGTTCACCCGAATACTCGCTCTGACTGATCGAATTGTCTCCATATAGAACTTCGGAGCGACGATCAGCTTGTTTATCCAGCTCAGATCTATGACTGGACAGAACGAGCCGTCTGGAACCAGAAACAGATGGCTGTAGAAACCCAGTGATTCCTGGTCTTCTACGACCTCTATCGCGTTCTTCTCCAGAAGAGACTGTACTTCTGATTGAAGAGCATCTCTTTTCTGCGGATTGACGGAAGCTGAGTCCATTTTGGACTTCGAGTTAATGGAGGCTTTCGTTTGAAGGATATTCTTAGTCCTTCCGAAAATACCCCTCGAACCCAGGGGTCGTCCGTAATTGACGCCCAATTGTTTATAAAACTCGACAATCTTCCGCCTACCGGAACACAATAGAGGTTCATACCATCACCTCCTGGACCTGCGAGGCTTGCGGAAGGAGAAACTACTTCCTCCACGACCCGCACCTCGCCCCGTCGGCCTAGGGACGTCTGACCGGTTATCTCGGCCAGAATAACGTCCCCCACATGAGTCGCTGCCTTGACGGTCTCTAGAATAAGACCTAGAGGACGCATAGGAACCTCTATAGGAACTTCTCTTGGGCATACTTGTCCCAGAAGTGCCTGTCTTACTCTTTTCTGCTGTATCCGACTTTTTAGAAGCGGATTTGAATAGCAGAGAATCCGAAGCTTTCTTAGTTATCTGATCATAGATTGCTGAAAGCTTGCCGTCGAAGAGAAGCTCTCCGGAGACCAAAGCGACTCTGAGAGAGTTTTTCACCTTACCATCCACGTGCGTGGATGTAGCTAGGGCCGCGTCAGGTCTAACCAACACCAGGTTTGCCACTGAAAGGGCAGAGTTATACGTGGAATAAGCTATTGCCCTTGAAAGAACTCTCAAGGAAGATAGTACATCCTGGAATTCTTTCCCTTCAAGGCGTAATGAAAACGCTTTAGTAAGGTGATCTGTGTACGATAATGCATCTAAGATAACTCTGTTAGACATTATTGTCGTTTCCAACATCGCGGTTGAAATTGACATAGACGACGGTATACATCATTCTAGATCTTCGACCTGATCGTCTGAACGCAGAGGAACTCTCGGTATGCCCTGTCCTGCCGTTTCGAAATTATTCCTTGAATTGATGAAAGGCAGATGTAGAGCATTCGCCGATAAGAAACCTGACTTGCTCATTTTGGTAGCAAGCTTATATATAGCGTCCTACAATAGTTCAAATGTTCTTGTGACATTATTGGACTGTGCCGGAAACTCAGGGACGATGTCCCTAAACCGATAAAATTATTCCGTGTCCAGTGACGCTAACAGTTTCTTATCCGGCATCACAGCCTTTTGGTCCGACAGAACAACTTCTGAAAGATAATGCCGGATGATATCTACGGCAACTTTATGTTGTTCCGAAAGGGAAAAAACCAACTCCTCGGTATCCCTTTGCCATCCTGTTGGACCACTTGAAATTCTCGGCCGTCCGTACCTGATGCTTCAGCAGAGCGTACCGACCCAGCGTCGTCAGATAAATCCTGATCCGACAGAGATTCTGTCATCTGCTGGGTTGCTGCGATAATTTGTGCTATTTGTAATAGCACGTCCGTTACGGAGACCTGTGGAGCAGCGGTCTTACGTTACTTAGCCGCTGAAGACTCCCTGGACGTTAACTCCTGCATATTTCTTATGCGAACGTCTGGAGTCTATAGGCCTCGTATTCCTGACTACCGGATGGCATGACCTGGTCGCCGTGAAATCCTTGGTCGGCGAGACTGGCTAGATAGCAGTGGTCATGTAGTCAAGGTGCGGTTGTGTGCCCTGCCGTGAGGATGAGGAAGCCATTACAGCAGTCTCTCTGGACTGTCTATATAACGGAGCGTCCCGAGCGGTGGACGTATGCTCCGAATGAGAAACATTTGTACCACAACATCTGTTCTCAGATGTTGTTGTACGAGAGAGGGACCTCTCTCACTCGCAGCCCGGGTGGACCTGGACGAGCTAGGAACCAGACTTAAAGGCTTCCGTACCCTCCTAGTATCCATCGTCACTGGGTGTGCACGTAGAATATTTTATAGTGCTCGCATCACCCAAATCTCCTTCCTGGACCGCAACGGACGAACCCGGTTACCGAACCATTCGATGAATGGACGCTACACCGGGCGAGGCGGACGCCAAAGCCGTCGATCCTACTTGGGACCTCTTAGGCAATTGACGTAATATCATGAGCATTTATCCGCTAGCTCTTCATTTGACTGTGACGACGGAAGCACACTTTTTGAAGACATCACAGAAAATCACCGCATTCTTATTCCTGAATGAGGCCTGAGGAGCCGTGACTTACATAATATCCACTGGCAGCTCCAGGGACGTTCATTCCTGCATTTATATAATATGCGAACGTCCCATCAGGAAAGACCTCATATCCTTGGCTAACAGATGAAGTAACCTGGTCGACAATATTCCCTGGTCGGCAAAGCAGGAGCTCTAGGAACGTTCATTCCTGCATTTATATAATATGCGAACGTCCCCTGAAACTCAGTGGTTACAAGCCAAGGTGCAGTGGTGTGTGTTGACATGAGGATGAGGAAGCCCATAACACAGCCAGTTCGGACTGTGTATGTGACGGAACGTCCCGAACAGGAGGATTGGACGTATGTTCCGACTAACAAACAAACATACAACAACATTGCGGCTCAAATGTAGTTGTAAGAGAGAGGGGGCCTCTCTCGCTCGCGGTCCGGATAGACCTGGACGAGCTAGCTACTAGACTGACAGGCTTCCTCCGTACTATCCTCGGATCCGTCGTTGCTGGGTGTGCACGTTCCAAGTTTATAGTGCTCGCATCACACTGCTTCCCAGAACCGTAACGGACAAACCCGGCTGCCGAGCAATGCCTTCGATCCTACTAGGGACCTCTTCGGCAATTGTCGTATTACCCTGAGCACTTAGCCGCTAGCCCTAACACTGCAACGATGGAAACACACTTGTTGAAGACATCACGAAAACATCACTCTGAATTCTGAAAAATAAAATGATAATAAAGAGTAACCCTACGGAGAGAGGACCGGTATGAACCCCTCCCCGCAAACACAATATCGTGACACATGCCTCCAACGTTGTCATTTCAATCAACACACACAGAGCAGGAATTAGTGCGAATACATTGAACCTGAGAATTAGAGGAAGATATCCTCGCATTATAAATAAAAAAATATTTTTTCATCAATAAAAAATACACAGTCATATTCGTTGCACTATCCCTTGAAATAAAGATACATAATATAACATAATCCATTATAATCTTTGAAAGAAAATAATTTTCAAAAAAAAAAAAAAATTTTGAAAAAATTTTCCAGAAGAGCCCAAGTTCCCAATGGGAACACTGAGCCCAAATGGATCCCAAAAAAGCCTAAGTGTGGACAAAATTTTTTAAAACATTTCAAAAAATTAATGCAACACTTACATACGATATTAAAGTATCTTGCTATGTCTAAACTAATGTAAAGACAAGAAATCACTATCAGCAGTAACCTTTGTCAATGTAAAAAAGAAGTTGTACAAAAACCGGAAACATGACTCCAGGCACTGATAAACATGGCCCAAAATCAGTTACCAATTTAAACACTATCTGATGCAAAACAGAAATTTCCCTGGAAGAAACTGCAGAACATCAGATGGTAGATGCAGATCACAATGCCTAAACACCTAAGAGTGAGGACGTCAACACGGGGAAAAGAACAGAAATTCATTCTGTTACGAAGCCAAAACTCCCAAGAAATTTTAGTAATAATTATTACAGAAAATATGCCAAAGACATGGGAGAATAGCAAGGGGGGAATAAAGGAAAGGGAGAGAGGCAACACTGATCAAGTAGTGGAACTTTCATAGCAAGAATGATAACAACAGGCTCATGCCTCGAAATTAGGGAACATAACATAATTTCATAAAAAAATTTTAGGTTCCAGCCCTGATTATTTCCTGCCACTGAATTTTCCTCTCATCCTTCTATTTCCACTTTAGATCCACCATTTCTCTCATATTTATGTGTCTGGCATCATTTAAACTGAGATTTACAAGCACAAATATCAGTCAGATGTGAACTGATGAAGGGCCAACAAAGAATGACTTTTGGCGCCAATTTCGAGACCTCCTTGACACTGTGCATGGGCAGTGGAGGAAAGGTATGGAGGACCATATAGGACATGTAATTTTCGGTTTTAGATGCAAATTTTGGGGATTGGGGGATACAATTTGTGTTTGGCCCTAGAATTTAAGAGTTAGCACCAGCTAAGTCTGGGTCATTGGTACAGTATAAAAATATTACAAACAGTCATAGTACTCGCACCAAACCTTGAAAACAAAGATACATAATAAAATAATCCATTATAACATTTCGAAAAAATAATTCAAAAAGAAAAAATTCCCAATGGGAACGATGAGCCCAAATGGATCCCAAAAAAGCCTAAGTGTGGACAAAATTTTTTAAACCATTTCAAAAAATTAATGTAACACTTACGGACAATATTAATGTATCCTGCTATGAATTGAACTAAGCAGAAGACAAGTAATCACTATCAGAAGTAACCGTTGTCAACATAAACACCAAGAGGCCCCAAGGAGCCTGAGGGCACTCACCTGACATGGTAGCCTAAATATCAACCCAGAGAATTGATTTCAACAAGTTGCATCTACTCCTCCTAAGAAAAGCTTATACCAAATATCCAAAGATTCTAACCAGTGGATCTAAAAAAAAAAGATTTTTAATGAATATTCCTCATATTGAACTAAGTCATAATTCAGGCTCCCACAGGGAGCCCATATATGAACTCAGGGACTTGGCTTTAACAAACTTGAATCTCATCCCCCTAAGGATGCTGCACACCAAATATCAAAACATTCCGACTGCAGGATCTGAAGAAGAAGATTTTTTAAAGAAAATTCATCAAGTTAAAATTCAAGCTCCCACAGTGAGTCCAAATATGGACCTAGGGACATGGCTTGAACAAACTTGAATCTCACCCCCTAAGGATGCTGCACACCAAATGTCAAAACATTCTGAAGAAGATTTTTAAAGAAAATTCCTCATTTTCAACTAAGTTATAATTTGGGCTACCACAGTGAGCCCAAATATGAACCCAGGGACTTGGCTTGGACAAACTTGAATCTCACCCCCCTAAGCATGGTGCATACCCAATATCAAAAGATTCTGCCTGCTGAATCTTGAGAAGAAGATTTTCAAAGAAATTTGCCTGAAATGCACTAAGTTCAAATTTGGGCTCCTATACTGAGCCCAAATATAAACCCAGGGGGCCGATTTGAACAAACTTGAATCAGATCCACCCCACAATGTTGCATACCAAATATCAAAAGATTCTGACTGCTGGATCTGGAGAAGAAGATTTTTGAAGAAATTTGCCTGAAATACACTAAGTTCGAATTCGAGCTTCTATAGTGAACCCAAATATGAATCTAGGGAGCCAATTTGAATCAGATCCACCCCACAATGTTGCATACCAAATATCAAAAGATTCTGCCTGCTGGATTTGGAGAAGAAGATTTTTGAAGAAATTTGCCTGAAATGCACTAAGTTCAAATTTGGGCTCCTATACTGAGCCCAAATATAAACCCAGGGGGAGGGGGGGGGCGATTTGAACAAACTTGAATCAGATCCGCCTCACAATGTTGCTTACCAAATATGAAAAGAGTCTGCCTGCTGGATCTGGAGAAGAAGATTTTTTAAGAAATTTACCTGAAATGCACTAAGTTCGAATTCGAGCTTCTATAGTGAGCCCAAATACGAATCTAGGGAGCCGATTTGAACAAACTTGAATCAGATCCACCCCACAATGTTGCATACCAAATATCAAAAGATTCTGCCTGCTGGATCTGGAGCAGAAGATTTTTTTAAGAAATTTGCCTGAAATGCACTAAGTTCGAATTTGGGCTTCTATAGTGAGCCCAAATATGAATCTAGGGAGCCGATTTGAACAAACTTGAATCAGATCCACCCCACAATGTTGCATACCAAATATCAAAAGATTCTGTCTGCTGGATCTGGTGAAGAAGATTTTTGAAGAAATTTGCCTGAAATGCACTAAGTTCGAATTCGAGCTTCTATAGTGAACCCAAATATGAATTTAGGGAGCCAATTTGAACAAACTTGAATCAGATCCACCCCACAATGTTGCATACCAAATATCAAAAGATTCTGCCTGCTCGGTCTGGAGAAGAAGATTTTTTAAGAAATTTGCCTGAAATGCACTAAGATTGAAATCGGGCTCCTATACTGAGCCCAAATATGAACCCAGGGGGCCGATTTGAACAAACTTGAATCAGATCCACCCTACAATGTTGCATACCAAATATCAAAAGATTCTGCCTGCTGGATCTGGAGAAGAAGATTTTTTAATCTTTTTCCCATTGCCTACAGTGTTAAAAAGTGCTGACTCAGCACTTTTTCAAAGCCCTGAAAAAAGTACCTTGTGATGAAACCGATAGGGATTTTTTTAACCATTCTATTCTACTGGATAAAAGTAAGCTTTATACAAAATAAGAATTCTCTGTGCCCTGTAGTTTTGGAGATATGGCAGTTTTAAGGTTTTTCTTATTTTTAGCTCCCGAGGTTCCCACGGGGCAATGAGAAAATTTTTTTTTGCATCAATCAACTACTTATGACCCATTATCATCTCATATCAAATTTGGTTCAAATCGACCTCACGGTTCAGAAAATAGATTTTAGGCGTGGCCAAAATTTTTGCCCCGCCCATAACGATGGCAAATAAAGCCCAACAAACTTCTCTTGAACAAATTTGATTCTACACCTTAAAAGGAAGCTGCATACCAAATATCAAGTCTCTGCTACTGCCTGTTCATGAAAAGAAGATTTTCAAAGATTTTGGTGCCCCTTGGGGGGGCGTGGTCCCACCCAGGAGGAGGGGCAACTTCATTTTAACAAATCTGAATTGACATTAGGTAATAAACACTTACCGAACATTTGAAAAATATTGGGCCAGTGGTTTCTTCGGAGAAGTTGGTTTTGTAAAGTTTACGCCAGACGATGACGGACGCCGGATGACGGACGGACGACAGACGGAAAGCGATTAGTAAAGCTCACCTTGAGCTTCGCTCAGGTGAGCTAAAAGGTGTACAAAAACCGGAAACATGACTCCAGGCACTGGTAAACATAGCTCGAAATCAGTTACCAATTTAAACACGATCTGATGCAAAACAGAGGCTTCCAGAGAAGAAACTGTAGAACATCAGATGGTAGATGCAGACCAAAATGCCTAAACACCAAAGGGTGAGGACGTAAACATGGGGAAAAACAGAATATTTATTCTGTTACCAAGCCAAAACTCCCAAGAAATTTTAGGAATCAACATTACAAAAAATATGCCAAAAGGATGGGAAAATAGCTAGGGGGGAATAAAGGAAAGGGAGAGAGGAAACACTGATCAAACAATGGTACATTCATAGCAAGAATGACAACATCAGGGCCATGCCTCGAAAATAGGCAACATGAAATAATTTCGTAAAAAAATTATAAGTTACAGCCCTGAACATTTCCTGCCACTGTTTCTTCCTCTCATCCTTCTATTTCCTCCTTAGATCCACCATTTCTCTCATAATTATGTGTCTGGCATCATTTAAACCGAGATTTACAAGCACAAATATCAGTGAGATGTAACTAAACTGAGGGCCAAACAAAGAATGACAATTGGCGCCAATTTTGAGACCTCCTTGACACTGTGCATGCACAGTGGAGTAAAAGTATGGAGGACCATATAGGACATGTAATTTTCGGTTTTTGATGCAAATTTTGGGGATTGGGGTGGCAAAATTTGTGTTTGGCCCTAAATATTTAAGAGTTGGCACCAGCTAAGTCTGGGTCATTGGTAGAGTATAAAAATATGCTAATTTAGACTTAATAGAAAAATGATAAATTTAAAAAAATTTGTATATTTCTAACACAAATTTTGCCCCCTCCCCCCCCCCCCCCTCTCCCAAATTTGCATACAAAACCGAAAAATTCAAGTCCCGTCTGATCCTCCATACTTTTGTTAAATGCACATGCGCGGTAACCAGAAACGTACCGAAATTGGCACAAATCTTCATTCTTTGTTTGGCCCTAAGTCAGTAAACAATGATTTGACATCTATGCTTCAAATCTCCTTTTTTGAGGATTCCAGACACAAATCAGTGAAAGAATTGATGGATTCAAGGCTATAAATGGATGATGGAAGTGGTTTGAGACGTTCAGCACTGTAACTTTACATTAAGGGGATGTCCAACCTAACTTGGGTCAAATTTCATGCAGTTTTCTTCCAAGAAATGCTTTGAATGAAACATAGAACCTGCAGAAACTGGAATTTGCCATGGAACTGCTGCCATGTGTAAACAGCACCACCTGAAAGTCTGCTATGGCATAAGTAAGAGAACAGAATTTTTACAATAAAATACCTCAAAATAAAATAACAGCTGTATTCTATAAACATTGAAGTACATACTCGAAGAAATCTTTTCCTAATTCATGAAAGCAAAAAAGATTGAGACTAAATGTTATAAGTGGAGTGCTCACTGACTGAAGGCAGACATTTTCTTTTGTTTATGTTTTGATTTGGGGAGTTCAACAAAGGTCAACTTGAAGGAGTCCACTAGAAGAAGTATGGAAGGACAAAAGAGTGTCTCCCAATATAAAGATGTATGTGTCACTGTGGTGGTTTGGAAAGAAACTATGATATTCTCCTATGTAGAATGCACTGCAAAGTCATACATTGTAGCTGAATAAATATATTTACCAACCCCTTGCACTGTAACACCTTTTATCCCATGCATCAATTTGATAGTGAAGAAATTGTTGAATTTGTCTGGTTTATCAATAAGTAACATAGCTTCGTTTACTCTTGGACACCAATACACTCATGATATCTGTTGGAGAAGAAATAAGGGAAACTGTAACCTGTCACTGCAATAAACCATCTAATATACTTAAAAGTACATTGTTATTGAAAACACATCAAATCAACCTTACATAACCATTATGGCATGTACTTTTCGGAAGGAGGCTTATTGGCATATTGAGATCAGAAGGGCACATCAGAGGGTCTCACATATTTTTTTCAAGAACGCAGTACACAAAGCAATCCCCAAAAGGTGACAAGGGAGCTCCATTTGACAAAACAATTCCTGGGGGGTGGGGTGCTCGCTTCCTTGTATGACTCTACCTCCGGCACTCAAGGCATATGCCTTTTTTCTCAAAGTTTAACTCTTTTTTCTTTTTGAAGATCCTGGCGACACACATGTTCCAAACACTATCAGACAGGTAACCCTCCAAATAAGTATATCTTCAAAATCATGTTACATTGCAAAACATTCTTTTTGAACTTTAAATTCTGGACCTTTCATGCTTCTTAATTCCAACTATAACACTTAATTTATCAAGTAATGGGTGAATAGAAAAATCCCGCCATAATCAACATGTTGAGTTCCATAAGCCTCCATAACAGCTCCGATAAAAGTGTCAAACATCAGATTGGTGGCTTTATACAGAATATTCATTAGCTTGCTGCTTGAGAAGTAACAGGAACAAAATATTCACCAAAAATATTTTGTAGCAATAAATTTGAGGGTGTCAACAGGGCCAGGCACTTTACAACAAATTATAACAAATCAACTGGTCATAAACAAAATTTTCTAACTCAAAAGAGTGAAAAAGTACCATAACTCTGGAAAAAATGTGTGGAAGAAACACATGCTACAACAGCTACACAGACAATGTTTCCCCATGATACTCGATCACAATGCCAACTAGAAAAACTGTGAGCACTGCTCACTAAATGATACCACCCACTCCCACCAAGAAACATTTTACAACAGTAAAAGTGTGTTTAATGTAGAGAGCACAAATACTGACAACCCCCCCCCCCCCCCCCCCAAAAAAAAAAAAAAAAATACCTGAAAGCAGAATAGAAGGTGCACATCTATAATGTACATAAAAGAATGTCTGAGAGTTTCAATGAAATTCGCCCACTGGTATAAGAGGAGTAGCGGATAGCAGGAGTGTACCCCCCTAAAGCATCACAACAATTTGGCTAAGTTCATTTCGCCCTTTGGGAAAGAGTAAAAAATAAAAATACCTGAAAGCAAAATAGGAGGTGCACATCTATAATGTATAGAAAAGAATGCCTGTAAGTTTCAATGAAATCCACCCACTGGTTTAAGAGGAGTAGCGGATAGCAGATGTGTACCCCCAAAGCGTCACGGACGTACGGAAGTACGGACGTACGTAAGTACGGAAGTACGGACACCATGAATGCTATATACCGCCCACTTTTCAAGTGGGTGGTATAAATATCCTTCAAATTGGAGTAGCAGTGGTCGAGATACAAGGGAGAATGTTGGTATGGGTTAGAGGACAGCGGTCTCCACGGCCTTTGACTTTCCAACTCCCAGGTCTGGGGCATAATAATCGCAACACACCCACCTTATCAATTCATAATTTCAGTAAAATAAAAGGAATTATCAATTTCAATTAATTTAAAGATGATGGGAAAATATTTGACTTCTTTTGCCTTCTCGTACTATTAATTATTACCACAAACAATATCAGTTTGATGCCGACAAACGAAACTGAACGCATGTGGTCTGGTTAAAAAGTAACTCGGCATGGATATTGAAGAAACTGCAAATATTTCGTGTATTTCATTTGTTTAAATAATTTTGACCCTGGATTCTATAATTTGTTTGGGTTTTAACCACACGGTCATGCTAATGGCGGTTATGTTTATTATGACATGCAAATTGGGAGATAGTTTCTGGTGAAGGAGATTTGTCACACTTGTCAGTTTAAAACGATGACAAAAGACACTGATCGACGCTTGTGTTTGTATAGTTGGTTGCAAGAAAAAAACTAAATTCACGGCATCGTCCAATTGCACCTTATCTAAAAGCATGAATGCACCATATTCAACCCATCTTCAATCTGTCCTTTGTGGACATCAGACACAGCCAAAGAAATTCCATGGTTACTAGGAAGTAAATAACTTCACAACATCGGGGGAAATCAACTCGCTCAATATAGTTCCAGGTCACTTGGAATATACTTCGAGAAAAAAAGATTTCTGAATCATTCTGTTTACTTTGTTATAAATTATGCCTTATTTTATGTGTATCGTCCGATTTTATACACTCAGTTATTTTTTTACAAGTGATTCATGTTGTCTTTTTATTGTGCAATAATTCAGATCTTTTGTCAACAAAAAGTTCAGATGGCCTGTAAACAAGGGAGGGAATTTTGAACCATATTTTGCAGTGATGACATTATCAGCTCAAGTATTTGCTGTAACCCATTTACAAATCCGCTCATACATCGTCTCGAGCAAATAAAGGATGTGATTAGGTTCTTTCATTCTGACGATCGCCCAAAATGAGTATTTCTGAAAGAAGCACATTGTAATCAAATGACCGGAATAAATATCATTGCAACATGGCCACATCCAGAACATCCCCCACTTCCCCGACTCCCACTCCAATCATTGCCCTTTCCCCTGCCTTGTCTGGGGTAAAGGGTAATTCCCCTGTTTTCACATTTTCATATTAACCGATCTGAAGTCTTCACAAAATAAAACAAGTAGTTTGAACGTTATTGCACTTAGAAACTCATTGGTCACAAAATTCTAAGTTCATCAAGGGCCATAACTCCAAGAACAATATTTGGAACAACACATGCATTGAACACTGGGTAGACATCATTAAGATACACTTGCATACCACGTATGAAGTCATTCCGCCAAGTATTTCAAAAGTTATACAGACAGACAGACAGACAGACAGACAGACAGACAGACAGACAGACAGACAGACAGACAGACAGACAGACAGACAGACAGACAGACAGACAGACAGACAGACAGACAGACAGACAGACAGACAGACAGACAGACAGACAGACATTGCCACTTATAGAGCTACTTGTCGCAGCTAAAAATGCACAAAACCATAACAAGACATCATTGGAAAATGAGAAATTGGGCTCACCAAAGCACCATAACTGTACTGCTAATGGGCTTTCAAAACCTGAAATGAAATTCACCCTTATTTTCTTGTAAAAAGCCGAAATAACAAATTTATTTCCATGTGAACCATTATTACCAAAATTATTTCCCAGAAACGATAAATGTAACGTCATTGGAAAATGAAAAATTGGGCTATATTCTCATCACCAGAGTGCCATAACTCTACTGCAAATGGGCTTTCAAAACTTGGGCAAAATTCTCATAAATAAAGGGCCATAACTCTACTAATGAAAGTGTCATTGACACTGTAGCTTAACTTGTGTGTTGTGTTTGATGAAAAGGATAATGTTCAATGTTTATGAAAGGATTATGAAATAAGACAAGAAATGTGATAATTGGGAATATGTTCATTTCTGTTCCCTGTATGCTATGTTTTTGATAAAAAATAATATGAGGTGTGCACTGTACTAAAGAGCTGAGGAGTGGGTTAATATGACCTCACAGTTAATGTATGTGGCCCTCACAGTTAACATATATCAACAAAAAGTTACCAAGTTACAGTGAAATTATTCCAAAACGAGTCATCCTATCAAGTTACATTGAAATCCCTTCATAAGTATGGCCTGTAGACTGTGCTAAAAGTGTTCGGGCTTCGGGCCCCTGGAGCCGTCAGTTTCCCAATTGCGTCCAAAGGGGACGTTCTCATCTAGATATTATATGAAGTCAACCTACCAAGTTACAATGAAATCCCTTCATAAATATGACCTGTAGACTGTGCTAAAGGTTTTTGGGCTTTGGGCTCAGGCAGCCATCATGGTTGAATGATCGCAATCAAAAGGGGACATTCTCATCTGGGCATCATCTGGAGTGATCCTACGAAGTTACAATGAAATCCCTTCATAAATATGACCTGTAGACTGTGCTCAAGGTTTTCGGGATTTGGGCCCCTGAAGCCGTCACAGTTGACTGATCACGACCAAAAGGGGATATCATCATCTAGGCATTATATGGAGTCAAACTAACAGGTTACAGTGAAATCCTTCCATAAATGTGAACTATAGACTATGCTAAAGGTTTTGGGCTCGGGCAGCCATCAAGGCTGAATGATCGTGACCAAAAGGGGACGCGCTCATCTAGACATTATTTGGAGTCATCCTACCAAGGTACAATGAAATCCCTTCATAAATATCACCTGTAGACTGTGCTAAAGGTTTTCGAGCTTCAGGCCCCTGTAGCCGTCACAGTTGCCTAATGGTGTCCAAAAGGGGCTGTTCTCATCTAGACATTATATGAAGTCAACCTACCAAGTTACAATGACATCCCTTCATAAATATGAACTGAAGACTGTGCTCAAGGTTTTCGGGTTTTGGGTTTGGGCAGCCATCATGGCTGAATGATCGCAACCAAAAGGGGACATTCTCATCAGGGCATCATCTGGAGTGATCCCACGAAGTTACAATGAAATCCTTTCATAAATATGACCTGTAGACTATGCTCAAGATTTTCGGGATTCGGGCACCTGTAACCATCACAGTTGACCAATCACGACCAAAAGGGGATTTCATCATCTAGACATTATATGGAGTCAACCTAACAAGTTACAATGAAATCTTTCCATAAATATGACCTGTAGACTATGCTAAAGGTCTTTGGGCTCGGCAGCCATAAAGGCTGAATGGTCACGACCAAAAGAGGATGTTCTCATCTAGACATTATTTGGAATCATCCCTTCATAATTATGACCTGTAGACTGCTCTAAAGGTTTTCGGGCTTCGGGCCCCTGTAGCCGTCACAGTTGCCCAATCGTGTCCAAAAGGGGACGTTCTCATCTAGACATTATATGAAGTCAACCTACCAAGTTACAATGAAATCCCTTCATAAATATGACGTGTAGACTGTGCTAAAGGTTTCCCGGGCTTCGGGCTCGGGCAGCCATCATGGTTGAATGATCGCAAACAACGGGGACAATCTCATCTGGGCATCATCTGGAGTGATCCTACGAAGTTACACTGAAATCACTTTCGGGCACCTGTAGCCATCACAGTTCACCAATCACGACCAAAAGGGGATGTCATCATCTAGGCATTATATGGAGTCAACCTAACAGGTTACAATGAAATCCTTCCATAAATATGACCTTTTGCCTATGCTAAAGGTTTTTGGGCTCGGGCAGCCATCAAGGCCGAATGATCACGATCAAAATGGGACATTCTCATCTAGACATTAATTGGAGTCATCCTACCAAGCTACAATGAAATCCCTTCATAATTATGACCTGTAGACTGAGTGAAACGTTTTCGGGCTTCGGGCCCCTGTAGCCGTTACAGTTGCCCAATCAGGACCAAAAGGGGACTTTCTCATTTAGACATTGTATGAAGTCAACCCACCAAGTTACAATGAAATTCCTCAATAAATATGACCTGTATACTGTGCTAAAGATTTTTGGGTTTTGGCTCGGTCCGTCATCACAATAGGCAGATCACGCATAAATGGGAAAATTCTCATCTAGAGATCATAAGGAGTCATCATACTAAGTTACAATGAAATCCCTCCATATTCAACATGACCTGCAGAGGGTGCTAAACGTTTTGGGGTTTCGGGCTTGGGCAGCCATCAAGGTTGATAGATCATGCCCAAAAGGGGACGTTCTCATCTAGGCATTATACAGAGGCATCCTACCAAGTTACAATGAAATCCCTTCATAAATACGACCTGTAAACTGTGCTAATGGTTTTCAGGTTTTGGGCTCGGGCAGCCATACCGGTTGCCGGATCGCTACAAAAAGGGGACATTCTCATCTAGACATGACCCCAAACCTGCATATGAAATTTTGTGACGATCAGTCAAGAACTGCAGGGTGTGGCCCGTGCTAAAGGAAAATGTGAACAGACTCACAGATTCACAGACTTCCGCACGCGTAATGGCAATAGCTTATCTTGACTATGTCAAGTTAAGATGAAAATGGGCGGCTAAAGACGGAAATCAAACCCAACCTGTATTTTGTTGTGCTAAATCCACACACCAAAATTTAACTCATCTCAAACGTTTACAACTAAAGTTATCATCCAGAAACAAGAACTTGGGCAAAATTCTTTGTCTGAATTTTTAGCCACAAACTTCAACCAAAACTGTAAAAAAAACATTTTTGATGAAAGAAAAAAAAGTGCCTAATTGGCCCCTGGGGGGAGGGAGGGGGGAGGGGGGGGGTACATAAGTTTAAAAAAAGGTTCTGCATGTAGTGACTACAAATAGTTCAAAATTCATATTGGAGAAAAGAAGAAAAAAAACAAACTTTAACCAAAACTGTAAAAAAGCATTTTTGATTTTCTGACGATAAAAGTGGTTCCACTGGAACCACTTGGAGCCAAATAAAAATTCCGAAACCTTCATGCACATCTAGAGATGTTACCTGAACACATTAGCATAGTTTATATGTTTCGAATTAAATACCCTAGCAGCCTTTCGATGAAAACAGATTTTCTAACGATAAAAGTGGTTCCACTGGAACCACCAGGGACCAAATCAACATCCTGAAACCTTCATGCACATCTAGAGATGGTACCTGAACACCTTAGAATAGTTTAAACGTTTCGAATTAAATACCCTAGGAGCCTTTCGATGAAAACTGATATCCTAACGGTAAAAGTGGTTCCACTGGAACCACCTGGGGCCAAATCAAAATTCCAAAACCTTTATGCACATCTAGAGAAGTTACCTGAACACCTTAGCATAGTTTTAATGTTTCGAATTAAATACCCTAGGAGCCTTTCGATGAAAACTTATTTTCTAACGATAAAAGTGGTTCCACTGGAACCACCTGAGGCCAAATAAAAATTCCGAAACCTTTATGCACATCTAGAGATGTTACCTAAACACATTAATAGCATAGTTTAAACGTTTTGAATTAAATATCCGAGGAGCCTTTTGAAGAAAACTGATTTTCCAACGATAAAAGTGGTTCCACTGGAACCACCTGGGGCCAAATCAAAATTTCGAAACCTTCATGCACATCTAGAGTTGCTACCTGAAGACATTAGCATAGTTTAAACATTTCGAATTAAATACCCTAGAAGCCTTCCAGGGTGTAACGCACGGATGGATGGAGATCACAACTATATCCCCGCATTTTTGAAAATGCAGGGATAAAAAAGAAATGATGTTGTAACAGAGTGTTTGGAGAATGAAAGGTAGAATCTTGAAAAGCAGAACTTTAATCCGAAACTTTAAGCTGGGAATATTAAGTAAAATTGATTGGCAGGAAAGGGTTAAATATTTCCTAAAACCGATAAAAGAAATCATTGATGTAAATGGAATCATTAAGTTGTATTGACCATGCAAGAATTAGAGTAAGAAAGTTTGTGGCAAAGTCTAATTTCAAATACAAAGAAAGTAAGTCTGAAAATATGTTTAAAAGAGGTTAAAATCATGCCAAATCACTGCAGAAATGTTCAGTAGATAGTAGACATTGACTCAGATTAGCAACAGTCACATTCCACTAAATTGTTTGAAGAATTAAAGGTGTAATTTACCATACAAAAAAGGGTTAAATATTTCCCCCAAAACTAACATGAAATATAAAAAAATAAAAACAAAATGAGAATGATACAATCAATAGTAATATCAATTTAAAAGAAAAAAAACCACACACAAGAGATTCACTCGGAAGTGAGTATGCCTCCCCCCCCCCCCCCCCAACGAGGCAATGACCTTGATCTGTGACCTTGACCTCTATCAAACAAAATTTTTTTTAAATAGTTTAATATTTGTACTTTGGTTCATTTCTGAATTATGGCTGAGACACGAATATTAATGATTTTCAGTGTGACCTTCAAATATGACCTTGACCTTATGTGTGCAACACATCCACCCATTGTCCTTTATAATTGAGCGAAGTTAGATGATTGTAGTCCTAATAGTTTTGGAGTTATGCTTGAGACACGATTTGTGACCCTGAACATATGAAGGTCAATTGTGACCTTCACCTTGCAGAGGAGGCTGAAACTATTAAACGCGACACACCTTCTGACTGTCCTTAACATTTGTAAAAAGTTTAACAATTGTACTATGATTCATTTCTGAGTTATTGCTGCGACACGAATATTGACTGATTTTTTGTGTGACCTTGAAATGTGACCTTGACCTTGATGGTACGAACCCGGCTATGGTGTGTGACACATCCTCCCATGGTCCTTTATAATTGTGTGAAGTTTGATGACTCTGGCCCTAATAGTTTTCAAGTTATTGGCTCAGACACACACACATGGACGGACACACACACAGTTCAATCACTATATGCCACCTGACTTAAGTTGGGGGGCATAATATATATTTATTTATTGGTGTTTAAGGTCACATATTTATGCACTATGGCTAATCAAGACTGCGACAGTTTTACGGGTGGAGGAAGCCGGAGTACCCGGAGAGAACCACCGAGCAACGGCGAGCAACTGTCAGCTCCACAACATACGAACTCCACACAAGCAGGGTTAGCACTGGTTTAAGACAGGTGCACCATCGACATGCAGTACGCCTTAGTACACAACGCCACCGTGCCCCCACGCGGGCAATGGAGATGAAGTGTCTTGCCCAAGGACACAATGCGGTTGCAGCAGGTGGGATTTGAACCGAGGACCTCTTGGCTTGCAGCCTGCACCTCTACCTACTGAGCCACTGCGCTCCCCGGGGGGCATAAAAACTTTAAGATTGACTAAAAAACTTTAACCACAAACTTTAAACAAAACTCAAAATGTTAACAGACAGACGAAAGAAAGTCATGACCAAACAGGAAAAATAGGCCGATGAAATCATCAGATGTGTACCCATATGCGCAACTAGTAGAAAGTTGTATAACGGAGGGCCACCATGGATGCCGACATTATGTACACCATACAAGGTATGGGTACATATAGAAATGGAGTGGAGGAGTGTCTAATTTGATGGATAAAGGGTTAACATCTCCGGATCAAATTATCAGATTTACATAAAAAAACTATACAGCACAGCACATCAGTAACCTGAATAAATATACAAAGTAACATAACAATCGAATTGATATTTTTTGAGTTATCTCATGCCAAAGGGATTGGAGGAATTTTCAATTTGAAGGATAAAGGGTTAATATCTCCGGATCAAATTATCAGATTAACATCAAAAACTATACAGCTCAGCACATCAGTAACCTGAACACAATTATAAAGTAACTTGACAATCCAAGCAATATTTTTCAAGTTATCGAATGCCAAAGGGATTGGAGGAATTTTCAATTTGAAGGATAAAGGGTTAATATCTCAGGATTAAATTATCAGATTTACCCCAAAAACTATACAGCTCGGCACATCAGTAACCTGAACACAAATATAACGTAACTTGACAATCCAAGCAATATTTTTCAAGTTATCGAATGCCAAAGGGATTGGAGGAATTTTCAATTTGAAGGATAAAGGGTTAATATCTCAGGATCAAAATAACAGATTTACACCAAAAACTATACAGCTCAGCACATCAATAACCTGAACACAAATATAAAGTAACTTGACAATCCAAGTTATATTTTTCAAGTTATCGAATGCCAAAGGGATTGGAGGAATTTTCAATTTAAGGATAAATGGTTAATATCTTGGGATCAAATTATCAGATTTACAACAAAAACTATACAGCTCGGCACATCAGTAACCTGAACACAAATATAAAGTAACTTGACAATCCAAGCAATATTTTTCAAGTTATCGAATGCCAAAGGGATTGGAGGAATTTTCAATTTGAAGGATAAAGGGTTAATATCTCAGGATTAAATTATCAGATTTACACCAAAAACTATACAGCTCGGCACATCAGTAATCTGAACACAAATATAACGTAACTTGACAATCCAAGCAATATTTATCAAGTTATCGAATGCCAAAGGGATTGGAGAAATTTTCAATTTGAAGGATAAAGGGTTAATATCTCAGAATCAAAATAACAGATTTACATCAAAAACTATACAGCACGGCACATCAGTAACCTGAACACAAATACAAAGTAACTTGACAATCCAAGCAATATTTTTCAAGTTATCGAATGCCAAAGGCATTGGAGGAATTTTCAATTTGAAGGATAAAGGGTTAATATCTCCAGATCAAATCATCAGATTTACACCAAAAACTATACAGCTTGGCAAATCAGTAACCTAAACACAAATATAAAGTAACAAGACAATCCAAGCAATATTTTTCAAGTTATCGAATGCCAAAGGGATTGGAGGAATTTTCAATTTGAAGGATAAAGGGTTAATATCTCAGGATCAAATTATCCGATTTACACCAAAAACTATACAGCTTGGCACATTAGTAGCCTGAACACAAATATAAAGTAACTTGACAATCCAAGCAATATTTTTCAAGTTATTGGATGCCAAAGAAATGGATACGGATGCCGGACGGACAGACTGATGGATGGACGGACAGACGGATGGACGGACAGACAGACAGATGGACAAAGGATGGACGAATGACGGATGGTCACCCCGGATGCCGGCATTATGTGTACCATACATAGTAACCCCACTTGAACCTTCAGTAAAAAACTTGAACCACAAACTTTAACCAAAACTCTAAATGTTAACAGACGGACGGACAAAAGTCATGACTATAGCCCTCACTGTAAACAGTTGGGCTAATAAACAGTCAGGCTAAAAATTATTTCATGTTTCCCATTTTCGCGACATGCACCTGTCGTCATCATTCTTGCTAATGATTTACCTACTGTTTGTTTAGTGTTCCTTCCCTATCCTTCCATGAACCCTCCTGTTAAACTCTTAAGCTTTTTGGCTGTTTTTATGGACATTTTTTATTAAATTTCTTGGGAGTTTAATGTGTCTTACAGAATGTTTATTCCTTTTAATCCTATGGTCACGTCCTCACCCTAGGGGTGTTGGGCCGTTTGGTCTTGCATGTTCTATCCAATGTATCTTTTTTTCTTTGTATCAGCTCTTTGCATCTGGGAACATTTAAATCAATTACTGACTTTGGGCCTTTTTGTGCGCCTGTTGTCTTGTTTCCATTTTTTTTTCTATTGATATTGTTTACATTTGACAACGCCCTTAACATGTAGTAATTAGTTTTATAATACTTTAGAATTACTCTAGGATACATTGATTATGATTCCGGTAGTGTAGCTCAAAATAAAGTGGTGTTTGTCCACAATTAGGCTCTATCGGGATGCCTTTGGGTGCATGGTCTTCCTTTTGGGAACTTAGACACATTAAAAAAAAACATTTAGAAATTTTTTTTTTTTTTTATAATTTTTTCGAAATTAATTTGATTGCTATTTTCATGTATTCTTACATGTATTTTTGATGTTGAATTTGTAGGAGTGCTATCGATTCTGTTTTGGATTGGAATTAATTATGAAAGCTTACTGCTCTAAATGCAAGGCGAGGAAGTCTTCCTCCGATTTACATGCTTGTTGTCTTGCTTGTAGTCGATGCACTCCTACAGATTCTTGTCCTCCTTGTTCAAAATTTGTGTTTGGCCCTGAATTATATCGAGTTTGCACCAGCTAAGTCTGGACCAATGGTTATTAGTATAAAAATACATTTCTTTTATATATTAAACCATGTCAATTGTGGTTCAGTTGATTTTCTGCACTAGTGGCTGTATGAGAATTCAAACACATTGTTAAAGGGATGTTTAATTAATTGTTTACATACATGCTAACCATGTGGCTATACCCAAATCCGGGTAGTGGCATCAGAGCCCATTTCACCAGAAAAAAATATTTAACTACAGAAATTAGGAGCAAGGCTCAATGGGAAATTAAAAGTAAAATAATGATTTTGTTTTCATCACTAAAGAATGAAAATATCATCTCACAAAGTACAAGCACAGCTAACAAAATACCCCCACAATGTGCATGCTAACCCAAAATAAAGATTGCTATCAAGTCGATTTTTAAAAATATGTTAGCACATTGTATAGGTGCTTCATTTTGATACTCGGAAAAGGAAAGAAAAATAGTGTCACCATACGGTGACACAAAAAGATACTTCCGCTTATTTAACAATGTAAGCCTGATTATAGGTGATACAGTTTTGGGGTAGATACAAATACTAAGTCCATAAAGGGCAATGACTCTGACAATAAAATCTCGAATGACACCTGCATTTCACTATGGGTATACAGCAATAGTATACACTTGCATACCAAATATCAAGCCACTCAACCATGTACTTTACAAGTTTTTCATGACTGAATTTCAGGATGGGCAGATTGATGGCCGGATGGACCGACGGATGTGCAATGACTGCCAATAAACTCTCGAATTACACCTGCATTTCACTATAGGTATACAGCAATATAATTTGGCATACCAAATATTAAGTCACTCAACCAAGTAATTTACAAGTTATTCATGATTGAATTTTGGGATGGACGGATGGATGGATGGACAGATGGACTTACGGACAGAAGGACCTTGTACTGTGGGTAGACATCAATAAGAAAGAGCTGCACATCAGATAGGAAGTCATTCCATTGAGTACTCTGCAAGTTAGTCATGAACTAAGTTCAAGGTGGACAAATTCTAAGTCCATAAAGGGCAAGGACTCTGGCAATAAAATCTCGAACTACACATGCATTTCACTATGGGTATACAGCAATAGGATACACTTGCATACCAAATATCAAGTCACTCAACCAAGTACTTTACAAGCTATTCATGATTGAATTTTGGGATGAATGGACGGATGGACAGATGGACAGGCAGACAAGGCAAAGCCTTTAAACCCCTGGTGGGGTATTAAAATATATAATTTTAAAGTACAAGTTTTTTTTTTAAAAATTCAGAGAAGCATTCAGATTTATTTTTAACAGCTTTCATTCCATGTTCATTACCAAATTCTCTTCAATGATGGTTATTTTTTCATCAGTGTATATATGTTAACCTTCCACCACCATAAGTAATTTGTCAGAGATTTAATTTGTGGTTGCCAATTTGTACTCACCAATATCATGAAAACTCTAAAATTTGAACAATCTGCCTGGTCTATATATTCATTTCCAATTATTTTCTGAGATTGTTCTTTTCAAGCATATGTCTGAAACATAAACATTTTTTAATTAATTTATGCACTTTATCTCTATCAAATTATATTTCATTTCCAATAACTGAACATGTTAGCTGCTATTCTTTGGAAGTGAACAACTATTTACATAGTTACCAAATTATTTCAGAATGTTTTGAACATTTAAAAAACAGACAAGCACAAGTTCAATGAGGCTGCCCCACCTTTCAGGAAACAATAGCTTTCAAGGACCTTCTAAGCAAAAAGCCATGAATTTCCTTTATATTTGGAAGAATTTGGTTTGAGTTTGGTGCTGTATTAATAAACTAAAACAGAAGTCAAGTCAATATACAATAGTAGATCTTAAGTGCATCATAATTTATTTTGTATACTCTAAAAACACAGAACAAACAATTGAGTACAACATGCTCATTGCTGTAATAATCATTAATTTCAAGAGTTTGAAGTGCTGACCTGACGAAGATCTATTTATTCTTCAAAAAGTAATGTAAGGATATTTTTAAAAATAAATATAGAACCTTAGTGAGCACGCTCACATACCCCACGCGCCCCCGATATTTCAAGCTCAGAAAAGTGTAATTTTTAGGAAAATGATCCGGAAATCTGTTACTTGTATTTTTCAGAGTCCAGGGCCCGTGATTTCCACAAAAATCAGCCGAGCAGAACGAAACGCAAACTTGATCTGTAAGTCATTGTGGTAGACTCACATACTAAAATGGCCGTAATTCCGATAATATCTGAAAGTGTGTAGAAAAAAAGTCCGGAAAACTGTAATTTTGATGAACTTTTCAAAGTCTATGGGGCCGTAATTTTGGTAAAAATCAGTGGAGCGGAACAAAACCCAAACTTGTTCTGTAGGCCACCATGTTAGACTAACATACCAAAAATCAGCTCAATATCTGGAAGCCCGTTGGAAAATAGTCTGCAAAACTGTAATTTTGATGAACTTTTCAAAGTTCAAGGGACGTAATTTTGGTAAAAATCAGTGGAGCGGAACAAAATGCAATCTTGATCTGTAGGCTACCATGTCAGACTAACATACCAAAAATCAGCTCAATATCTGGAAGCATGTAGAAAAAAAGTCTGGAAAACTGTAATTTTGATGAATTTTTTAGAGTCCAAGGGCAGTAATTTTGGTAAAAATCAGTGGAGCGGAACAAAATGCAAACTTGATCTGTAGGCCACCATGTTAGACTCACATACCAAAAATCAGCTCAATATCTGGAAGCATTTAGAAAAAAAGTCCGGAAAACAAGTAGGACTGACTGACGGACTGACAGACGGACCAGTCAAAAACATTATACCCCCGCAACTTTGTTGCGTGGGGTATAATAAATAACTTATTATTTACTTTCATTGATTGGGGCAGTGATTTGAGATAACAAGCAATGCCAACCATCTCAAATACCACCCCCAATAAGCTGAAGTGTCAGGACAACATGAATGCCCCTGTGGGGAAGTATGATCAAACATTGGCTTTCCACATTTGTAGCAAAATTGGCCATTGGCAATTCAGAGCAAAAGTTAAAGGTAATTAACTCCTCAAAAAGTTTGAGCAAGAAAAGGAAAACTAAAATTTGATTTGTAGGTGCTCATGACTGAGTTAAATACCAACAAAGTCATTAACTATAGAACAAGTCATCAGATCAGAGCCAAATACAGTCTCAATTTGTAGGTACCAATCATGAAGCTACATATGAAACATCCTCCAATTATCTCCATGTATGGTGAAATAAAATTGAGAAAACCGTTATTTCTGTATAATGGAAAGATGGATGACAAAATTATGGAAGGACAGAATGACAGGTGGACAAGAGTAACACCATATGCTCCTGCCCTTCTTATGGTGGGGCCAAACTTGCATTATCACAAATACTTCATATGAACTGGAAATTACCAAATTCTAAAACTACAGAGAAATTAAGTTAAACGGGTTAAACGACTGGGTCTTAACTTAAAAAAAACTTAGTCTAAACAACTCTGAAATTTTCCTCATATTGCACTAAGCTAAAATTGTGGCTCCAATAAAGAGCCCACACAAGACCCATGGACCAGATGGACCCGATTTGAACAAATCTGAAAATGCACCCATAAGGATGTTAGGTATGAAATAGCAAAAGATTATGACTGGTGGATCTTACAAAAACAGATTCTTTGAAAATTCTCTTGTATCAGGCTCATTGAATATTTAGTCTCTGATAATGATAAGGATAAGGAGCCCCAATGTTAATTCAGGAGCTTGATTTGAACAAACTTGAATCTGATGCTCATAAGGATGCTGTCTATCAAATTATGATCAGTGAATCTAATCTGAAGATTTTTGAAAAATTTCTTTACATGTCACAAAAAAAATTCTGGTTCACATGGGGAGCCCAAACAAGAATGCAGGAACTTGATTTTAATACATCAAGGCTCGATTTAACTGAGCATTTTGCAATTCAATTTTCATATTTGCTATTCAACAAATAACTCTCCAAAGTTAATCTTCATCAAAAGCTATTCAATTTTCCCCAAAGAAGAGTAAATTGCTATTCAACATTTTCAAACTAAATCGAGCCCTGCAAAGTTGAATCTGATCCTAAGAAAGATGTCGTAGACACCAAATTTAAAAAGAAGCTGCCTGATGGATCTGAAGATTTAAAAACAAACTCCTTATGTTGTTCAAAGTTAAATGTGGACTCCTGAAGTGAGCCCAAATATGAGCAGAGAAATGATCTGAACAAACCAGGCTTGACAGACTTTCAGAAGTATCTTGGCTCAAAGGTTGAGTATTGTGGCTACATTTGAATAAAAGAGCACACTGTTTCCATCTTACAAAAAAAATTTGCCAAAATATATAATAAATACATGTACCAACAATTAACATGTGATCTCACATAAGTGAGATTGTGCATTAGGGTTTTTATATACTACTCAAAGTTTGCTAAGAGCCAAGTATATCCAACTACCTGTTTTACGTTTTAGTTGAAATATTGTAATGAAAAGTGTATATTGTTTTTATGTAATTATACGATAATCATGGAAAATGGATATTTTTGGTAAAAGAGGAAATATGAGACCCATTACTGTTAATCACCAGGAACCTGATTAGGAGCATTCTAACCATGTTCCTGATGGCCCTTTGTGGGATGTTGTTCCAGTCTTGGACAAGTATGGCGTCAAGCTCCTGGACACTTCTTTGCTGGACTGGATGGGCTGAAATTGCAAGCTGCAACTCATTAAAGACACGTTTGATTGGATTGAGGGGGATCTTGCTGGCTAGTCCATATGCTCAATCCCCTCCCTCTGTCGGTACTCCCCGACAGCATGGGCAACATGAGGATGGGCATTATCGTCCATCAGAATGAATCTATCACCCACTGCACTTCCATACAATCTGACGTGGACATCCAAGAGCTCATCAATATACCGTTGTGCAGTCAATGTACCACATTCAAGGACACAGAGCTCTATGCATCTATCCCAGCTGATGCCGCCCCAGAACATGATTGACCCTCCACCATAGCAGTCATGCTCAGCAATGTTGGCTGCAAGGAATTGTTCTCCTGGTCTTCCTCATGCCCTAGAACGCCTATCTGTGTGGTTTAGGCAGTACCTTGACTCATATGTAAAAAGGATAGGTCGCCAATCTTCTCTGGTCCATCTAATGTGGTCCATGGCCCATTCATATCGTGTGTGGCGGGGGTTCTGGGACAGCTGAATGTGAATACTCGATTGGAGACCACCTTCGTGCAACCTTGCCCGGATAGTCTACGTCGAAACATTTACTCCAGATGCATTCTGAAGGTCACTGCGAAGCCGGGTTGCTGTGGCAAAGTGGTTCCTATGGGCCTGAATGATCAAAAAACGGTCTTCAGCTGCAGATGTTGCCCTGTCTCTGCCACCACCATGCTGTCTTACTGGTGTGGCATACTAATGAAATCTTGCCCAGGCTCCGGTGTTCACCATATGGTGCACACCAAGGGCTTCACCAACCTGACAATGGGTAGCCTCTTGCTCCACCATCCATACAGCCCACCACATTTCTGCTTCAGACAAATGTCTTCTTACATTTGCATTTGCCATTTTCAATCATTAAATCACAAGGGTTTGTGTTGAAATGAAGATTGAATACCCTACACATGTTATGTACATGTAGACAGTACACGAAAACATCATGAAAATCAAGAGATACATGCTTTCCATGACTGTCACAAAAGTTAAAAAATTTACAGTAATTTATATATTTTTTATACTTACCAATGACCCAGATTTAGCTGGTGCTAACTCTAAAATATCTAGGGCCAAATGCAAATTTTACCCCCCAATCCCCAAAATTTGCATCTAAAACCAAAAATTACATGTCCTATATGATCCTCCATACTTTTACTCCACTGCATATGCGCAGCGTCAAGGAGGTCTCGAAATTGGCGCCAAATGTCATTCTTACAACCAGTGCCTGGTAAGCTTTATGTACTCAGCCGGGAGGTAAGAGTTCCCAACTCGTGGGAGGGCCATCCCCGTCTGGGTCATTGGTAAGTATAAAAAATATATAAATTACTATAAATTTTTTAACATTTTTATACTGTACCAATGACCCAGACTTAGCTGAATAGTAAAAAGGTTGAAGGGCCTAGGACATAAAGGAAAATCCAATAGACTCAATTACATATAACAGAACTATTCCCTGAAGGAGAAAATGAGAGATAGGCTTTACATGTATCTTTATTATTTGTATCAAAAAGAAAGACACAACACCACTCTGTAATTGAGCACAATAACATCAATGATCTCTATTAACATCCAGTATAACCCGTTATACTAATTATTTTTAAAGGAAAGCCAATAAATAAAGGAAGTCCAGAGAAATGAGACTCTTTATACTCATTAAAAGTGTCCGAGGATAGTATATTAATGCCCGTATGACACGTGACATATACAAATGCTTCACACCGAGCTACACTTTAAAAATATTACATAGATGAGTAAACATTAGCTTTACACTTTAAAACCATCCCAGTACCAACTCAGAATTACTGACTTCAGGGGAGTATTCCCTTGCTTTTCACTATAAAGCAGGTGACCTAAGGGAACACCCTCCCTCCCCCCCCCCCCCCCCCTTCCCCTTGCCCTGGATCAAATACTCCAGAGCGAAGAGGGCAGCAGGACAGAGTCACTGCCGGAACCGAAAGCCTACATATATATAGTTGCCACTGTTTAGTGGACGACATTCTGAGTGAAAAATAACGGACCTAAACAATGCAGATCTGCAGAAAAGGACTCAATATTTCACAGATACAAATTCGAGAAAGTGAAGGGCTAAGAACAATATGCAGCCCTCATTAGATCTGTAATACCAACATTATTAGCGTAAGCCCATGATGTAGAAAGAACTCTTATTTCTTGAGCTTAAAACTAAAGCACAGACTGCTGATTGAAGATATTATCATAAGCAGTACTGATAGTAAATTGAATCCATCTGACCATAGAATGGACCAAAATGTGGAGGAAGCTTCCACGGCATGTCCCACAACAGACGCCTGAGTAGATTAATCCAAAGTCTTTGTGGAGCTAGAAATGCTACCAACAGAATTTTGCATTGAGATATATAACTTGAGCAATATCTGCTGAATTAACGGCGCTGGAAGATATGCATAACCTATTATTCTGTCTCACAAGATCGATAGAGCGTCTACTGCAAACGCTCAAAGATCCAAACATTGTGACACATACGTCTGCAACTGATTGTTGAGATGCGTCACAAATAAGTCGATCATATGCCGCTCTCTTTGGTAGCAAATCTGATTGAATACTCGTTTGTTGAAAGTCCATTTTGGCATCAACAAGCGGCCCCTCCATGAAGGGAGTCCGCTAATACGTTCAGAAGACCCGGAATATGACGGACCGATAGGAGAACTTGATGTTCTAGTACAAACAGAAAGATTCCTTCCGTTAACATGAATAACAGATTGGAATGAGTGTCTCCCTAGTTCCGAAAATACGCTAATACCATCGAATTGTCGGACAGAATTAGCACATGAGCATACTGAATAACGTTCATCCAATAACGTAGCGCAAGCCAAAATGACATCATTCTTGATGTTAATGTGCTTGAATAGGAACTACGGATCCCAAAGACCCTGGCCCTTCAAATCCTTTGGGCTCAAAGATAAGACCCAACCTGTTTGACTGGCATCCGTCAAAACTGTAAAACTCGGATCCGGCAATTGCAGTGGAACTGCCTGAGTTAACCAATGAAAGCCTGCCCAAGTTTGAATCTCTTATTCACTTGATTCACAAGAAGATGTCCGTATCGAGTGAAAAAATCTTCACTCTCCAATTCTGAATCAGAAGAAATTGGAGAGGACAAGTGCGTAACCGCCCCATCGGAATAAAATCGCGGCAGCTCCGCACAAACGTATCAGTCTCATGAGATCTCTCGCTGAGACCTTGTCTGAGCGAAGACAATAGTGAGCATAACAACTGATTAATTTCGCTCTGGGTAACGGCAGATGAACGAGAATGTTGTGCGTTTCGAAGCTCATCCCCCGGTGGGTGAATGACTTGATACCAGATCCGACTTCTCCTCGTTTACTTATGAAACTGAGACGTCGGAGCAATAGAAGCAGATTCTGCACATTGTACTAAAGAGTTAACTCATTGCCATACCTTAAAGAATGTCATCCAGGTAGGCTGACGTTATCGCAGAAGAATGAGCTCGGAAATGAGTCATTACTGAGTTCGTTATTCGAGTGAAAGCCCAGAGGGCTAGATTCAGACCGAAGCACATTGCTCAGAGCTGATACACGACTCCTATGATGAAGAAGCGAAGATACTATCTGACCGCCTGATGTACCATGACGTGAAAGTACGCATCTTGAGATCTATGCATGTAGCATAGTCGTACACCCGAATACTCGCTCTGACTGATCAGATGAATTCCATATATAAACTTGGAGCCATGATCAGCTTGTTTATCCAGCTCAGATTTATGAGTGGACGGAACGAGCCGTCTGGTTTTGGAACCAGAAAAGGATGGTTGTAGAAACCTGGAAATTCCTGGATTTCTACGATCTCTATCGCGATCATTCCAGAAGAGACTGGACTTCTGATGGAAGCGAGCCTCTTTCCTGCGGACTTGATGGAAGCTGAGTCCATCTTGGACTTCGAGTTAACGGAGGTTTTCGTTTGAAGAACAATTTAGACCTTCCGAAATCACCCCTCGAATCCAAGGGACGTCTGTAATCTACTCCCAATTAATTGAGAAACTCAACAGTCTTCCGCTCACCAGTACAAGATAGAGATTAATATCATTACCTCCTGGTCCTGCAAGGCTTGCGGAAGGAGAAGCCATGTCCTCCACAGCGCGCACCTCGCCCCGTAGACCTAGGGGCGTCTGACCAAATGTCTCGGCCAGAATTACGGCCCCCTACCTGAGTCGCTACCCTGACAGTCTCTATAGTAAGACCTAGAGGACACATAGGAATCTCTATAGGAACTTCCCTTGGACGTATTCGTCCCAGAAGTGCCTGTCCTACCTTTCTCTGCTGAATCCGACAAAATGGAAGCGGATTTGAATAGCAGAGAGTCTGAAGCTTTCTTAGTTATCTGATCATAGACTGCAGAAAGCTTGCCGTCGAAGAAAACTCTCCGGAGACCGGAGCGACTCTGAGAGAGTTTTTCACCTTACTATCCACACGCGTGGATGTACCAGGGCTGCGTCACATCTAACCAACTCCATATTGCCACTAAAAGGGCGGAGATTTATGTGAAACCCTTGAAAGAACTCTTAAGGAGGTTGTACATCCTAGAATTCTTTTTCCTTTGAGACGTAATGATAATGCTCTGGTAAGGTGATCTGCATACGATGATGCGTCTAAGCTAACCCTGCTAGACGATATTGTCGTTTCCAACACAGTGGTTGGAATTGACATTGACGACAGTATAAACAATACTAGGTCCTGGCCTGGTCGTCTCTCAGAATGCTCTGTCCTGCCGTTTCAAATTATTCCTTGAAATGATGAAAGGCAGATGTAGAGCATTTGCCGATAAGAAACCTGACCTGCCCATTTAGGAAGCAAGTTACATAAATATAGCGTCATTCAACAGATCAAATGGCCGTGAGACATATCTGGACTATGTCGGAAACTGAGGGATGATGTCCCTAAACCGATAAGAATTCTGAGTCCAGTGGCACTATCAGTCTCTTATCCGGCAACGCAGCAATTTTTGATCCAGAGGAACAACGTCAGATGATAATGCCGGATGTACTCTACAGCAATTATGTTGTTCCGAAAAGGGAAAATACAACTCATCCGTATGATGGACCGTATCCCTTTCGCCATCCTGTCAGACCACTTGTAATTCTTGGTCGTCCGTGCCTGAATCTGCAGCAGAACGTACTAACCCAGCTTCCTCGAATAATTCCTGATCCGACAGAGTTACTGTCGGTTGCTGGGATGCTGCGATAATTTGTGCTATCTGTGATAGCATGTCTGTATCAGAGGCCTGTGGAGCTGCGGTCTTACAAAATTTAGCCGCTAGAAGCTCCTTGGACGTTGACTTCTGCATATTTCTTATATGCGAACGTCCGGAGTATGAAGGCCTCGTATCCTTGGCTACCGGATGGCATGACCTGGTCGCCGTAGAATCCCTGGTCGGCGATGTTGGTTGAATATGACTGGTCACGTAGCCAAGGTGCGGTCGCGTGTGCTGCCGTGAGGATGAGGAAGCCGAAAGAGCAGTCTCTCTGGACTGTCTATATAACAGAGCATCCCGAGACGTGGACGTATGCCCCGACTGAGGAACGTTTTGTACCACAACATCTGTGCCCAGATGTTGTAGTATGAGAGAGGGACCTCTCTCGCTCGCAGCCCGGATGGACCTGGACGAGCTAAGAACCGGACTAATAGGCTTCCTCCGTACCATCCTCGTATCCGTCGTCACTGGGTGTGCACATTGTATTTTATAGTGCTCGCATCACCCAATGCAAATTTCCTTCCTGGACCGCAACGGACGAACCCGGGTGCTGAGCCATTCGGTGAATGGTTGCGACACCGAGCGAGCTAGCGGACGTCAAAGCCATCGATCCTACTAGGGAACTCCAGGCAATTGACACATCTACATGAGCACTTTTGCTGCTAACTCTTCATTTGACTGTGACAACTGAAGCACACTTTACGAAGACGTCACGGTAACAACACCTTGTTCATGTTACTCTATGAGACCTGTGGAGCCGCGGTCCTACGTAAATTATCCGCTGGAAGCTCCAGGGACGTTCATTACTGCATTTACATAATATCCGAACGTCCCAACTGGAAAGGTCTCGTATCCTTGGCTAGCAGATGGAATGACCTGGTCGACGTGTATTCCTTGGTCGGCGAAGCAGGAGCACCAGGGACGTTCAATCCTGCATTTATATAATATGCGAACATCCCCTGGAAATCTGTGGTCACATAGCCAAGGTGCAGTCGTGTGTGTTGACGAGGATGAGGAAGCCAATATAACAGCCGCGTCGGACTGTCATGCGACGGAGCGTCCCGAGCAGGAGGAGTGGACGTAAGCTCCGACTAAGTGAACAAACATACAACAACATCGCGGCACAGATGTTGATGCAAGAGAGAGGGGGCCGCTCTCGCTCCGGGTGGACCTGGACGAGCTAGCTACCGGACTGACAGGCTTCCTCCGTACTATCCTCGGATCCATCGTTGCTGGATGTCCATATCTGATGTTTTATAGTGCTCGCATCACCCAATCTGCTTCCCTGGACCGCGACAGACGAACCTGGGTGCTCAGCCATTCTTTCCTGGTGAATGGTCGCGATACCGGGCGGGCTAGCGGGTGAACAATGCCTTCGATCGAACTAGCGAACTCCCGGCAATTGTCGTAATACCTTGAGCACTTCCCGCTAGCCCTTATATTGCAACAACGGAGACATACTTGTTGAAGACATCATGGAAACATCACTCTGAATTCTGAAAAAGAAACTGATAATATAGAGTGACCCTACGGAGAGAGGACCGTAATGGACCCCTCACCGCTAACAAAATAACGTAACACACGTCTCCAACGTTGTCATATCAATCAACACACACAGAGCAAGAATTAGTGCAAATACATTGACTATAAGAAACACAATGAACCTGTGAATTAGAGGAAGATATCCTTGCATTACAATTGAACAATATTTTTTTCAACATGAAAAAAAAAATACACAGTCATATTACTCGCACTAGCCCTTGAAATAAATATACATAATATATTATAATCCATTATAACATTTCAAAAGAAAATAATTTAAAAAAATTTTTTGAAACAATTTTCAGAAGAGCCCAAGTTCCCAATGGGAACAATGAGCCCAAATGGATCCCAAAAAAGCCTAAGTGTGGACAAAAATTTTAAAATCATTTCAAAAAATTAATGTAACACTTACGGACAACATTAATGTATCTTGCTATGAACTGAACTAAGCAGCGGACAAGTAATCACTATAAGAAGTAACTGTTGTCAACATAAACAAAAAGTGTAAACAAACCGGAAACATGACTCCAGGCACTGATAAACATGGCGTGAAATCAGTTACCAATTTAAACATTATCTGATGCAAAACAGAGACTTCCAGAGAAGAAACTGCAGAACATCAGATGGTAGATGCAGACCAAAACGCCTAACCACCCAAGGGTGAGGACGTAAACATTGGAAAAAAAAAACAAAAAAACCCAGAAAATAATTCTGTTTCCAAGCCAAAACTTCCAAGAAATATTAGTAATAAACATTACAAAAAATAAGCCAAAAGCACAGGAGAATAGCTAGGGGGGAATAAAGGAAAGTGAGAGAGGAAACACTGATTAAACAATGGAACATTCATAGCAAAAATGACCATAACAAGATCATGCCTCGAAAATAGGCAACATGAATAATTTCGTAAAATAATTATAAGTTACAGCCCTGAACATTTGTTTCCACTGTTTTTTTCTCCCCTCCTTCTATTTCCTCCTTATATCCACCATTTCTCTCATAATTATGTGTCTGGCATCCTTAACACTGAGATTTACAAGCACAAATAACAGTGAAGTGTAACTGTATTGAGGGCCAAACAAAGAAATGACATTTGGCGCCAATTTCGAGACCTCCTTGACACTTCACATGCGCAGTGGAGCAAAAGTATGCAATTTTCGGTTTTAGATGCAAATTTTGGGGATTGGGGGGTAAAATTTGCGTTTGGCCCTAGATATTTTAGAGTTAGCACCAGCTTAGTCTGGGTCATTGGTACAGTATAAAAATATATAAGTTTTATAGCAAATTTCCTTTCTTATTATACCTACTGCAATTGTTTACTACAGGCTTGCACTACAGTGGAAGACCCTGACTCGGATAAAATACTCTCTACTTTAATCTTTCCCATCGGCGCACACCCAGTAGGGGACGCTCTTCTCTTAGTACAATTCCATGACTTCCGTTAACCAGTGCGCAAAGCAGTCATCAAACCATTCTTTTGAGTCTGCCAACATAGGAGTTATGTGATCAGCGGGGAGGAAGGATTCTTACCCGAATAAGAAGATGGGAGGGCCTCCATGTAAACAATTGCGGTAGGTATAATAAGAAAGGAAATTTACTATAAAATTTATATTTCTTATCAACCTACCTTACAATTGTTTACTACAGGCTGAATAGACAATAGGATGGAGGGAATCACATAACCAACCCACTCATAACTCAACTGCACTGGAACCGTGGACAGAGGAAGAGGTGTCTAGGCCTATCAAACCATAGCATCACAAACATTAGTAAAAGACAATGAGAGATGAGGCATATGGTTCTGTGCGACACACAGACAGAAATGGCAGTAAGCAGCACAGAGCTGGAACTGACCTAGTAAGAAGCCAAATGGCTGGGATAGACAACAGCCTGAGCAAAAGAAAGAGGGCCCGTAGAACAAAGGTCCTCTGCCTGCTCCTGCAACTGTCACGCAGATAAGCGGAGAAAGTAATATTTCTCCAGGAGGCTGCTAGCATAACACCCGACAACATGACGGAGTTAGTATAATTGCCAAGAGATAGACAATGCATGCACCTCGTGGCAGAAAAACGATTGGTAAAACAATCGCCAGTCGCTAGACGAGTGGAAGCTGCACAAATAGCAAGACAAATCCAATTGAGAAAAGGATTCAGGAGAGATCTTCTGTCGACCAGGAAGAAGAGACAGAAAATCGATCCTACTCATCCAAATGAACAGAGCAAAGGGTGTTTACCCTCAACAGAAGGAAGAGTCCCAATACAGATAGGAGGTGGAGTAGTTTCTGGTATCTGATTCATGGCCAGAAAGGAGCAATCACTGGTAAACATAACACTGGTTGGAGAGCTCCATAAAAAGGCCGGGTCAACCGAGAGGGCGTGAAGCTCACTAACCCATCTGGAAAAGCCGTCTTGTATGAGAGAAAATGCATATCCACCAGGGATAAAGGCTTGAACGACACCCCCCCCCCCCCCCCCCCCCCCAACCAAGCAGCACCCAAGAAAGATTCCATCTTAGGGTAAGCTGCAAAGTCCTAGGCCTTTTCAAGGAAAAGTGGCAAACAAGCTTGGAGAGGCATGGAGTAGTGCCGATACAACGCTGTCCCACATACGAAAAGGTCTCCGAAGCATGGACCTGCACCCACTGCTGGAGACCACTAGAATCAAACATATACCAGAAACTCCGCAATCTGTGTGATTGAAGGAGTGACAGAAGCAACAGAGTGATCTGCATACCATCGACAGAAGACCTTCCACTTAGCCACATAGGCTAAACCAGTGGAGTGCCGCCTTGAAGAAGAAAAGCAACTCCACTGCTCATCTCAAAAAAACAACTACGGAGGAGACAGGACCTGACAAAAGATATGCGTGAAGGCACAATGAAGTCGGGTCAATGTGAAACCTCCTCGGTGACTTTGGCAAAGAAGGTCGCGACGTAGAGGTAGACGTGCCAGAATTGCCAACAGAGAGCGGGGCAGACTGATCCACACCCACTGAGGTGACAGGGGTGCGATTGAAAGGATTCGACAACTGCAGGTTCGTATCTGGGATAGAACCTGAGGCAGAATCGGAACCAACAGGAAGGCGTAGCCAACAAGACCGTTCCAAAGGAGGGACAGAGCATCCACAGCAAATGCCAGAGCATCTGGACACGGGGACACGAAAGTGTCCACCTGATGGTTCCAACAAGTCGACAACCCCAGAGATCGCAAAGAGACTGGAACACTGCCATGTGGAGCATCCACTCGGTGGAAAAGAACCTGCCCCCGTCGGGACAGGGAGTCGGCTAGGACGTTCAGACGACCAGGAAAGGGATGAACCACCATTCCGGCGTTGTTAACATTCTGAGCGAGCAGTAGAAGATCCTGAATCAATTCGTACATGGGAACATAGGTGCGTGCCACCATGGTTCCAAATGTAAACAACCAATGTCGAATTGTCGGACAACAGAAGGATCTGACAATTCGAAAGGCGGGGAATCCACTGCCGGAAACTCAGAAGAAGAGCAAGAAGCTCCTTCTGGTTGACGTGAAGAGCTGCTAGATCCTGGTCCCATGACCCGCGAAGGAAAATATCTAGAGGATCCAACGTCACATCCCATCCGAGATCACTGGCGACTTCTGTCAGAACATGATCGTACGTGGGGAAGTCCAATAGAACCCCCTGCACAATCCACTGAACATCTGTCAGGGGAGACGGTGACAAGGAAGAGACTCCGATAACTGAAGCACCAGATCCAGAGGATCGACATTCGGCCTCCAACGACTGAGCAGAGAGTGTTGGAGAGGTCGGACATGCAGCCGACCTAGAGGAATGAGATCTGTCACCGACAAAGTCAGGGCAAAAGGATGAGGAAATCACAACCCTTGCCTGGGAAACCGCCACCGTATCCAGCTGAGTATGGAAGCACAACCCAGATGACAAAATGGCGGAGAAGGGACCAGGTCTGACTTCTCCCCGTTGACTCTGAACCCTAGTGACGTGAGTAGGCTCAACATTGTGACGACATCAGACTCCAGAAAGGCAGCATTGGAATGCATCTGGAGGATATCAACTAGATAAGCTGAAGAAGACACCTTGGACTGTATGGGGTGTAAGACTAACACATGCAACAGCAGACAGGTGAAGGCCCAAGGATCCAGGTCGAGGCCAAAGGGCAATGCCTTTAACTGGAAAACATCCTGGGGAAAGGAGCGGCGAACCAATCTGAAAGCCTCCATGCTGAACTGAGGAGCAATGATAGACTGCGTCAGGATACTCAGATCGATAACCTGTCTGAGTCGGCCATCCTTCTTCGGCACCAAGGAGGGAATAAAATCCCACTGAAGAAAATATATAAAAGTGAATGAAAATGTGGTTTAAAATATTAACGAGAAGATATAAAACACAGTCCTGTTATTATACGATCCTCAGATCCATAATTCCAGTCACAGGAAACCATTATCGATGAGTTGAATTATCACTGTTTTGTAATGCAAATGGCGGCACGTCCTTCACGTGGAGCGGACAAAAAAAGAATGGTTTGATGACTGCTTTGTGCACTGGTTAAGGGAAGTTATGGAATTGTACTAAGAGAAGAGCGTCCCCTACTGGGTGTGCGCCGATGGCGCTCGACCCAGTTTTGGCTTATTTTTTCATGGCGTTTTTACACCACTGTTCTTTCCCAAATCTCTTGGGAAAGATTAAAATAGAGAGTATTTCATCCGAGTTATGGTCTTCCATTGCAGTGCAAGCCTGTAGTAAACAATTGTAAGGTAGGTTGATAAGAAAGTCTGCCTGTCAAGAAAGCTAATGAAAACACTGGGGACCATCACAAAACATTCCTCCCACAGGGAGCCCAAATATCAATCCAGGGACTTGGCTTGAACAAACTTGAATCTCACCCCCTAAGGATGCTGCACGCCAAATATCAAAACATTCCGACCGCTGAATCTGAAGAAGAAGATTTTTAAAGTAAAAATCCTCATATTGAAGTTATAATTCGGGCTCCCATAGTGAGCCCAAATGTGAACCTAGGGAAATGGCTTGAACAAACTTGGATCTCACCGCACTAAGGATGCTGCATGCCAAATTTCAAAACATTCTGACTGCTGAATCTGAACAAGATTTTTAAAGAAAAATTCCTATGAAATGATGGTATAATTCAGGTTCCCACAGAGAGCCCAAATATGAACCCAGGGACTTGGATTTAACAGACTTGAATCATCCCCCCCACCCTCCCCCATCTAAGGATGCTGCACACCAAATATCAAAACATTCTGACTGCTGGATCTGAAGAAGAAGATTTTTAAAGAAAATTCCTCATTTTGAACTAAGTTACAATTCGAGCTCCCACAGTGAGCCCAGATATTAACCTAGGGACATGGCTTGAACAAACTTGAATCTCACCCCACTAAAGATGCTGCATGCCAAATATCAAAACATTCCTACTGCTGAATCTGAAGAAGATTTTTAAAAAAAAATTCCTCATATTGTTCAAAATTATAATTCGGGTTCCCACAGGGAGCCCAAATATGAACCCAGGGATTTGAATTTATCAAACTTGAATTCCCCCCCCTCCCCCCCCCCCCCCCCCCCCCCCCCCCCCACCCAGGATGCCACACACCAAATATCAAAACATTCCAACTGCTGGATCTAAAGAAGGTTTTTAAAGGAAATTGAGAGTAGTGTTAGTGTTATGCCCCTTGTAGAGCCACTGGTGGGCATGGCAACATCTTCTGAACAAACTTGGGTGGACACATGTTGGGAAAGATTCACATCAAGTTTCATCTAAACTGGCCCAGCAGTTCTTGAAGAAGTCGAAAACGTGAAGTTAATGGACGGACAGATGGACGATGGACGGCAAGTGATCAGTAAAGCTCACCTCGAGCTTCGCTCAGGTGACCTAAAAACATGGGTTCCCGAACCTTGAACTATTTCTTTCATTTATTTATTGAGGTTCAACAACCATTTCAACAGCCATGTAATGTTTTGACTATCCACAAAATTGGGTTCCCCAGGCTGAACCATTTAGCATCACCAAGTACCTACTAAAAGATAAAGAAAATTACCAAAGAAGAGCAACAGTTTTTAATCAGTAGAGTGCTGAAGACAATATTTTGGCTTTATAATGAGATGAAGATACTCAGTGGATGTGCTTTGTATTACCTTTGAAGTGAAATTATTTATTATGCAAGGCTTGGACAGGTTGGGTTAAGTATTTTTCCAAAGTACACAAGGCAAGTGACCCTTTGTAGCAGGATATCTTCTAAATTGGATATCTTATCTTCCCCCCCCCCCCCACCCCCAGACATGAATTATTCTTTTGAATATACTCATGTGACTTTTATTTCCCACCTGTTCCACCCCCCCCCCCCCCCCCCTCCCACACACACACACAAATTATTTTTTTGAATGTACTCATTTGACTTTTATTACTATTGTTACACAGTTTGTCTCATTTGATAATATTAACTGGTTGAGGGCAAGATTCTTTTTGGTGGTCTGAATTTGTTAATCAAAATTTGTTCTATTACAAATTATTTACAGCGTGCTCACTGGCACTCTCCAATAATCTGTAATAGAACAAATTTATGTATACAAAATATCTTTAAAATTCAATTTTAAACAAGAGGCCCCAGGGGGCCTGAGGGCGCTCACCTGACATGGTAGCCTAAATAGCAACCCAGAGAATTGCTTTCCACAAGTTGCATCTGCTCCTCCTAAGAAAAGCTGAAACCAAATATCCAAATATTCTGACCAGTGGATCTAAAAAATGATTTTTAAAGAATTTTCCTCATACTGAACTAAGTCATAATTCGGGCTCCCACAGGAAGCCCATATATGAACCCAGGGACTTGGCTTTAACAAACCTGAATCTCACACCCCTAAGGATTCTGCACACCAAATATCAAAACATTCCGACTGCTGGATCTGAAGAAGAAGATTTTTAAAGAAAATTCCTCATTTTGAACCAAGTTACAATTCGAGCTCCCACAATCAGCCCAAATATGGACCTAGGGACATGGCTTGAACAAACTTGAATCTTACCCCCCTAAGGATGCTGCATAAAAAATATCAAAAGCATTCATCTGCTGGATCTGAAGATTTTTAAATAAAATTCCTCATTTTGAACTAAGTTGTCATTCAGGCTCCCATAGTGAGCCTAAATATGAACCAAGGGACTTGGCTTGAACAAACTTGAATCTCAGCCCCCTAAGGTTGCTCCATGCCAAATTTATATCAAAACATTCCAACTGCTGAATCTGAAGAAGAAGATTTTTAAAGAAAAATTCCTCATATTGACTAAGTTATAATTTGGGCTCCCACAGGGAGCCCAAATATGGACCCATGGACTTGGCTTTAACACACTTGAATCCCCCCTCCCCCCCAAGGATGCTACTCACCACATATCAAACCATTCCGACTGCTGGATCTGAAGAAGAAGATTTTTTAAGAAAATTCCTCATTTCGAACAAAGTTACAATTCAAGCTCCCACATTGAGCCCAAATATGGACCTAGGGACATGGCTTGAACAAACTTGAATCTCACCCCCCTAAGGATGCTGCATACCAAGTATCACAAGATTCTGCCTGCTGGATCTTGAGAAGAAGATTTTCAAAGAAATTTGCCTGAAATGCACTAAGTTCGAATTTGGGCTTCTATAGTGAGCCCAAATATGAATCCAGGTGGCCGATTTGAACAAACTGGAATCAGATCCACCCCACAATGTTGCATACCAAATATCAAAAGATTCTGCCTGCAGGATCTGGAGAGGAAGATTTTTTAAGAAATTTGCCTGAAATGCAGTAAGTTCAAATTCGAGCTTCTATAGTGAGCCCAAATATGAATCTAGGGAGCCGATTTGAACAAAATAGAATCAGATCCACCCCACAATGTTGCATACCAAATATCAAAAGATTCTGTCTGCTGGATCTGGAGAAGAAGATTTTTTAAGAAATTTGCCTGAAATGCACTAAGTTCAAATTTTGGCTCCTATACTGAGCCCAAATATAAACCCAAGGGGCCGATTTGAACAAACTTGAATCAGATCCACCCCACAATGTTGCATACCCAATATCAAAAGATTCTGCCTGCTGGATCTTGAGAAGAAGATTTTCAAAGAAATTTGCCTGAAATGCACTAAGTTCAAATTTGGGCTCCTATACAGAGCCCAAATATAAACCCAAGGGGCCGATTTGAACAAACTTGAATCAGATCCACCCCACAATGTTGCATTCCAAATATCAAAAGATTCTGCCTGCTGGATCTGGAGAAGAAGATTTTCAAAGAAATTTGCCGGAAATGCAGTAAGTTCAGATTTGGGCTCCTATACAGAGCCCAAATATAAACCCAAGGGGCCGATTTGAACAAACTTGAATCAGATCCACCCCACAATGTTGCATACCAAATATCAAAAGATTCTGCCTGCTGGATCTGGAGAAGAAGATTTTCAAAGAAATTTGCCTGAAATGCAGTAAGTTCAAATTTGGGCTCCTATACTGAGCCCAAATATAAACCCAGGGGGCCGATTTGAACAAACTTGAATCAGATCCACCCCACAATGTTGCATACCAAATATCAAAAGATTCTGCCTGCTGGATCTGGAGAAGAAGATTTTTTAAGAAATTTGCCTGAAATGCACTAAGTTCGAAATCGGGCTCCTATACTGAGCCCAAATATGAACCCAGGGGGCCGATTTGAACAAACCTGAATCAGATCCACCCTCCAATGTTGCATACCAAATATCAAAAGATTCTGCCTGCTGGATCTGGAGAAGAAGATTTTTTAATGTTTTTCCCATTGCCTACAGTGTTAAAAAGTGCTGACTCAGCACTTTTTCTATGTCCCGAAACTGTACCCTATGATACAACCGATGGCAATTTTTTTTTACCAATTCTTTCTGTTGGTCCTAAGGAAGCTTCACACCAAATAAAAATTCTCGGTGCCGTGCAGTTTTGGAGATATGGGCGTTTTAATTTTTTTCTATTTTTAGCTCCTGCGGTTCCCATGGGGCTACGGGGAAAAAAAAAATCAGCATAAATTAGTTACTTATGACCCAATAAGCCCTCACATAAAATTTGGTTCAAATCAGCCTCTCGGTTTGAAAAATAGAAATTTTGGGCGGGGCCAAAAATTTTGCCCCTCCCATAACGACGCCAAGTATAGCCCCACAAACTTCTCTTGAACAAATCTGAGTCTACACCTCAAAAGAAAGCTGCACACCAAATATCAAGTCTCTGCTACTGCTGGTTCATGAGAAGAAGATTTTTTAAGATTTCAGCACACTTTTTGGGTGTGGCCCTACCCACGGGCGGGGCAACTTGATTTGAACAAAATCAAATTGCGATGTCATAACAAACTATTATCTCAAATATCAATTAAATTGGTTCAGCGGTTTGGGAGGAGAAGACGCAAACACCATGTTCACGGACGACGGACGACGGATGCAGGACGACGGACGACGGACGGTGAGTGATCACTATAGCTCTCCTGACTGAAAGTCAGGTGAGCTAAAAAGTGTATCTGTGTAGCAAATACTTGTTCACCATTACTTTCAATTCAATTTTTGAAGTGGTTTATTTGAATTTATTGGACACTCCTGGATTTTTGAGTGAACATTTGTGCCTGAACATTTTATTGCAATTTAAGTTTCTTTATCATATCATTTACAAGTCTGGGTGCTAAAAGTCAATTTTTAGAGGATGTGTGTTTTTTTCTTTGTGGTTTTGAATAGTTTGGGACATCCCTCATCAACATCATCCAACCATGTTTTAGCTTTATGAAGAATGTATTACAGCTATCTATCATGATTTCACCCATTTATATCATGTCCTGATCAGCTGTGAGTAACTTTAGGATTTCAAAGATGTTTCATGTTTCACTGTGTTTGGATACACAATGTAAAATAAAGAGTGTTGGTGATTTTCATGAACTGGTGGCATCGCACGCTATTTGAAGTCACATACCGCTGATAGTCAGTGCCGTTTGATCACTCAACCTATGCACACATGTTTTCGCGGCCGTCCATACAATTATATCACTTCCACTGTGAAAGTTATACCAATGTTCTAAGTGATATATCTGTATTTTTAGCTTTCTTACTTTATTATTTGTTCTTCCCAGCTAAGGGTCTATAGGCATATTGCCTTTCTTTTCTATTTTGTTCTCTGTGCATTGAATTTATTTCCTTTCTGTTTTTCGTTCCTTGAAGTCTGTCAGAAACTTATCACCATGTCCAATTGTTTCTTTGCAGATGTATACCAATATACTCAATCCAGTAACCGTTTTGTCAAAATTCTTGAGACAAGGGTGAAGAAAATCATAGCTAACAGTGAAGTTTATGGTGACAGGCTGATTTGCGTGCACAATTGGAAGCTGATAACCAACTCGTCCCTGATGCTCATAGATTATGCACTGATTAGTATTTGCACCCAGGGCAGTTATCAAGGGCTTGAAAGCAACAGACAGATGTTGCACAGTAGCATGAGACCAATGCACCACCCCCTAAGATGTCTAGGCCTTTGGATACAAAACCATTTTGTTTTTGAACTGATTGCTTATTTTGAGGCGACAAATGCGCAATAGATTGTGACGAACTCAGTCCTTCAAGGTGTAGGCCCTTCTACATGTTTAGGCAAGTAGAACAAACTGGTGATGCAAAAACAATGACATACTTTGAATATGTGCTGAGAGGGCTGACGAAAAGTCAGAACAGGTTAGGGTCTGTATAAGTGGAACACTGAGCAATCTGCATGCATGCTACCATACTACGTGTCAGCAATCTTTTATGACAGATCGAACTGTGACCATGGCCAAAACATCTGAGAAGGAATGTCCTGCAGACATTGCTCTGCAAGCAGTAGTGGACTTCATGAAATCAGATCAGTCCATGAGTTGGAGTTCTGTTGATATCCATAGAAACTATTTGGAGCATGGTGGGACAAGCCTGTATCGCAGAGTCCTCATATCTAAGCTAACTGAAATGTTTGGTGACGAACTCATTGCACTCTCTTCCACTTGTATTGCGACCATTCTTGCAATGTGAAAACATGTTGGGTCAGTCTTGCACATTGTTGATGAAACCAGGAGCGATGATCAAGTAACTATGAAGTCTTTGAAAAAAACAAACAGGAAGTTAGCGAAATAGCAAAAGACAAGTCGAAATACAGCAAGAAGGCTATATCATGTGTTAGCGAAACACTGTTGGATTTCCTTGGATATTTATCCACAAAGCTTGATCGCACAAACCCAGTGATCCTGATTGGGAAAATAGTGATGTCTGTTCTTTCAAATATTCCTACTCCCTTGCACATCAGGTTGGCAGTTGTCCTCCACAACCCCAATGATGTTGTTTGTGAGGGCTAAGTGTGAAGGTGACTGGCTTTTGTATCAATGAATAACAGACTAGAAGTCCTTGGCTTTTGTATCTGTCAGCAGTATAACAGATATTACCAGATTTCTTTGCTTCAGTACTATGAGTGATTTCAGTGTAAAATGCACATACGACGAACTTCGTCATTTAAAAAAATCAGTGGCTACCTTGGCTTAATAATATCCAGTTCTGTTCAGTCTCCTCAAACCAGAGTTTTCATAATTAAGAGTATTAAAACAGAAACAAGTTCTGATTTTCTGTACATGAAGAGACAGTGGAATCACTGTCTGAGGGGGAGACCAGGTTTTAGTAACAGTTGTATTTAACTGCCTCTTTTTAGATACCCCACCCTGCCAAAAAACGAATGGGCCCGATTAAACTCTTGGCGTTGTTTGAAGTCAGTCCAATACAAAGCACAAAAGAAGGAGTGGACAAAACAGATAAATTTAGAAGCAGGTCTGATAACAAAAGGATCAGGGATTCAAATTTGAAGTGTCCAGCAGTCCTCACCCAAGGAGTCGGTCACAACAGTCCCAGAATCGCTGAGAAAGGAGTTTTGGTCCTTATTTTTCAAAGATTTCCCGGGGGAAGATCCCCCACTGCCGAAAGGGGATACCCTCCCTCGTGCTCATCCCCCACCTCCCCGCTGCACGGCTCGCTATCATACTGCCAGCATAATTAGCACCTTCTGTGGATACGCCTTGATAGTCCCCCCCCCCCCCCCCCCAATATGTTTTCGTTGTTACGCACCTGTTTTGTGCAGATAACACCCGCCCCCTCGAATTTGTGTTAAAATGTGGTAGGCCTACCTAAATGGGCTCTCCCAGGAAGTCGTCAGTGCAAAGGACTTGTTATGTGAAAATCGAACAAGCGGGCTTTGGGGTATTAGTTGGCCAACGGAACATTCCCGGTGTCATTTATTTATTGGTGTTTGATGCCACATATTAATGCACAATTTCTAATCGTGACAAAATGTGGGGATAAAGTCAAGTTTAGTCAATCATTTATACCAAATGCTGCCCATTTTAGAGGAATTCCACTCCAAGCATTGTACAAAATGTACAGTTTGTTTTCTGAATGGTGTTCCGAGAAATTATTTTCCGCAGTTCAATACAGAATTTAATCTAGGTTTCCACGTTCCTAAAAAAGACAATTGTGATGTCTGCGAGGAACTGAAAGTCGTCCAGTCTAATACTGGGAATGTTCCGGAAAGTCTCATGTCGCGCTATTTGGCGCATTAAAATGATAAGCAAAACACTCGCGAGCAGCGCAACCGTGATCGTGCCTGTAAAGATCGGTTAGTCGTTGCATTCGATATGGAAAACGTCATTACACTACCCAAATCAAACGTCTCAAACTTTTACTACAAAAGAAAGCTCAGTGTTTTCAACTTAACTGCGCATTGTTCAAAAAATAAAACTGCCTATCAGGCAATATGGGGTGAACACCTGACTGGGAAAGATGGCAATGCTATTGCGAGTTCGGTGGTTGTACTTCTTGACCATATCGTTCAAGATTTTCCATCAACTAATACACTTTTCCTGTGGTCAGACTCCTGTGTACCCCAAAATCGCAATTCACACATGACAATGGCGCTCAAAAGTTTCTTACAAACCCATCCTATTTATTGAACAGAAATTTTCAACTCCGGGACACTCATGTGTCCAGGAGGTTGACAATATACACTGTCATAATCAGAGAGCCTTCAATCTAACAGAAGTGTTCAGCCCTCTTGGTTTAGTAAGACTGCTTTCGAATCTTAGACCCAAATCAACTCGAATTGTGCAGATGAGGTCAGATAATTTTTATGATTTCCAAAATGCATCTAAACACCTTAAATTCTGTAAAATTCCATTTACACGGGTTAAACATTTAGTTGTGGAAGCAGACAAGCCCAACAAATGTGCCTATAAAACGAGTTTCGCCAGCTCTGATTTTGTTGATGTTAATTTGACAGCCACAAGCAGACGGCAACAGGTTCACGACCTCCCGCCAGTGCGGGTGATCAAAAAATGTAAAAAGCTACCAAAGGAAAAGGTCACTGACATTAAAAGCATGATGAAATGGATGCCATCAATCGATAAAGAATACTATGAGGTCATTTTCCGGGTAAAGAAGTAACTGTCTTCTCGTTCGGTGTTAGTCAGAATTGTCTAAAGTCACAACCAACTCTTTCATTTTGTTTTGCAGAACTTTGTAGTTGATCATAACATATTGGAATTATGTGAAACACATTCACGAAAACTTTGCTTGTTGGGTACAAGATTGCCACCTTTATACTTTTAATTTCCACTGTAGCTTGAAGGCAATCATATGCGATTCCTTATTGAAACATGTTTAAATGTTCAAGATGTTTGCGTCACTGGCGTTCATGATAAAGCTCCGATCAGTTTGGAAAGATGAAGTAACTTCTTGATAGCTTGATAGATCATTGGCACACTTTCCCTGAAACTTATAGTAACATGGCTATTTTTTCGATGCTGCATCGATCATATAAGCATCGTTGACAAAGGCAACGCAAGATAGTGGCCGAAAGCTCAGCGATAGGTGGGTTTTTAACCCTTTACCAACGTGGATAGCAGACGACACTAAGTCTGCAAATTTCTTGAATAACTAAAAATTTTCATTTTTTGTCTCACAAACACAGCTGATGACCCCCTTATTGGAACGAGCAGAACGAGCTCTTTCAAATGAGGGGTCATAAGCTATGTTTTTGAGACAGAAAATGAATACATAATATCATTTTAATGGCAACTTTTGTGAAAAGCGCTGTGTAGCTTTTGCTATAACCTTGGGTAAAGGGTTAATCCCGATCATTGTCTTCTGTCTTCGTCTACAATACGCAACATTTTCACGTTCCAGTGTTTAAACTCCGTTATAGAGTCCGCAGTTAATTGCTGTTCCGTTGTTTCAATTTTTGCTTAGTTTGTTGAAAAATGTCTTATGTATAGTTAGGACATTTTTGTTTTGGTCGAATTTTCCCAGCAAGCCGATTGGGACGCCGGGAGGAAAACCGGTCGATGAGAACAGATCACATTCCACATATTTGCCCGAAAAATGTAGTGGTCCAGCAGCCATGTGCGCTTTAGTCTTGACTGGAACATTTAGGTTGTTACCTCAACCTCTTGCTGCTCTGCTGGGAAATAACAAAGGTGCGTTACGACTGATAGGTTCTAGTTAATACCACAAACGTCGCTGCACTGGTATCCAAAATAGCCAATAAGTTTCAATAAGACCAGGAACAGCGGAGCTAGGGGGGGGGGGGTATAATATACTCACCCACGTTTTTTTCCCCAATTATGGGTACCCAACAGGACAAATTCTGACATAGCGTTCACAAGCCGTACGACCACATTGACTAGATAAGATAATAAAAGTTCTATCACAACTAGCAACCTATTTCTGTCGACGCTGCCATCTATTTTATTGAGATGTACAAGTTTGCAACTAATCATAATAAGCACAGAATATAGTTACAGTAAAACTAGTCTAAAGTTAGACCCAAAGTTCATAATACAGTTTTTTTAGTTTTAGTACGTCCTTTGGATGTACCAAACCTCAAAATTATATTGCGGACTTTGGGTTAAATTTTGGACCATGGTAAAACGAGCACATGTGTTCCCTTTTCAGATTTGGAACATTTTGTTCCGTATTTAAGACAAACGCGATGAGAAAGTACCACTCCCCCCCCCTCCCCACCCCCATTGCCCACTAACATAATTTCCATCAACAGCGGGTACCCAGGGATTTGGGAGCTTCCACAGTCTTGAATCAAACTGAACTATAAGTATGGTCCTATCTCATTTGGGGTCTGTTTACTGTTTCTTTTTCTGTTGATATTCAACTTAAATAGTAACAGCTATAGAATTTGCCCAGACACCCGCCTACATGACGGCAAGGTAATAGGAACATTTGCCCCTCTGTCATCGTAGCTCCGGCGCCCTGGCCGGCAAAACAAACTGCTGCTGGAAGTTGAGTTGTGTTTGTTGAACTCTGTTAAGTTCATATTTCAGCGATAAAAATAAATTTATGTGTTGATATCGTGTGTGATTTTCTGCATCCCTGAAGGAAACTGCATCGGGCCAGGCATATTCACACCTGTGTCGTAAGAGGATGTTCTTATCGAGCAGCTTGTGTTCGAAAACTCTGATGTAGAACAAAAAAGTTACATATACATACACGCAATGGAATTGCAACTCCCCAATATCGCACAGTACCATACTGAATGTTGCATAAAATCAGTCACTTGCCACTAGGGCCGTCTGGAGAAAATCCGGGCCCCGGCGGAGGGATTATCCGGAGTCCTTGGTTACTGTTGAAGCCTTTCCTGGAATCCTAGTCGAAGTTCGACTAGATTCCAGGAAAGGGCTCTAAAACTGAAAGTGAAAGTTTGTAGCTTGGTGCGCCTGCAATACACCGAGATTAGCAAAACTTACATTATAATTGTGCATTCACAAAACCGCAAATTCCGGTTTTGTGAATGTACAAATATAGCGGTAGTTTTGGAAACCGGGGCCCGGCATTATTGGGGCCCGCCGATTTTCCCTAACTCTGGCTAATTGCCTTAAGGCAGGATTCTCTTACGCGCGGGTCCTTAATTCACTGCAAGTCCAAAATAGACGTGCTGTAAAGGACCCACACGTAAAATAATCCTGCTCTTAGGCAATTCGGGAAAATCGGAGAGCCACCAATAATGCCCGGTATTACTACCCCCCCCCCCCCTCAACGGCCCTGCAAGTCCAATAAAACCCCTTCTCCCTGCTTCTCCCCTCCCCCGACCCACATGCTATTACATATTTTCAAACCAACCCACAATAAATTGCTGCTTCATTTTCGCACGCACCCCAAATTGGTGGCTGAGGTGAACCATAATGTTCTATCTCCAAGTGCACTCTGGCCCGGACACAAAACGACAGTTTTGTGTGTAAAAGGTTCTATCTCCAAACACATTTTTGTATTTTTAAAAACAATGAACCAGTCAATAGCTGTAAATTTCCATATATATTAGGAAATAAGCCAACTTGAACAATGGACACCATGATCACCACCTCAAAATACATATTACTATGGTAAATCTGGTCACGAAACTTCAAACCCCCGTTTTCCACAAAAATGAAAATTGGGAGATAGAACTTTTTGGTTCTCACGCGACGATGTATCTTTCCTATTTATAATAAAGAAGAAAGACACAATACCGATCAGTAATTGAGCATAATAATCAATGGTCTCTATTAACATCCAGTATAACCCTTTATACTAATATTTTTAAAGGTAAGCCAATAAATAAAGGAAGTCCAGAGAAATGAGACTCTTTATATTCATTAAAAGTGTCCGAGGATTGTATATTAACGCTCGTTTGACACATGACATATACAAATGCTTCACACAATATTACATGGATGAATAAACATTAGCTTTGCACTTTAAAACCATACTGGTACCGACTCGGAATTACTGACTCTGGGGGAGGTATTCCCTTGCTTTTCACTATAAAGCAGGTGACCTAAGGGAACCCCCCAAAGCCCCCACACCCCCCCCACCCCTTCCCCTTGCCCTGGGTCAAATACCCCAGAGCGATGATGGCAGCAGGACAGAGTCACTGCCAGAACAGAAAGCCTACATAACTATAGTTGCAACTGTTTAGTGGACGATATTCTGAGCAACTGATAATGGACCTAAACAATGGAGGTCTCCAGAAATGGACTCAATATTTCTGAGATAAAAATTAGTGAATGTGGAAGGTTGAAACCAATATGCAGCCTTCATTAGATCAGTAATAGCAATACAATTAGCATAGGCTCAAGGAGTAGAAAGAGCTCTTACTTCATGAGCTGAGATCTTGAGTGCCGACTGCTGAGAAGAAGATAATTTTTCATAAGCAGTACGAATAGTGAATTGAATCCATCTAGCAATAGAATGAACCATAATATCCTTTCTATTAGGCATTAAAGACAGAAAGAAACGCTTACGTCCCTTTCTGATGAACTCAGATCTATGTTTGTAAATACATATTGCTCTAACAGGACACAGTAGAGGCCTACGCCCATCAGATGATGGAAGGGCCTTAATAATAATAGGTTCAGGATACTTATTAGGAGCCTGATTCTTAGCCAAAAAACCAACATTGGTGGCAAAGGTAATAGTATTACCGACACTATGGTAGTGAGAATTCTCCACAAATAGTGCATGAAGCTCACTAACTCTTCTAGCAGAAGAGAAAGCTAAGAGAAAAGCTGTCTTATATGTTAAGAATTTGAAGTCCACTGTGTCAAGAGGCTCAAAAGGCACTTCTTTTAGCTTAAGAAGAACCCAGGCCAAATTCCACTTCGGAATTAATCTAAGGGTTCTAGGTCTATTTATCGAAAAATTTCTAACTAACTTAGATAAAGAGACATTAGTTCCAATCATCAAGTTATCATGATGTGCATAGGTATCGGACAGCATAGACCTATAACCCTTAATGGTGATAGGCTGCAGATTAATCTCATCAAACAAGTATACTAGAAAGTTTGCTATGCCTGGAATGGAAGGATCATAAATATCTACAGAATGATCCCCACACCACTGACAAAAGACCCTCCACTTAGCAGCATAGTTTAGCGAAGAGGAGGTCCTCCTACAGTTAGATATCGCGTCCACTGCTCGTCCTGTAAAATGTTTTCCGTGCAAGAAGGACCGCACAATGGAAATACGTGAAGGTTTAGACCTTGCGGATTGTGATGGAGGATGCGCGATTTCCCTTGCGAAAGAAGATCTTCCCGTTGAGGAAGCTTCCTCGGCATGTCCCACAACAGACACCTGAGTAGATTTATCCACTGTCTCTGTGGAGATAGAGATGCTACCAACAGAATCTTGCATTGTGATTGTTTTATCTTGAGCAATATCTGCTGAATCAACGGCGCTGGAGGATACGCATATCCTATCATTCCGTCCCAAGAGATCGAGAGAGCGTCTACTGCAAACACTTGAGGATCCGGACAAGGTGACACATACGTCTGCAACTGATTGTTGAAATGTGTCACAAATAAATCTATCATTGGCCATTCCCATTGGTAGCAAATCTGATTGAATACTTGCTTGTTGAGAGTCCATTCTGATGGCAACAGGCGACCCCTCCGTGAAAGGGAGTCTGCTAAGACATTCAGATGACCTGGAATATGACGGACGGAGAGAAGAATCTGATGTTCTAGTACAAACAGAATTCTTTCCGTTAGACTGAGCAACGGAATGGAATGAGTGCCACCCTGGTTCCGAATATACGCAATTACTGTCGTATTGTCGGACATAATTTGCACGTGTGCATTCTGAATAACGTCTATCCAATGACGTAGAGCAAGCCAAATCGACATCATCTCTTTGATGTTGATGTGCTTGCTTAGAAACTGCGGATCCCAAAGACCCTGGCACTTCAAATCCGATGGGCTCAGTGTCGCACCCCAGCCTGTTTGACTGGCATCTGTCATAATCGTAAAACTCAGATCTGGCAACTGCAGTGGAACTCCCTGAGTTAACCACTGTATGTCTGCCCAAGTCTGAATCTCTTGTTTCACTTGGCTTGACAAGAGGATGCCCGTCTCGAGCGAATGAATCTTCACTCTCCAATTCTGAGTCAGATAGACTTGGAGAGGACGAGTGCGTAGCCGCCCCATCGGAATGAGATCTGCGGCAGCTCCGCACAGACCTATTAGTCTCATGAATTCCCTCACTGACACTTTGTCTGAGTGAAGACAATAGCGAGAGTAACAACTGACTAATTTCGCTCTGGTTAACGGCAGATGAACGAGATTGTTGTGCGTCTCGAAGCTCATTCCCAGGTGGGTGAATGACTTGGACGGCACCAGATCCGACTTCTCTTCGTTTACTATGAAACCGAGACGTCGGAGCAATAGAAGCAGATTGTGCATGTCGTTCTGAAGCGTTAACTCGTTGCCGTATCCCTGAAGAATATCGTCCAGGTAAACCGACGTTACCGCAGACGAATGAGCTCGGAAATGAGTCATTACCGAGTTCATTACTCGAGTGAAAGCCCAGGGCGCTAGATTCAGACCAAAGCACATCGCTCGGAACTGATAAACAACACCGAGGACAGCGAAGCGAAGATACTTTCTGAACGCCGGATGTACCATGACGTGAAAGTATGCATCCTTGAGGTCTATGCTCGCAGCATAGTCGTTCACTCGAATGCTCGCTCTGACCGGTCGAATGGTCTCCATATAAAACTTTGGAGCCATGATCAGCTTGTTTATCCAGATTAAGTCGATGACTGGACGGAACGAGCCGTCTGGCTTCGGAACCAGAAAGAGATGGCTGTAGAAACCTGGAGATTCCTGGTTTTCTACGACCTCTATCGCGATCTCCGTTAAAAGAGACTGGACTTCTGATAGAAATGTCGTTCTTTTCTGACAATTTGACGGAAGCTGTGTCCATCTTGGACTTCGAGTTAATGGAGGTTTGCCTTTGAAGGACAGTTTTAGTCCTTCCGAAATAACCCCTCGAACCCAAGGGTCCTCCGTAATTGATTCCCAATTGCTTGAGAAACAACGACAGTCTTCTGCCCACCAGAACGCGACAGAGGTCTAGACCATCATCTCCTGGATCCGCGTCTGACCGGTTATTTAGGCCAGTGTTAACGGCCCCTAGTCGAGTCGCTACTCTGCCGGTCTCCAGAGTAAGATCTAGAGGACGCATAGGAACCTCAATAGGAACTTCCCCTGGACGAACTCATCCCGGAAGTGCCTGGCCTACTCCTGTCTGCTGGTTCCGATTTCTTGGAAGCAGACTTAAACTGCAGAGAGTCCGAAGCTTTCTTTGTTAATTTATCATATATATATCAGAAAGCTTGCCACTGAAGAGAAACTCTCCAGAGACCGGAGCGACTCTAAGAGAGTTTTTCACCTTACTGTCCACACGTGTGGAAGTAGCCAGGGCCGCGTCACGTCTAGCTAACTCCAGATTTGCCACTGAAAGGGCAGAGTTATAAGTGGAAAAAGCTATGGCCCTGGACAGAACTCTTAATGACATTTGTACGTCTTGAAATTCTGGTCCTTCAAAGTGTAATGACAACGCTCTAGTAAGGTGATCTGCGTAGGAAAGAGCGTCTAAACTAGCTCTGTTAGACGATATCATCGTTTCCATCATAGACGACGGAAGTGACATAGACGACGGCATGGATATATCAAGGTCTTCAGCCTGGTCGTCTAAACGCAGAGGAACTCTCTGGATGCCCTAACCTGCCGTATCAAACTTGTTCCTTTGATTTAAACGGCAGCTGTGGAGCAGATGCCGGTAGGAAGGCTGACCTGCCCATCTTGTTGGCAAGTTTATCAATAGCGTCATTCAATAATTCAAAAATCCGAGAGACATTCTTGGATTGTGACGGAAATTCCAGGACAATGTCCCTAAACTGATTAAAAAAATCGGTGTCCAGTGGCACTATCACCCTCCTATCCGGCTGCGCAGCATTTTGGTCCGGCGGAACAACTTCTGGAAGGTAATGCCGGATGAATTCTACGGCTATTTTATGTTGTTCCGAAAGGGAAATATCTAATTCATCGGAATCCCTTTCGCCATCCTGCCGGACCTTATGTAAATCATGTAAATCTGTCGTCTGCACCCGATCCAGCGGCGGAACCTACCGACCCAGCATCTTCTGACATTTCATGTTCCGACAGAGGCTCTGCCGGTTGCTGGGATGCTGTGATTATCTTTGCTATCTGTGATAGCACATCCGTTACGGAGGCCTGGGGAGCCGCAATCTTACTGGATTTAGCCGCCGGAAGCTCCCTGGACGTTGCATCCTGCATACATCTTTTATGCGAACGTCCAAATGAAGAAGGCCATGTATCCCTGGCTACCGGATGGCGTGACCTGGTCGCCGTGAATCCCTGGTCGGCGAAGCTGACTGTAATTCACTGGTCATGTAGCTAAGGTGTGGTCGAGTGTGCTGCTGTGAGGATACGGAAGCCTTATAGGTAGCCTCGCCGGACTGCCTATATACCGGAGCGTCCCGAGCCGCGGACGTATGCTCCGACTGCGTAACGCTGCGGACTACAACATCTGGTCCCAGATGCTGCTGAATGAGAGAGGGACCTCTCTCGCTTGCAGCCCGTGCCAAGCTAGACAAGCTAAACACCGGACTGTCAGGCTTCCTCCGATCCATCCTCCTTTCCGTCGTCACTGGGTGTGCACGTGATTGTTTTATAGTTCTCGCAACACCCGACTCTCTCTGCTGGACCGCAACGGATGAACCCGAGTGCTGCCCCATTCGGTGAATGGATGTAACCCCGGTCAAGCTAGCGGACGTCAACCCCTTCAGGTTCCTTTCGGGTAATTGACGAATCTCCTTGAGCACTTTTGCTGCTAGCTCTTCGCTTGTATGTGACGACGGAGGCACACTTCTGGACGACATCACGGAAATATCACCCTGTTCTTGTTCCTCTGAAAAAGAGAGTGAAATACTAGAGTGACTCTGCGGAGAAAGAATCGGCATGGACCTTTATCCAGGAACAACATACCGTGGCACACGTTTCCAACGTTTGCCATCCCATTTGAAACACACAGAACAAAGATCAGTGCGAGTACAGAGAGAACAATTAATACAGAGATCATGAGAATCATAGGAAGATTTCCTCCTATTACAATTTGAACAATAATCATTCATTGTGAAATGTAAACAATCATAGTACTCGCACTAATCCTTGAAAATAAAGATACATAATACAACAATCCATTATATTCATTAATAATAATGATTTGAAAAGAAAAAATTAAAAAAAAAAAAAAAAAATTTTCAGAAGCGCCCAAGTTCCCAAAGGACCCTGAGCCCAATGGATCCCAAAAAAGCCTAAGTGTGGACAAAAATTTAAATTCATTTTGAAAAAATTAATGAGACACTTACGGACAATAATAATGTATCTTACTATGAATAAGAGATGCAGAAGACAAATAATCACTATCAGCAGTAACTGTTGTCAACCTAAGCAAAAGTGTCAACAAACCGGAAACATGACTCCAGTCACTGAACAAACCTGGCCCAAAATCAGTCACCAATTAAAACACTATCTGATGTAAAACAGAGGCTTCCAGAGAAGAAACTGTAAAACATCTGATGGTAGATGCAGACCAAAACGCCTAAACACCCCTAGGGTGAGGACGTAAACATGGGGAAAAAGCAGAAATAATTCTGTTACCAAGCCAAAACTCCCCCAAAAAAACTCCCCAAAAATTTTAGCAATAAACATTACAAAAAATAAGCCAAAACATGGGAGAATAGCTAGGGGGGAATAAGGAAGGTAGAGAGGAAACACTGATCAAACAATGGTACTTCATAGCAAGAATGACAACATCAGGGCTATGCCTTGAAAAAAGGCAACTAGAAAAAATTTCATAAAATAATTATAAGTTACAGCCCAGAACATTTTCTTGCACTAAATTTTTTCCTCTCCTCCTTATATATCCTCTTTATTTCCACCATTTCTCTCATCAAAATGTGTCTGGCATCATGAAAACTGAGATTTGGAAGCACAAATAACAGAGAAGTGTGACTGTTTTGAGGGCCAAACAAAGAATGATAATTGGCGCCAATTTCGGGACTTCCTTGACACTGCGCATGCGCAGAGGAGTAAATGTATGGAGGACCATATAGGACATGTATTTTTTGGTTTTTTATGCAAATTTTGGGGATTGGGGGGGGGGGGGGCAAAATTTGTGTTTGGCCCTGAATTAATGATTTTAGCACCAGCTAAGTCTGGGTCATTGGTACAGTATAGAAATATTAGTTTCCAAGAGACATTGTAGAAAAGTATTGCCTTCTGATTATATTTTTGGTTACACATTACAGAATTCTGATATAAATCCCAACAAGACAGTCTAATGACAGTCTAAAGGTATTTCCGTGATGCCAGATGAATGGGTACATGGAAGTAGGCATCCTTCAGGTCGATACTGGCAGCAAAGTCGCCCTGATGAACTGAACGTCGAACTGACCGGAAACGAGGAGCTATTATGTACTCGTTCGTTATGTACTCGTTCAGGATACTCAGATCGATGACAGGATGAAATTGGCCGTTTTTCTTCGGCACCAAGAAAAGTCTCGAGTAAAACCCCGGTGAAAGGGTGTTCCTGACCACCTCGATCGCCCCTTTGGAGGGGAGATCGTCGATCTCCTGCACCAGAAGGTCCCGACGTAGAGAATCGGAAGGGACCCGAGTCGGGAGGGGCACCCGAGATAAACTGGGGTGCCGATGGAAGGACAGTCGCAGACCAGATTGTATGACATTGAGGACCCAAGTGTCCGACGTTATCTCTGTCCAACGGTCGTAAAACAGCGACAGCCTTCCCCCGTCTGGAGGCGAATCGAGGTAAGAACCTTCACTTGCGGCTTCGACGAGGCCCCCGAGAGGAGAAACCACCACTTCAGGAAGTGACAGAGTCCTGAGACTTTCCTGCCTGAGGCTGCCAGCGAGCCTGGCCACGTTGGCGCTTCTTCTGAGCAGGAGCAGACGGAGCCAAAGGCGTAGCCAATGTCAACGACGAGGCAGACGCAGCAGCACGCTTGGCGGGCCTGGAACGACCACCACCCACAGCAGCAGGTTGGTCCAGCTGTCGCAGCAAAAGCTGGTCCTTCGAATGACAAAGAACTTCACCACGGACAGCTTCCACAGAACCATGGAACAACGGAGGTCCAACCAAAGAGGCAGACCTCAGAACAGCACGCTGCTCAGAAGGAAGGAATGGAGAAGAATCCAACACCGCATCCCGCCAGCTCCAAATTAGCCGTGTTGCAGGCGTGAGCATGTGTCAAGTTCATGAGAGCCTGTAACAAACGCGAAAAGGCACCTGAGCATCATCAAACTCCCCTGGAGGAAAATATTCAGCCAGGGCAGTGACGACATGGTTCACGAGAGATAACATGCCCAGCATCTCTCGGGACAGGCCCACCATAGATTCAACTACCGACATCGGGAGAACTGCCGACTTAGGCTTAGTTAACCCGAGGGAAGAAGAATCCTCATCCACAGTATTCCATCCCTTGGAAGACTGGTGGACAGAAGGAATCGTAAACACGAAACCGCGATGGAGGCAGAAAGGCATCAGCTCTAGAAAAGAAAGAACCCTTGAGGGCCTTAGAACGCATTTTGGCGTCCAAGCCGTGGAAGGACTCAACAACCTGAGCCGATTGCAGAGGATGCAAAGCCCCAGAGCTAGAAGGCTCAACAGGGATACGGCGCTCAACAGTGGATCGAGGCCGGACAGCCACAGATAGCTGGTCTGAAGGTTGAATAATAAGCAATAAGCCAAAGACGAAATCCAAAGCCTGCCCCAAGACTGAAGAGGGGGGCCCATAACCTTCCAGAAAATCGTCATCCTCTGTTGCAGAGGAGACGTGCCCAACTCGGGCGGACCAGCAGAAACCTCCTGGGAAGACTGTGCTGTATCCAAGGGGCCAGGCAAGACATCTCGGTGACCGACCAAAGGAGGTTGTGCCACAGGAGGCCAACTTGAGAGTTGCCAGAAAGCAACCGGGTGAGTGCCAAAATGGCCTGACGCAGGTCCCCCTGAGAATACGTCACAGCAGCATCGCCCGACGGAGTGGCCTCACAATGGACCCTTCTGGTAGAACTCAAATCCTCAGAAGAGACCGACGTCGAACGTCGATCGGCAGACAGAATACGGAGACGGTGAGAAGACACTGGAGGATAGTCCCGATTGTAATGCACAGGGCCCATCACTGACCTCTGCGGAACAGAAGGTCCTGCCTGCAAATCCTCCAACGTACGTCCATCGGTAGCTGGACCTGGGACACGGTGAGAAGGCACCGGAGGATTGTCCCAAGAATGACGGGAACCTGTCATTGGCCTCTCCACAGCTGACGGCCCCAACTGCCCATCCTCTGAGACCGACGGCAAGCATCGATCGACATCCAGACTCGGAACACAGTGAGGAATCACCGGAGGAAGGTTCCGAGAGAGACAGCTAACCGGGGCTGTCACTGACCTCTGCCGAACAGCAGGCCCTGGATGCCAACCTCATCCTGCTAGTCGGCACACTAGCAGGGGAAGGAGGAACAATAAACGATTTGCTCGAGGGGCGAGGAATCGCTGCCAAAGCGACCGAACGGCTCAACCAACTAGGAGCAAACCTAGCCAGATGAGGTGGAGCAGAGAGCAAACCCTCACAGCTTCGCCGCGAAGCCAGGGGAGGCTGAGAGCTCACCGACACACCAGCAGATACAGCCTCGGTCCCCTGAGACTGTAGACCATCCCCAGAGGAGATGGAAGAGCCACCATCATACAGAATAGGATCTGTAGTAACAACTTCCTCAGCAACTGTCGACACCGTAGGAGGCAAATCGGAGAGGGTCACCGAGCTGACCCCGGAGAAGCTCTCTACGAAAACAGACGCCTCAAGAGTGACATCAGAAGACAAAGAGACCACGGTCTCCACGTCAGGTATCACTGAACTAGCACCGTCAACAGTTGCAGAGGAACTCGCCACAGAAAAAGACAGATAAGAATCCTGTGTGACAGAGTCACCACGTGCACTAACAGAAATGTCTGCAACGGCACGGCTACCCTTACCCTGAGAACGAGGGGTTCTAGCTCTGGACAGAACCACCTTGTTAACAGAAGCCCATAATTTTGAGGACCAAACCCCACAAATACCACAAGACTGGGCCTGAGTGCAATTGTTGCAAGTGACACATGTGGAATGAGAGTCGTCCACATGCTTCACTTGCAAGCAAGAGGTACAAGGAATAGTCTTTGGCATAATATGAAAGAGAATAATGGAATCAAGCTTCCTGCCGACAGAAAACAGAACAAAGGTCGTGTTAACACGTGGGGGAAAACAAGACTAAGTGTGAAGAAACAAGCAGCACTGATCAAAAATAACATTAATTAATAACAATTTTGAAAGCTTGAAAACGGATACAATCCACTTGCACACAATCAAATGCAGATAACACATAAAATAAGTTGTTCACGAAGAAAACAGCTAAGTATAGCATGAGTCACACAAATTTCCGACCATGTACAAATGGTTGAAATAAAAGAAATTGACGTCACGGTTGTTGCGCATGCGCTCGGTAAACACAAGAGGTGTGAGAGAGAGTACCTGTAATTTCGAGGGGTGGTCTCGCTCGACCCTTTTTTCGATCTTTTTCGTGCTTTTGCACTCTATTACTTTTCCAGCTTGTTTGGAAAAGTTTCTAAAAGCTTGAGTTAGTTCCGAAGTAGGGCTTGCACTTACGTTACAGCCAATTGTAAACAATTGTGAGTAGGTTGAAAAGAAATAGTCGATGGGAAGGTTGCTAATTTGGAACTGGCTGGTTGTCATCTAATAATAATAATAACACTTTGGCTAGCCATTGAATTGTTGCAGTTCTAAGGTGAGAAGGCCTTGCTTACCCTTGTGCTTTCCAATACAAAATGCATCCCCATTCTTATGCCTCTTCTCTCATGGAATGTCTTTACGTTGCCTATTCGATCTTCCAAGCCTATCCCTTTACACCCCCACCCCCCCCCCCCCCCCCCTCCAATGACATATAGATCAATCAGATTGCCAAGCTTTCATGCGACCAGTCTAATACTGTTTGGACTTCATTGCAGTTATTTACCCACGTGCATGTGGAGTTTGCATGTAGATGACCATTGATACAATCTTATGTCTCTTCATTCACAGAGATATACAGATATTCATTCATGCTCCATCTCTATATATATGCCAATCAATTTAATTCACTTTGGAATCATCAAGATATTAACATAATTAGAAGAATGATTTCGGCTTATAAAATGCCAGCTGTTGCGAGTCTTCATTTGTAATGATAATGTCATCAAAGATGTGGTCAAATCAAGTCTTGTTTGGGAAAATATGGAGAAAATGTAGCAATATCGGTTGAAGTATAACTGACACGGATACGGAATGTCGTAAAATTGTCTTCCAGGTTAAAAGACTGTGTGTAAAAAAGAGAAAATATGGAGAAAATGTAGCAAAACCTATCATACATGTGGCATAACAGACACACTGAGTAGTGTAAAATTGTATTACGGGATCAGAGACTCTGTGCTAAAAGACAAAATATGGAGAAAATGTAGGAATACCTGTCATCACATGACCGGCCTGTATACTGAGCAAAGTATAATTGCATTCCAGGTTCAGAGACTCGGTTCTAAATGACAAATTATGAAGAAAATGTAACAATACCCATCATTGCTCTACTGGAATGATTAATAAGTAGTGAAAAATTGTATTATGGATTCAGAGACTCTGTGCTACAAGACACAATATTGAGAAAATGTAGGAATACCTGTCATAGCATGACTGGCCTGCATACTGAGCAAAGTATAATTGCATTCCAGGTTCAGAGACTCTGTGCTAAATTACAAAATATGAAGAAAATGCAACAATACTCATCATTGCTTTACTTGAATGATTAATGAGTAGTGTAAAATTGTATTACGGATTCAGAGACTCTGTGCTACAAGACAAAATATGGAGAAAATGTGGGGAAACCTGTCATAGCATGACTGGCCTGCATACTGAGCAATGCATCATTGCATTCCAGGTTCAGAGACTCTGTGCTAAATGACAAAATATGAAGAAAATGTTAGTGCTGCCGCGGTTATCAAGATAACCGGTTAACCTGTGGTTAAAACTTTGACCGGTCAAGAAAATGTTTTAACCGGTTAACCTTACATTCACTATACTCAACGTATATGTCTGTGTATAAGTAGTCCCCGTGTATAAGTCGCACCCCAAACTCACACCTGGAATTCCTCCCTTTTGCCTAAAGCCCATGTATAAGTCGCATCCCCCATTTTTAAATATATGCAGTCAAAAAGAATTAGTTGCAAGTTACGTTTTGCCAATTTGGGGCAGTTTGGGATGAAACGGAAATAGGTAAGTTTTGACGAGTTACCACGTTGTGAATAAGATAAAAGAATAAAGGAAAATTACTACTAAAGATTTAAAAAATACTCGCATTTATTTGTTTTTCGTTGTTTGTTTATCACCCCAATGTCTTTCTTCATCCCTGTCAAGAAAATCCAACGCTCATTTGTGACCGAAAGCTCATAGTTTCAGAATCAGAGTACCATTTGCGCTGTAACCTGCGCAGTTGTTGTGATTAAGTTGGTTTTTCTGGAATGCGAGAATGTTCCAGAAAAACCAATAAAAATACAACAAATGCGCATGTTACAGCGCAAATTGTTTTCAAATTGTTGTCCCACTTAAGCATTGTTGGTGCTACTGAAACTAACTTTAACTAGTGCACATGTGCGTAATTTACAACCGGACATTACACATCAGTGAATTGGAGTTCATGGAAAAAATAAACACGTCTCTCCAGGTATTGCTGGCAAACATTTAATGTGTTATTATTTATTTTTTTGTTATTTTGATGATTTTGCATTTTTTATGGTTTCATCCATATTGGTCCCACAAACCTGTTGATTTCCGGTACACGCACTGATGTACACACATGGGCGATTGAACAACAACGACTAAATAGAATACTTCTTTATTATTAATTATGGTCAATGTAAATAACATTGGCCGGCCCGATATAATAGTTATAGTTGAAGCAAGAACACACTACAAATATAGGAACCTTAAATGCGCTTAACCACGGTTAACCATGGTCAAACACGCTGGTTAACCAGTCAGAAAAAAGTCTTAACCGCGGCAGCACTAGAAAATGTAGCAATACCTGTCATAGCATGACTGGCATGTTCACTGAGTAGAGAAAAATTGTATTACGGATTCAGAGACTCTGTGCTACAAGACAAAATATGGAGAAAATATAAGAATTCCTGTAATAGCATGACTGGCCTGCATACTGAGCAATGTAAAATTGTATTCCAGGCTCAGAGACGCTGTGCGGCATGATGAAATATAGAGAAAATGTCGCAATACCCGTCATAGCGTGACTGGCATGTTCACTGAGTAGAGAAAAATTGTATTACGGATTCAGAGACTCTGTGCTACAAGACAAAATATGGATAAAATGTAGGAATACCTGTCATAGCATGACTGGCCTGCATACTGAGCAAAGTATAATTGCATTCCAGATTCAGAGACTCTGTGCTAAATGACAAAATATGAAGAAAATGTAACAATACTCACCATTGCTCTACTCGAATGATTAATGAGTCGTGAGAAATTGTATTACGGATTCAGAGACTCTGTGCTACAAGATAAAATATGGAGAACATGTAGGAATACCTGTCATAGCATGACTGGCATTTTCACTGAGTGGTAAAAAATTGTATTACGGATTCAGAGACTCTGTGCTACAAGACAAAATATGGAGAGAATGTGGGAAAACCTGTTATAGTATGACTGGCCTGCATACTGAGCAATGTAAAATTGTATTTCAGGCTCAGAGACTCTGTGCTACATGGTGAAATATAGAGAACATGTAGCAATACCTGTCATAGCATGACTGGCATTTTCACTGAGTGGTAAAAAATTGTATTACGGATTCAGAGACTCTGTGCTACAAGACAAAATATGGAGAGAATGTGGGAAAACCTGTTATAGTATGACTGGCCTGCATACTGAGCAAGGTATAATTGCATTCCAGGTTCAGAGACTCTGTGCTAAATGACAAAATAAGAAGAAAATGTAGCAATACCCATTATTGCTCTACTCGAATGATTAATGAGTAGTGTAAAATTGTATTACGGATTCAGAGACTCTGTGCTACAAGATAAAATATGGAGAACATGTAGGAATACCTGCCATAGCATGATTGGCCTGCATTCTGAGCAATGCAAAATTGTATTCCAGGCTCAGAGACTCTGTGCTACATGATGAAATATAGAGAAAATGTAGCAATACCTGACATAGCATGACTGGCATGTTCACCGAGTAGAGAAAAATTGTATTACGGATTCAGAGACTCTGTGCTACAAGACAAAATATGGATAAAATGTAGGAATACCTGTCATAGCCTGACGGGCCTGCATACTGAGCAAAGTATAATTGCATTCCAGGTTCAGAGACTCTGTGCTAAATGACAAAATATGAAGAAAATGTAGCAATACCCATCATTGCTCTATTCGAATGATTAAAGAGTAGTGTAAAATTGTATTACGGATTCAGAGACTCTGTGCTACAAGAAAAAACATGGATAAAATGTAGGAATACCTGTCATAGCATGACTAGCCTGCATACTGAGCAAAGTATAATTGCATTCCAGGTTCAGAGACTCTGTGCTAAATGACAAAATATGAAGAAAATGTAGCAATACCCATTATTGGTCTACTAGAATGATTAATGAGTAGTGTAAAATTGTATTACGGATTCAGAGACTCTGTGCTACAAGACAAAATATGGAGAACATGTAGGAATACCTGCCATAGCATGATTGGCCTGCATACTGAGCAATGTAAAATTGTATTCCAGACTCCGAGATTCTGTGCTACATGATGAAATATAGAGAAAATGTAGCAGAACCTGACATAGCATGACTGGCATGTTCACCAAGTAGGGAAAAATTGTATTATGGATTCAGAGACTCTGTGCTACAAGACAAAATATGGATAAAATGTACGAATACCTGTCATAACCTGACTGGCCTGCATACTGAGCAAAGTATAATTGCATTCCAGGTTCAGAGACTCTGTGCTAAATGACAAAATATGAAGAAAATGTAGCAATACCCATCATAGCTCTACTTGAATGATTAAAGAGAAGTGTAAAATTGTATTACAGATTCAGAGATTCTGTGCTACAAGATAAAATACGGAGAACATGTAGGAATACCTGCCATAGCATGATTGGCCTGCATTCTGAGCAATGTAAAATTGTATTCCAGGCTCAGAGACTCTGTGCTACATGGCGAAATATAGAGAAAATGTAGCAATACCTGTCATAGCATGACTGGCATGTTTACTGAGAAGAGAAAAATTGTATTACGGATTCAGAGACTCTGTGCTACAAGACAAAATATGGATAAAATGTAGGAATACCTGTCATAGCATGACTGGGCTGCATACTGAGCAAAGTATAATTGCATTCCAGGTTCAGAGACTCTGTGCTAAATGACAAAATATGAAGAAAATGTAGCAATACACATCATTGCTCTACTTGAATGATTAAAGAGTAGTGTAAAATTGTATTACGGATTCAGAGACTCTGTGCTACAAGACAAAATATGGATAAAATGTAGGAATACCTGTCATAGCCTGACTGGCCTGCATACTTAGCAAAGTATAATTGCATTTCAGGTTCAGAGACTCTGTGCTAAATGACAAAATAAGAAGAAAATGTAGCAATACCCATTATTGCTCTACTCGAATGATTAATGAGTAGTGTAAAATTGTATTACGGATTCAGAGACTCTGTGCTACAAGACAAAATATGGAGAAAATGTGGGAAAACCTGTCATAGCATGACTGGCCTGCATACTGAGCAATGTATCATTGCATCCCAGGTTCAGAGACTCTGTGCTATATGGGAAAATAAGGAGAAAATGTAGCGATACCCACCATTGCTCTACTCGAATGATTAATGAGTAGTGAAAAATTGTATTACGGATTCAGAGACTCTGTGCTACAAGACAAAATATGGAGAAAATGTAGGAATACCTGTCATGGCATGATTGGCCTGCATACTGAGCAATGTAAAAATGTATTCCAGGCTCAGAGACTCTGTGCTACATGACGAAATATAGAGAAAACATAGCAATACCTGTCATAGCATGACTGGCATGTTCACTGAGGAGAGAAAAATTGTATTACGGATTCAGAGACTCTGTGCTACCAGACAAAATATGGATAAAATGTAGGAATACCTGTCATAGCATGACTGGGCTGCATACTGAGCAAAGTATAATTGCATTCCAGGTTCAGAGACTCTGTGCTAAATGAGTAAATATGAAGAAAATGTAACAATACCCACCATTGCTCTATTCAAATGATTAATGAGTAGTGAAAAATTGTATTACGGATTCAGAGACTCTGTGCTACTAGCCAAAATATGGAGAGAATGTAGGAATACCTGTCATAGGATGATTGGCCTGCATACTGAGCAATGTGAACTTGAATTTCAGGCTCAGAGACTCTGTGCTACATGGTGGAATATAGAGAAAATGTAGCTATACCTGTCATAGCATGACTGGCATTTTCACTGAGTAGTAAAAAATTGTACTACGGATTCAGAGACTCTGTACTACAAGACAAAATATGGAGAAAATGTAGGAATTCCTGTCATAGCATGACAGGCCTGCATACTGAGCAATGTAAAATTGTATTCCAGGCTCAAAGACTCGCAACATGATGAAATATAGAGAAAATGTAGCAATACCTGTCATAGCATAACTGGCATTTTTACTGAGTAGTAAAAAATTGTATTACGGATTCAGAGACTCTGTGCTACAAGACAAAATATGGAGAGAATGTGGGGAAAACCTGTTATAGTATAACTGGCCTGCATACTGAGCAAGGTATAATTGCATTCCAGGTTCAGAGACTCTGTGCTAAATGACAAAATATGAAGAAAATGTAGCAATACCCATCATTGCTCTATTGGAATGATTAAAGAGTAGTGTAAAATTGTATTACGGATTCAGAGACTCTGTGCTACATGACGAAATATAGAGAAAACGTAGCAATACCTGTCATAGCATAACTGGCATGTTCACTGAGGAGAGAAAAATTGTATTACGGATTCAGAGACTCTGTGCTACAAGACAAAATATGGATAAAATGTAGGAATACCTGTCATAGGATGATTGGTCTGCATACTGAGCAATGTAAAATTGTATTTCAGGCTCAGAGACTCTGTGCTACATGGTGAAATATAGAGAAAATGTAGCAATACCTGTCATAGCATGACTGGCATTTTCACTGAGTAGTAAAAAATTGTATTACGGATTCAGAGACTCTGTGCTACAAGACAAAATATGGAGAGAATGTGGGAAAACCTGTTATACTATGACTGGCCTGCATTCTGAGCAAGGTATAATTGCATTCCAGGTTCAGAGACTCTGTGCTAAATGACAAAATATGAAGAAAATGTAGCAATACCCATTATTGCTCTACTGGAATGATTAATGAGAAGTGTAAAATTGTATTACGGATTCAGAGACTCTGTGCTACAAGAAAAAATATGGATAAAATGTAGGAATACCTGTCATAGCCTGACTGGCCTGCATACTGAGCAAAGTATAATTGCATTTCAGGTTCAGAGTCTCTGTGCTAAATGACAAAATAAGAAGAAAAAGTAGCAATACCCATTATTGCTCAACTCGAATGATTAAAGAGTAGTGTAAAATTGTATTACGGATTCAGAGACTCTGTGCTACAAGATAAAATATGGAGAACATGTAGGAATACCTGCCATAGCATGATTGGCCTGCATTCTGAGCAATGTAAAATTGTATTCCAGGCTCAGAGATTCTGTGCTACATGATGAAATATAGAGAAAATGTAGCAATACCTGACATAGCATGACTGGCATGTTCACTGAGTAGAGAACAATTGTATTACGGATTCAGAGACTCTGTGCTACAAGACAAAATATGGATAAAATGTAGGAATACCTGTCATAGCATGTCTGGGCTGCATACTGAGCAAAGTATAATTGCATTCCAGGTTCAGAGACTCTGTGCTAAATGACTAAATATGAAGAAAATGTAACAATACCCACCATTGCTCTACTCAAATGATTAATGAGTAGTGAAAAATTGTATTACGGATTCAGAGACTCTGTGCTACAAGACAAAATATGGATAAAATGTAGGAATACCTGTCATAGCATGACTGGCCTGCATACTGAGCAAGGTATAATTGCATTCCAGGTTCAGAGACTCTGTGCTAAATGACAAAATATGAAGACAATGTAGCAATACCCATTATTGGTCTAATGGAATGATTAATAGGTAGTGTAAAATTGTATTACGGATTCAGAGACTCTGTGCTACAAGACAAAATATGGAGAACATGTAGGAATACCTGCCATAGCATGATTGGCCTGCATACTGAGCAATGTAAAATTGTATTCCAGACTCCGAGATTCTGTGCTACATGATGAAATATAGAGAAAATGTAGCAGTACCTGACATAGCACGACTGGCATGTTCACCGAGTAGAGAAAAATTGTATTACGGATTCAGAGACTGTGCTACAAGACAAAATATGGATAAAATGTACGAATACCTGTCATAACCTGACTGGCCTGCAAACTGAGCAAAGTATAATTGCATTCCAGGTTCAGAGACTCTCTGGTAAATGACAAAATATGAAGAAAATGTAGCAATACCCATCATTGCTCTATTTGAATGATTAAAGAGTAGTGTAAAATTGTATTACGGATTCAGAGACTCTGTGCTACAAGACAAAATATGGTGAAAATGTGGGAAAACCTGTCATAGCATTACTGGCCTGCATACTGAGCAATGCATCATTGAATTCCAGGTTCAGAGACTCTGTGCTATATGGGAAAATAAGGAGAAAATGTAGCGATACCCACCATTGCTCTACTCGAATGATTAATGAGTAGTGAAAAACAGTATTACGGATTCAGAGACTCTGTGCTACAAGATAAAATGTGGAGAAAATGTAGGAATACCTGTCATAGCATGATTGGCCTGCATACTGAGCAATATAAAATTGTATTCCAGACTCAGAGACTCTGTGCTACATGACGAAATATAGAGAAAACGTAGCAATACCTGTCATAGCATAACTGGCATGTTCACTAAGGAGAGAAAAATTGTATTACGGATTCAGAGACTCTGTGCTACAAGACAAAATATGGAGAGAATGTGGGGAAAACCTGTTATAGTATGACTGGCCTGCCTACTGAGCAAGGTATAATTGCATTCCAGGTTCAGAGACTCTGTGCTAAATGACAAAATATGAAGAAAATGTAGCAATACCCATCATTGCTCTATTGGAATGATTAAAGAGTAGTGTAAAATTGTATTACGGATTCAGAGACTCTGTGCTACATGACGAAATATAGAGAAAACGTAGCAATACCTGTCATAGCATAACTGGCATGTTCACTGAGGAGAGAAAAAATTGTATTACGGATTCAGAGACTCTGTGCTACAAGATAAAATATGGAGAACATGTAGGAATACCTGCCATAGCATGATTGGCCTGCATTCTGAGCAATGTAAAATTGTATTCCAGGCTCAGAGACTCTGTGCTACATGATGAAATATAGAGAAAATGTAGCAATACCTGACATAGCATGACTGGCATGTTCACTGAGTAGAGAAAAATTGTATTACGGATTCAGAGACTCTGTGCTACAAGGCAAAATATGGATAAAATGTAGGAATACCTGTCATAGCCCGACGGGCCTGCATACTGAGCAAAGTATAATTGCATTCCAGGTTCAGAGACTCTGTGCTAAATGACAAAATATGAAGAAAATGTAGCAATACCCATCATTGCTCTATTGGAATGATTAAAGAGTAGTGTAAAATTGTATTACGGATTCAGAGACTCTGTGCTACAAGACAAAATATGGATAAAATGTAGGAATACCTGTCATAGCATGACTGGCCTGCATACTGAGCAAGGTATAATTGCATTCCAGGTTCAGAGACTCTGTGCTAAATGACAAAATATGAAGAAAATGTAGCAATACCCATTATTGGTCTACTAGAATGATTAATGAGTAGTGTAAAATTGTATTACGGATTCAGAGACTCTGTGCTACAAGACAAAATATGGTGAAAATGTGGGAAAACCTGTCATAGCATTACTGGCCTGCATACTGAGCAATGCATCATTGAATTCCAGGTTCAGAGACTCTGTGCTATATGGGAAAATAAGGAGAAAATGTAGCGATACCCACCATTGCTCTACTCGAATGATTAATGAGTAGTGAAAAACAGTATTACGGATTCAGAGACTCTGTGCTACAAGATAAAATGTGGAGAAAATGTAGGAATACCTGTCATAGCATGATTGGCCTGCATACTGAGCAATATAAAATTGTATTCCAGACTCAGAGACTCTGTGCTACATGACGAAATATAGAGAAAACGTAGCAATACCTGTCATAGCATAACTGGCATGTTCACTAAGGAGAGAAAAATTGTATTACGGATTCAGAGACTCTGTGCTACAAGACAAAATATGGAGAGAATGTGGGGAAAACCTGTTATAGTATGACTGGCCTGCATACTGAGCAAGGTATAATTGCATTCCAGGTTCAGAGACTCTGTGCTAAATGACAAAATATGAAGAAAATGTAGCAATACCCATCATTGCTCTATTGGAATGATTAAAGAGTAGTGTAAAATTGTATTACGGATTCAGAGACTCTGTGCTACATGACGAAATATAGAGAAAACGTAGCAATACCTGTCATAGCATAACTGGCATGTTCACTGAGGAGAGAAAAAATTGTATTACGGATTCAGAGACTCTGTGCTACAAGATAAAATATGGAGAACATGTAGGAATACCTGCCATAGCATGATTGGCCTGCATTCTGAGCAATGTAAAATTGTATTCCAGGCTCAGAGACTCTGTGCTACATGATGAAATATAGAGAAAATGTAGCAATACCTGACATAGCATGACTGGCATGTTCACTGAGTAGAGAAAAATTGTATTACGGATTCAGAGACTCTGTGCTACAAGGCAAAATATGGATAAAATGTAGGAATACCTGTCATAGCCCGACGGGCCTGCATACTGAGCAAAGTATAATTGCATTCCAGGTTCAGAGACTCTGTGCTAAATGACAAAATATGAAGAAAATGTAGCAATACCCATCATTGCTCTATTGGAATGATTAAAGAGTAGTGTAAAATTGTATTACGGATTCAGAGACTCTGTGCTACAAGACAAAATATGGATAAAATGTAGGAATACCTGTCATAGCATGACTGGCCTGCATACTGAGCAAGGTATAATTGCATTCCAGGTTCAGAGACTCTGTGCTAAATGACAAAATATGAAGAAAATGTAGCAATACCCATTATTGGTCTACTAGAATGATTAATGAGTAGTGTAAAATTGTATTACGGATTCAGAGACTCTGTGCTACAAGACAAAATATGGAGAACATGTAGGAATACCTGCCATAGCATGATTGGCCTGCATACTGAGCAATGTAAAATTGTATTCCAGACTCCGAGATTCTGTGCTACATGATGAAATATAGAGAAAATGTAGCAGTACCTGACATAGCATGACTGGCATGTTCACCAAGTAGGGAAAAATTGTATTATGGATTCAGAGACTCTGTGCTACAAGACAAAATATGGATAAAATGTAGGAATACCTGTCATAACCTGACTGGCCTGCATACTGAGCAAAGTATAACTGCATTCCAGGTTCAGAGACTCTGTGCTAAATGACAAAATATGAAGAAAATGTAGCAATACCCATCATAGCTCTACTTGAATGATTAAAGAGAAGTGTAAAATTGTATTACAGATTCAGAGATTCTATGCTACAAGATAAAATACGGAGAACATGTAGGAATACCTGCCATAGCATGATTGGCCTGCATTCTGAGCAATGTAAAATTGTATTCCAGGCTCAGAGACTCTGTGCTACATGGCGAAATATAGAGAAAATGTAGCAATACCTGTCATAGCATGACTGGCATGTTTACTGAGAAGAGAAAAATTGTATTACGGATTCAGAGACTCTGTGCTACAAGACAAAATATGGATAAAATGTAGGAATACCTGTCATAGCATGACTGGGCTGCATACTGAGCAAAGTATAATTGCATTCCAGGTTCAGAGACTCTGTGCTAAATGACAAAATATGAAGAAAATGTAGCAATACACATCATTGCTCTACTTGAATGATTAAAGAGTAGTGTATAATTGTATTACGGATTCAGAGACTCTGTGCTACAAGACAAAATATGGATAAAATGTAGGAATACCTGTCATAGCCTGACTGGCCTGCATACTTAGCAAAGTATAATTGCATTTCAGGTTCAGAGACTCTGTGCTAAATGACAAAATAAGAAGAAAATGTAGCAATACCCATTATTGCTCTACTCGAATGATTAATGAGTAGTGTAAAATTGTATTACGGATTCAGAGACTCTGTGCTACAAGAGAAAATATGGAGAAAATGTGGGAAAACCTGTCATAGCATGACTGGCCTGCATACTGAGCAATGTATCATTGCATCCCAGGTTCAGAGACTCTGTGCTATATGGGAAAATAAGGAGAAAATGTAGCGATACCCACCATTGCTCTACTCGAATGATTAACGAGTAGTGAAAAATTGTATTACGGATTCAGAGACTCTGTGCTACAAGACAAAATATGGAGAAAATGTAGGAATACCTGTCATGGCATGATTGGCCTGCATACTGAGCAATGTAAAAATGTATTCCAGGCTCAGAGACTCTGTGCTACATGACGAAATATAGAGAAAACATAGCAATACCTGTCATAGCATGACTGGCATGTTCACTGAGGAGAGAAAAATTGTATTACGGATTCAGAGACTCTGTGCTACAAGACAAAATATGGATAAAATGTAGGAATACCTGTCATAGCATGACTGGGCTGCATACTGAGCAAAGTATAATTGCATTCCAGGTTCAGAGACTCTGTGCTAAATGAGTAAATATGAAGAAAATGTAACAATACCCACCATTGCTCTACTCAAATGATTAATGAGTAGTGAAAAATTGTATTACGGATTCAGAGACTCTGTGCTACAAGCCAAAATATGGAGAGAATGTAGGAATACCTGTCATAGGATGATTGGCCTGCATACTGAGCAATGTGAACTTGAATTTCAGGCTCAGAGACTCTGTGCTACATGGTGGAATATAGAGAAAATGTAGCTATACCTGTCATAGCATGACTGGCATTTTCACTGAGTAGTAAAAAATTGTACTACGGATTCAGAGACTCTGTACTACAAGACAAAATATGGAGAAAATGTAGGAATTCCTGTCATAGCATGACAGGCCTGCATACTGAGCAATGTAAAATTGTATTCCAGGCTCAAAGACTCGCAACATGATGAAATATAGAGAAAATGTAGCAATACCTGTCATAGCATAACTGGCATTTTTACTGAGTAGTAAAAAATTGTATTACGGATTCAGAGACTCTGTGCTACAAGACAAAATATGGAGAGAATGTGGGGAAAACCTGTTATAGTATAACTGGCCTGCATACTGAGCAAGGTATAATTGCATTCCAGGTTCAGAGACTCTGTGCTAAATGACAAAATATGAAGAAAATGTAGCAATACCCATCATTGCTCTATTGGAATGATTAAAGAGTAGTGTAAAATTGTATTACGGATTCAGAGACTTTGTGCTACATGACGAAATATAGAGAAAACGTAGCAATACCTGTCATAGCATAACTGGCATGTTCACTGAGGAGAGAAAAATTGTATTACGGATTCAGAGACTCTGTGCTACAAGACAAAATATGGATAAAATGTAGGAATACCTGTCATAGGATGATTGGTCTGCATACTGAGCAATGTAAAATTGTATTTCAGGCTCAGAGACTCTGTGCTACATGGTGAAATATAGAGAAAATGTAGCAATACCTGTCATAGCATGACTGGCATTTTCACTGAGTAGTAAAAAATTGTATTACGGATTCAGAGACTCTGTGCTACAAGACAAAATATGGAGAGAATGTGGGAAAACCTGTTATACTATGACTGGCCTGCATTCTGAGCAAGGTATAATTGCATTCCAGGTTCAGAGACTCTGTGCTAAATGACAAAATATGAAGAAAATGTAGCAATACCCATTATTGCTCTACTGGAATGATTAATGAGAAGTGTAAAATTGTATTACGGATTCAGAGACTCTGTGCTACAAGAAAAAATATGGATAAAATGTAGGAATACCTGTCATAGCCTGACTGGCCTGCATACTGAGCAAAGTATAATTGCATTTCAGGTTCAGAGTCTCTGTGCTAAATGACAAAATAAGAAGAAAAAGTAGCAATACCCATTATTGCTCAACTCGAATGATTAAAGAGTAGTGTAAAATTGTATTACGGATTCAGAGACTCTGTGCTACAAGATAAAATATGGAGAACATGTAGGAATACCTGCCATAGCATGATTGGCCTGCATTCTGAGCAATGTAAAATTGTATTCCAGGCTCAGAGATTCTGTGCTACATGATGAAATATAGAGAAAATGTAGCAATACCTGACATAGCATGACTGGCATGTTCACTGAGTAGAGAACAATTGTATTACGGATTCAGAGACTCTGTGCTACAAGACAAAATATGGATAAAATGTAGGAATACCTGTCATAGCATGTCTGGGCTGCATACTGAGCAAAGTATAATTGCATTCCAGGTTCAGAGACTCTGTGCTAAATGACTAAATATGAAGAAAATGTAACAATACCCACCATTGCTCTACTCAAATGATTAATGAGTAGTGAAAAATTGTATTACGGATTCAGAGACTCTGTGCTACAAGACAAAATATGGATAAAATGTAGGAATACCTGTCATAGCATGACTGGCCTGCATACTGAGCAAGGTATAATTGCATTCCAGGTTCAGAGACTCTGTGCTAAATGACAAAATATGAAGACAATGTAGCAATACCCATTATTGGTCTAATGGAATGATTAATAGGTAGTGTAAAATTGTATTACGGATTCAGAGACTCTGTGCTACAAGACAAAATATGGAGAACATGTAGGAATACCTGCCATAGCATGATTGGCCTGCATACTGAGCAATGTAAAATTGTATTCCAGACTCCGAGATTCTGTGCTACATGATGAAATATAGAGAAAATGTAGCAGTACCTGACATAGCACGACTGGCATGTTCACCGAGTAGAGAAAAATTGTATTACGGATTCAGAGACTGTGCTACAAGACAAAATATGGATAAAATGTACGAATACCTGTCATAACCTGACTGGCCTGCAAACTGAGCAAAGTATAATTGCATTCCAGGTTCAGAGACTCTCTGGTAAATGACAAAATATGAAGAAAATGTAGCAATACCCATCATTGCTCTATTTGAATGATTAAAGAGTAGTGTAAAATTGTATTACGGATTCAGAGACTCTGTGCTACAAGACAAAATATGGTGAAAATGTGGGAAAACCTGTCATAGCATGACTGGCCTGCATACTGAGCAATGCATCATTGAATTCCAGGTTCAGAGACTCTGTGCTATATGGGAAAATAAGGAGAAAATGTAGCGATACCCACCATTGCTCTACTCGAATGATTAATGAGTAGTGAAAAACAGTATTACGGATTCAGAGACTCTGTGCTACAAGATAAAATGTGGAGAAAATGTAGGAATACCTGTCATAGCATGATTGGCCTGCATACTGAGCAATATAAAATTGTATTCCAGACTCAGAGACTCTGTGCTACATGACGAAATATAGAGAAAACGTAGCAATACCTGTCATAGCATAACTGGCATGTTCACTAAGGAGAGAAAAATTGTATTACGGATTCAGAGACTCTGTGCTACAAGACAAAATATGGAGAGAATGTGGGGAAAACCTGTTATAGTATGACTGGCCTGCATACTGAGCAAGGTATAATTGCATTCCAGGTTCAGAGACTCTGTGCTAAATGACAAAATATGAAGAAAATGTAGCAATACCCATCATTGCTCTATTGGAATGATTAAAGAGTAGTGTAAAATTGTATTACGGATTCAGAGACTCTGTGCTACATGACGAAATATAGAGAAAACGTAGCAATACCTGTCATAGCATAACTGGCATGTTCACTGAGGAGAGAAAAATTGTATTACGGATTCAGAGACTCTGTGCTACAAGATAAAATATGGAGAACATGTAGGAATACCTGCCATAGCATGATTGGCCTGCATTCTGAGCAATGTAAAATTGTATTCCAGGCTCAGAGACTCTGTGCTACATGATGAAATATAGAGAAAATGTAGCAATACCTGACATAGCATGACTGGCATGTTCACTGAGTAGAGAAAAATTGTATTACGGATTCAGAGACTCTGTGCTACAAGGCAAAATATGGATAAAATGTAGGAATACCTGTCATAGCCCGACGGGCCTGCATACTGAGCAAAGTATAATTGCATTCCAGGTTCAGAGACTCTGTGCTAAATGACAAAATATGAAGAAAATGTAGCAATACCCATCATTGCTCTATTGGAATGATTAAAGAGTAGTGTAAAATTGTATTACGGATTCAGAGACTCTGTGCTACAAGACAAAATATGGATAAAATGTAGGAATACCTGTCATAGCATGACTGGCCTGCATACTGAGCAAGGTATAATTGCATTCCAGGTTCAGAGACTCTGTGCTAAATGACAAAATATGAAGAAAATGTAGCAATACCCATTATTGGTCTAATGGAATGATTAATAGGTAGTGTAAAATTGTATTACGGATTCAGAGACTCTGTGCTACAAGACAAAATATGGAGAACATGTAGGAATACCTGCCATAGCATGATTGGCCTGCATACTGAGCAATGTAAAATTGTATTCCAGACTCCGAGATTCTGTGCTACATGATGAAATATAGAGAAAATGTAGCAGTACCTGACATAGCACGACTGGCATGTTCACCGAGGAGAGAAAAATTGTATTACGGATTCAGAGACTGTGCTACAAGACAAAATATGGATAAAATGTACGAATACCTGTCATAACCTGACTGGCCTGCAAACTGAGCAAAGTATAATTGCATTCCAGGTTCAGAGACTCTCTGGTAAATGACAAAATATGAAGAAAATGTAGCAATACCCATCATTGCTCTATTTGAATGATTAAAGAGTAGTGTAAAATTGTATTACGGATTCAGAGACTCTGTGCTACAAGACAAAATATGGTTAAAATGTGGGAAAACCTGTCATAGCATGACTGGCCTGCATACTGAGCAATGCATCATTGAATTCCAGGTTCAGAGACTCTGTGCTATATGGGAAAATAAGGAGAAAATGTAGCGATACCCACCATTGCTCTACTCGAATGATTAATGAGTAGTGAAAAACAGTATTACGGATTCAGAGACTCTGTGCTACAAGATAAAATGTGGAGAAAATGTAGGAATACCTGTCATAGCATGATTGGCCTGCATACTGAGCAATATAAAATTGTATTCCAGACTCAGAGACTCTATGCTACATGACGAAATATAGAGAAAACGTAGCAATACCTGTCATAGCATAACTGGCATGTTCACTAAGGAGAGAAAAATTGTATTACGGATTCAGAGACTCTGTGCTACAAGACAAAATATGGAGAGAATGTGGCGAAAACCTGTTATAGTATGACTGGCCTGCATACTGAGCAAGGTATAATTGCATTCCAGGTTCAGAGACTCTGTGCTAAATGACAAAATATGAAGAAAATGTAGCAATACCCATCATTGCTCTATTGGAATGATTAAAGAGTAGTGTAAAATTGTATTACAGATTCAGAGACTCTGTGCTACATGACGAAATATAGAGAAAACGTAGCAATACCTGTCATAGCATAACTGGCATGTTCACTGAGGAGAGAAAAATTGTATTACGGATTCAGAGACTCTGTGCTACAAGATAAAATATGGAGAACATGTAGGAATACCTGCCATAGCATGATTGGCCTGCATTCTGAGCAATGGAAAATTGTATTCCAGGCTCAGAGACTCTGTGCTACATGATGAAATATAGAGAAAATGTAGCAATACCTGACATAGCATGACTGGCATGTTCACTGAGTAGAGAAAAATTGTATTACGGATTCAGAGACTCTGTGCTACAAGGCAAAATATGGATAAAATGTAGGAATACCTGTCACAGCATGACTGGCCTGCATACTGAGCAAGGTATAATTGCATTCCAGGTTCAGAGACTCTGTGCTAAATGACAAAATATGAAGAAAATGTAGCAATACCCATTATTGGTCTACTGGAATGATTAATGAGTAGTGTAAAATTGTATTACGGATTCAGAGACTCTGTGCTACAAGACAAAATATGGATAAAATGTAGGAATACCTGTCATAGCCTGACTGGTCTGCATACTGAGCAAAGTATAATTGCATTTCAGGTTCTGAGACTCTGTGCTAAATGACAAAATAAGAAAATGTAGCAATACCCATCATTGGTCTATTCGAATGATTAATGAGAAGTGTAAAATTGTATTACAGATTCAGAGATTCTGTGCTACAAGATAAAATACGGAGAACACGTAGGAATACCTGCCATAGCATGATTGGCTTGCATTCTGAGCAATGTAAAATTGTATTCCAGGCTCAGAGCCTCTGTGCTACATGATGAAATATAGAGAAAATGTAGCAATACCTGACATAGCATGTCTGGCATGTTCACTGAGTAGAGAAAAATTGTATTACGGATTCAGAGACTCTGTGCTACAAGACAAAATATGGATAAAATGTAGGAATACATGTCATAGCCTGATTGGCCTGCATACTGAGCAAAGTATAATTGCATTCTAGGTTCCAAGACTCTGTGCTAAATGACAAAATATGAAGAAAATGTAGCAATACCCATCATTGCTCTACTTGAATGATTAAAGAGTACTGTAAAATTGTATTAAGGATTCAGAGACTCTGTGCTACAAGACAAAATATGGTGAAAATGTGGGAAAACCTGTCATAGCATGACTGGCCTGCATACTGAGCAATGTATCATTGCATTCCAGGTTCAGACACTCTGTGCTATATGGGAAAATAAGGAGAAAATGTAGCGATACCCACCATTGCTCTACTCGAATGATTAATGAGTAGTGAAAAATTGTATTACGGATTCAGAGACTCTGTGCTACAAGACAAAATATGGAGAAAATGTAGGAATACCTGTCATAGAATGATTGGCCTGCATACTGAGCAATGTAAAATTGTATTCCAGGCTCAGAGACTCTGTGCTACATGACAAAATATAGAGAAAACGTAGCAATACCTGTCATAGCATGACTGGCATGTTCACTGAGGAGAGAAAAATTGTATTACGGATTCAGAGACTCTGTGCTACAAGACAAAATATGGATAAAATGTAGGAATACCTGTCATAGCATGTCTGGGCTGCATACTGAGCAAAGTATAATTGCATTCCAGGTTCAGAGACTCTGTGCTAAATGACTAAATATGAAGAAAATGTAACAATACCCACCATTGCTCTACTCGAATGATTAATGAGTAGTGAAAAATTGTATTACGGATTCAGAGACTCTGTGCTACAAGACAAAATATGGATAAAATGTAGGAATACCTGTCATAGCCTGACTGGCCTGCATACTGAGCAAAGTATAATTGCATTTCAGGTTCAGAGACTCTGTGCTAAATGACAAAATAAGAAGAAAATGTAGCAATACCCATTATTGCTCTACTCGAATGATTAATGAGTAGTGTAAAATTGTATTACGGATTCAGAGACTCTGTGCTACAAGATAAAATATGGAGAACATGTAGGAATACCTGCCATAGCATGATTGGCCTGCATTCTGAGCAATGTAAAATTGTATTCCAGGCTCAGAGACTCTGTGCTACATGATGAAATATAGAGAAAATGTAGCAATACCTGACATAGCATGACTGGCATGTTCACTGAGGAGAGAAAAATTGTATTACGGATTCAGAGACTCTGTGCTACAAGACAAAATATGGATAAAATGTAGGAATACCTGTCATAGCATGTCTGGGCTGCATACTGAGCAAAGTATAATTGCATTCCAGGTTCAGAGACTCTGTGCTAAATGACTAAATATGAAGAAAATGTAACAATACCCACCATTGCTCTACTCGAATGATTAATGAGTAGTGAAAAATTGTATTACGGATTCAGAGACTCTGTGCTACAAGACAAAATATGGATAAAATGTAGGAATACCTGTCATAGCCTGACTGGCCTGCATACTGAGCAAAGTATAATTGCATTTCAGGTTCAGAGACTCTGTGCTAAATGACAAAATAAGAAGAAAATGTAGCAATACCCATTATTGCTCTACTCGAATGATTAATGAGTAGTGTAAAATTGTATTACGGATTCAGAGACTCTGTGCTACAAGATAAAATATGGAGAACATGTAGGAATACCTGCCATAGCATGATTGGCCTGCATTCTGAGCAATGTAAAATTGTATTCCAGGCTCAGAGACTCTGTGCTACATGATGAAATATAGAGAAAATGTAGCAATACCTGACATAGCATGACTGGCATGTTCACTGAGTAGAGAAAAATTGTATTACGGATTCAGAGACTCTGTGCTACAAGACAAAATATGGATAAAATGTAGGAATACATGTCATAGCCTGATTGGCCTGCATACTGAGCAAAGTATAATTGCATTCTAGGTTCCAAGACTCTGTGCTAAATGACAAAATATGAAGAAAATGTAGCAATACCCATCATTGCTCTACTTGAATGATTAAAGAGTACTGTAAAATTGTATTACGGATTCAGAGACTCTGTGCTACAAGACAAAATATGGTGAAAATGTGGGAAAACCTGTCATAGCATGACTGGCCTGCATACTGAGCAATGTATCATTGCATTCCAGGTTCAGACACTCTGTGCTATATGGGAAAATAAGGAGAAAATGTAGCGATACCCACCATTGCTCTACTCGAATGATTAATGAGTAGTGAAAAATTGTATTACGGATTCAGAGACTCTGTGCTACAAGACAAAATATGGAGAAAATGTAGGAATACCTGTCATAGAATGATTGGCCTGCATACTGAGCAATGTAAAATTGTATTCCAGGCTCAGAGACTCTGTGCTACATGACAAAATATAGAGAAAACGTAGCAATACCTGTCATAGCATGACTGGCATGTTCACTGAGGAGAGAAAAATTGTATTACGGATTCAGAGACTCTGTGCTACAAGACAAAATATGGATAAAATGTAGGAATACCTGTCATAGCATGTCTGGGCTGCATACTGAGCAAAGTATAATTGCATTCCAGGTTCAGAGACTCTGTGCTAAATGACTAAATATGAAGAAAATGTAACAATACCCACCATTGCTCTACTCGAATGATTAATGAGTAGTGAAAAATTGTATTACGGATTCAGAGACTCTGTGCTACAAGACAAAATATGGATAAAATGTAGGAATACCTGTCATAGCCTGACTGGCCTGCATACTGAGCAAAGTATAATTGCATTTCAGGTTCAGAGACTCTGTGCTAAATGACAAAATAAGAAGAAAATGTAGCAATACCCATTATTGCTCTACTCGAATGATTAATGAGTAGTGTAAAATTGTATTACGGATTCAGAGACTCTGTGCTACAAGATAAAATATGGAGAACATGTAGGAATACCTGCCATAGCATGATTGGCCTGCATTCTGAGCAATGGAAAATTGTATTCCAGGCTCAGAGACTCTGTGCTACATGATGAAATATAGAGAAAATGTAGCAATACCTGACATAGCATGACTGGCATGTTCACTGAGTAGAGAAAAATTGTATTACGGATTCAGAGACTCTGTGCTACAAGACAAAATATGGATAAAATGTAGGAATACATGTCATAGCCTAATTGGCCTGCATACTGAGCAAAGTATAATTGCATTCTAGGTTCCAAGACTCTGTGCTAAATGACAAAATATGAAAAAAATGTAGCAATACCCATCATTGCTCTACTTGAATGATTAAAGAGTACTGTAAAATTGTATTACGGATTCCGAGACTCTGTGCTACAAGACAAAATATGGTGAAAATGTGGGAAAACCTGTCATAGCATGACTGGCCTGCATACTGAGCAATGTATCATTGCATTCCAGGTTCAGAGACTCGGTGCTATATGGGAAAATAAGGAGAAAATGTAGCGATACCCACCATTGCTCTACTCGAATGATTAATGAGTAGTGAAAAATTGTAATTCAGAGACTCTGTGCTACAAGACAAAATATGGAGAAAATGTAGGAATACCTGTCATAGAATGATTGGCCTGCATACTGAGCAATGTAAAATTGTATTCCAGGCTCAGAGACTCTGTGCTACATGACGAAATATAGAGAAAATGTAGCAATACCTGACATAGCATGATTGGCATGTTCACTGAGTAGAGAAAAATTGTATTACGGATTCAGAGACTCTGTGCTACAAGGCAAAATATGGATAAAATGTAGGAATACCTGTCATAGCCCGACGGGCCTGCATACTGAGCAAAGTATAATTGCATTCCAGGTTCAGAGACTCTGTGCTAAATGACAAAATATGAAGAAAATGTAGCAATACCCATCATTGCTCTATTGGAATGATTAAAGAGTAGTGTAAAATTGTATTACGGATTCAGAGACTCTGTGCTACAAGACAAAATATGGATAAAATGTAGGAATACCTGTCATAGCATGACTGGCCTGCATACTGAGCAATGTATAATTGCATTTCAGGTTCTGAGACTCTGTGCTAAATGACAAAATAAGAAGAAAATGTAGCAATACCCATCATTGGTCTACTCGAATGATTAATGAGAAGTGTAAAATTGTATTACAGATTCAGAGATTCTGTGCTACAAGATAAAATACGGAGAACACGTAGGAATACCTGCCATAGCATGATTGGCCTGCATTCTGAGCAATGTAAAATTGTATTCCAGGCTCAGAGCCTCTGTGCTACATGATGAAATATAGAGAAAATGTAGCAATACCTGACATAGCATGTCTGGCATGTTCACTGAGTAGAGAAAAATTGTATTACGGATTCAGAGACTCTGTGCTACAAGACAAAATATGGATAAAATGTAGGAATACATGTCATAGCCTAATTGGCCTGCATACTGAGCAAAGTATAATTGCATTCTAGGTTCCAAGACTCTGTGCTAAATGACAAAATATGAAAAAAATGTAGCAATACCCATCATTGCTCTACTTGAATGATTAAAGAGTACTGTAAAATTGTATTACGGATTCCGAGACTCTGTGCTACAAGACAAAATATGGTGAAAATGTGGGAAAACCTGTCATAGCATGACTGGCCTGCATACTGAGCAATGTATCATTGCATTCCAGGTTCAGACACTCTGTGCTATATGGGAAAATAAGGAGAAAATGTAGCGATACCCACCATTGCTCTACTCGAATGATTAATGAGTAGTGAAAAATTGTAATTCAGAGACTCTGTGCTACAAGACAAAATATGGAGAAAATGTAGGAATACCTGTCATAGAATGATTGGCCTGCATACTGAGCAATGTAAAATTGTATTCCAGGCTCAGAGACTCTGTGCTACATGACAAAATATAGAGAAAACGTAGCAATACCTGTCATAGCATGACTGGCATGTTCACTGAGGAGAGAAAAATTGTATTACGGATTCAGAGACTCTGTGCTACGAGACAAAATATGGATAAAATGTAGGAATACCTGTCATAGCATGTCTGGGCTGCATACTGAGCAAAGTATAATTGCATTCCAGGTTCAGAGACTCTGTGCTAAATGACTAAATATGAAGAAAATGTAACAATACCCACCATTGCTCTACTCGAATGATTAATGAGTAGTGAAAAATTGTATTACAGATTCAGAGACTCTGTGCTACAAGACAAACTATGGATAAAATGTAGGAATACCTGTCATAGCCTGACTGGCCTGCATACTGAGCAAAGTATAATTGCATTTCAGGTTCAGAGACTCTGTGCTAAATGACAAAATAAGAAGAAAATGTAGCAATACCCATTATTGCTCTACTCGAATGATTAATGAGTAGTGTAAAATTGTATTACGGATTCAGAGACTCTGTGCTACAAGATAAAATATGGAGAACATGTAGGAATACCTGCCATAGCATGATTGGCCTGCATTCTGAGCAATGGAAAATTGTATTCCAGGCTCAGAGACTCTGTGCTACATGATGAAATATAGAGAAAATGTAGCAATACCTGACATAGCATGACTGGCATGTTCACTGAGTAGAGAAAAATTGTATTACGGATTCAGAGACTCTGTGCTACAAGGCAAAATATGGATAAAATGTAGGAATACCTGTCATAGCCCGACGGGCCTGCATACTGAGCAAAGTATAATTGCATTCCAGGTTCAGAGACTCTGTGCTAAATGACAAAATATGAAGAAAATGTAGCAATACCCATCATTGCTCTATTGGAATGATTAAAGAGTAGTGTAAAATTGTATTACGGATTCAGAGACTCTGTGCTACAAGACAAAATATGGGTAAAATGTAGGAATACCTGTCATAGCATGACTGGCCTGCATACTGAGCAAGGTATAATTGCATTCCAGGTTCAGAGACTCTGTGCTAAATGACAAAATATGAAGAAAATGTAGCAATACCCATTATTGGTCTACTGGAATGATTAATGAGTAGTGTAAAATTGTATTACGGATTCAGAGACTCTGTGCTACAAGACAAAATATGGATAAAATGTAGGAATACCTGTCATAGCCTGACTGGTCTGCATACTGAGCAAAGTATAATTGCATTTCAGGTTCTGAGACTCTGTGCTAAATGACAAAATAAGAAAATGTAGCAATACCCATCATTGGTCTACTCGAATGATTAATGAGAAGTGTAAAATTGTATTACAGATTCAGAGATTCTGTGCTACAAGATAAAATACGGAGAACATGTAGGAATACCTGCCATAGCATGATTGGCCTGCATTCTGAGCAATGTAAAATTGTATTCCAGGCTCAGAGCCTCTGTGCTACATGATGAAATATAGAGAAAATGTAGCAATACCTGACATAGCATGTTTGGCATGTTCACTGAGTAGAGAAAAATTGTATTACGGATTCAGAGACTCTGTGCTACAAGACAAAATATGGATAAAATGTAGGAATACATGTCATAGCCTGATTGGCCTGCATACTGAGCAAAGTATAATTGCATTCTAGGTTCCAAGACTCTGTGCTAAATGACAAAATATGAAGAAAATGTAGCAATACCCATCATTGCTCTACTTGAATGATTAAAGAGTACTGTAAAATTGTATTACGGATTCCGAGACTCTGTGCTACAAGACAAAATATGGTGAAAATGTGGGAAAACCTGTCATAGCATGACTGGCCTGCATACTGAGCAATGTATCATTGCATTCCAGGTTCAGAGACTCTGTGCTATATGGGAAAATAAGGAGAAAATGTAGCGATACCCACCATTGCTCTACTCGAATGATTAATGAGTAGTGAAAAATTGTAATTCAGAGACTCTGTGCTACAAGACAAAATATGGAGAAAATGTAGGAATACCTGTCATAGAATGATTGGCCTGCATACTGAGCAATGTAAAATTGTATTCCAGGCTCAGAGACTCTGTGCTACATGACAAAATATAGAGAAAACGTAGCAATACCTGTCATAGCATGACTGGCATGTTCACTGAGGAGAGAAAAATTGTATTACGGATTCAGAGACTCTGTGCTACGAGACAAAATATGGATAAAATGTAGGAATACCTGTCATAGCATGTCTGGGCTGCATACTGAGCAAAGTATAATTGCATTCCAGGTTCAGAGACTCTGTGCTAAATGACTAAATATGAAGAAAATGTAACAATACCCACCATTGCTCTACTCGAATGATTAATGAGTAGTGAAAAATTGTATTACAGATTCAGAGACTCTGTGCTACAAGACAAACTATGGATAAAATGTAGGAATACCTGTCATAGCCTGACTGGCCTGCATACTGAGCAAAGTATAATTGCATTTCAGGTTCAGAGACTCTGTGCTAAATGACAAAATAAGAAGAAAATGTAGCAATACCCATTATTGCTCTACTCGAATGATTAATGAGTAGTGTAAAATTGTATTACGGATTCAGAGACTCTGTGCTACAAGATAAAATATGGAGAACATGTAGGAATACCTGCCATAGCATGATTGGCCTGCATTCTGAGCAATGGAAAATTGTATTCCAGGCTCAGAGACTCTGTGCTACATGATGAAATATAGAGAAAATGTAGCAATACCTGACATAGCATGACTGGCATGTTCACTGAGTAGAGAAAAATTGTATTACGGATTCAGAGACTCTGTGCTACAAGGCAAAATATGGATAAAATGTAGGAATACCTGTCATAGCCCGACGGGCCTGCATACTGAGCAAAGTATAATTGCATTCCAGGTTCAGAGACTCTGTGCTAAATGACAAAATATGAAGAAAATGTAGCAATACCCATCATTGCTCTATTGGAATGATTAAAGAGTAGTGTAAAATTGTATTACGGATTCAGAGACTCTGTGCTACAAGACAAAATATGGGTAAAATGTAGGAATACCTGTCATAGCATGACTGGCCTGCATACTGAGCAAGGTATAATTGCATTCCAGGTTCAGAGACTCTGTGCTAAATGACAAAATATGAAGAAAATGTAGCAATACCCATTATTGGTCTACTGGAATGATTAATGAGTAGTGTAAAATTGTATTACGGATTCAGAGACTCTGTGCTACAAGACAAAATATGGATAAAATGTAGGAATACCTGTCATAGCCTGACTGGTCTGCATACTGAGCAAAGTATAATTGCATTTCAGGTTCTGAGACTCTGTGCTAAATGACAAAATAAGAAAATGTAGCAATACCCATCATTGGTCTACTCGAATGATTAATGAGAAGTGTAAAATTGTATTACAGATTCAGAGATTCTGTGCTACAAGATAAAATACGGAGAACATGTAGGAATACCTGCCATAGCATGATTGGCCTGCATTCTGAGCAATGTAAAATTGTATTCCAGGCTCAGAGCCTCTGTGCTACATGATGAAATATAGAGAAAATGTAGCAATACCTGACATAGCATGTTTGGCATGTTCACTGAGTAGAGAAAAATTGTATTACGGATTCAGAGACTCTGTGCTACAAGACAAAATATGGATAAAATGTAGGAATACATGTCATAGCCTGATTGGCCTGCATACTGAGCAAAGTATAATTGCATTCTAGGTTCCAAGACTCTGTGCTAAATGACAAAATATGAAGAAAATGTAGCAATACCCATCATTGCTCTACTTGAATGATTAAAGAGTACTGTAAAATTGTATTACGGATTCAGAGACTCTGTGCTACAAGACAAAATATGGTGAAAATGTGGGAAAACCTGTCATAGCATGACTGGCCTGCATACTGAGCAATGTATCATTGCATTCCAGGTTCAGACACTCTGTGCTATATGGGAAAATAAGGAGAAAATGTAGCGATACCCACCATTCCTCTACTCGAATGATTAATGAGTAGTGAAAAATTGTATTACAAATTCAGAGACTCTGTGCTACAAGACAAAATATGGAGAAAATGAAGGAATACCTGTCATAGAATGATTGGCCTGCATACTGAGCAATGTAAAATTGTATTCCAGGCTCAGAGACTCTGTGCTACATGACAAAATATAGAGAAAACGTAGCAATACCTGTCATAGCATGACTGGCATGTTCACTGAGGAGAGAAAAATTGTATTACGGATTCAGAGACTCTGTGCTACAAGACAAAATATGGATAAAATGTAGGAATACCTGTCATAGCATGTCTGGGCTGCATACTGAGCAAAGTATAATTGCATTCCAGGTTCAGAGACTCTGTGCTAAATAACTAAATATGAAGAAAATGTAACAATACCCACCATTGCTCTACTCGAATGATTAATGAGTAGTGAAAAATTGTATTACGGAAACAGAGACTCTGTGCTACAAGACAAAATATGGATAAAATGTAGGAATACCTGTCATAGCCTGACTGGCCTGCATACTGAGCAAAGTATAATTGCATTTCAGGTTCAGAGACTCTGTGCTAAATGACAAAATAAGAAGAAAATGTAGCAATACCCATTATTGCTCTACTCGAATGATTAATGAGTAGTGTAAAATTGTATTACGGATTCAGAGACTCTGTGCTACAAGATAAAATATGGAGAACATGTAGGAATACCTGCCATAGCATGATTGGCCTGCATTCTGAGCAATGTAAAATTGTATTCCAGGCTCAGAGACTCTGTGCTACATGACGAAATATAGAGAAAATGTAGCAATACCTGACATAGCATGACTGGCATGTTCACTGAGTAGAGAAAAATTGTATTACGGATTCAGAGACTCTGTGCTACAAGGCAAAATATGGATAAAATGTAGGAATACCTGTCATAGCCCGACGGGCCTGCATACTGAGCAAAGTATAATTGCATTCCAGGTTCAGAGACTCTGTGCTAAATGACAAAATATGAAGAAAATGTAGCAATACCCATCATTGCTCTATTGGAATGATTAAAGAGTAGTGTAAAATTGTATTACGGATTCAGAGACTCTGTGCTACAAGACAAAATATGGATAAAATGTAGGAATACCTGTCATAGCATGACTGGCCTGCATACTGAGCAATGTATAATTGCATTTCAGGTTCTGAGACTCTGTGCTAAATGACAAAATAAGAAGAAAATGTAGCAATACCCATCATTGGTCTACTCGAATGATTAATGAGAAGTGTAAAATTGTATTACAGATTCAGAGATTCTGTGCTACAAGATAAAATACGGAGAACACGTAGGAATACCTGCCATAGCATGATTGGCCTGCATTCTGAGCAATGTAAAATTGTATTCCAGGCTCAGAGCCTCTGTGCTACATGATGAAATATAGAGAAAATGTAGCAATACCTGACATAGCATGTCTGGCATGTTCACTGAGTAGAGAAAAATTGTATTACGGATTCAGAGACTCTGTGCTACAAGACAAAATATGGATAAAATGTAGGAATACATGTCATAGCCTAATTGGCCTGCATACTGAGCAAAGTATAATTGCATTCTAGGTTCCAAGACTCTGTGCTAAATGACAAAATATGAAAAAAATGTAGCAATACCCATCATTGCTCTACTTGAATGATTAAAGAGTACTGTAAAATTGTATTACGGATTCCGAGACTCTGTGCTACAAGACAAAATATGGTGAAAATGTGGGAAAACCTGTCATAGCATGACTGGCCTGCATACTGAGCAATGTATCATTGCATTCCAGGTTCAGAGACTCTGTGCTATATGGGAAAATAAGGAGAAAATGTAGCGATACCCACCATTGCTCTACTCGAATGATTAATGAGTAGTGAAAAATTGTAATTCAGAGACTCTGTGCTACAAGACAAAATATGGAGAAAATGTAGGAATACCTGTCATAGAATGATTGGCCTGCATACTGAGCAATGTAAAATTGTATTCCAGGCTCAGAGACTCTGTGCTACATGACAAAATATAGAGAAAACGTAGCAATACCTGTCATAGCATGACTGGCATGTTCACTGAGGAGAGAAAAATTGTATTACGGATTCAGAGACTCTGTGCTACGAGACAAAATATGGATAAAATGTAGGAATACCTGTCATAGCATGTCTGGGCTGCATACTGAGCAAAGTATAATTGCATTCCAGGTTCAGAGACTCTGTGCTAAATGACTAAATATGAAGAAAATGTAACAATACCCACCATTGCTCTACTCGAATGATTAATGAGTAGTGAAAAATTGTATTACAGATTCAGAGACTCTGTGCTACAAGACAAAATATGGATAAAATGTAGGAATACCTGTCATAGCCTGACTGGCCTGCATACTGAGCAAAGTATAATTGCATTTCAGGTTCAGAGACTCTGTGCTAAATGACAAAATAAGAAGAAAATGTAGCAATACCCATTATTGCTCTACTCGAATGATTAATGATTAGTGTAAAATTGTATTACGGATTCAGAGACTCTGTGCTACAAGATAAAATATGGAGAACATGTAGGAATACCTGCCATAGCATGATTGGCCTGCATTCTGAGCAATGGAAAATTGTATTCCAGGCTCAGAGACTCTGTGCTACATGATGAAATATAGAGAAAATGTAGCAATACCTGACATAGCATGACTGGCATGTTCACTGAGTAGAGAAAAATTGTATTACGGATTCAGAGACTCTGTGCTACAAGGCAAAATATGGATAAAATGTAGGAATACCTGTCATAGCCCGACGGGCCTGCATACTGAGCAAAGTATAATTGCATTCCAGGTTCAGAGACTCTGTGCTAAATGACAAAATATGAAGAAAATGTAGCAATACCCATCATTGCTCTATTGGAATGATTAAAGAGTAGTGTAAAATTGTATTACGGATTCAGAGACTCTGTGCTACAAGACAAAATATGGGTAAAATGTAGGAATACCTGTCATAGCATGACTGGCCTGCATACTGAGCAAGGTATAATTGCATTCCAGGTTCAGAGACTCTGTGCTAAATGACAAAATATGAAGAAAATGTAGCAATACCCATTATTGGTCTACTGGAATGATTAATGAGTAGTGTAAAATTGTATTACGGATTCAGAGACTCTGTGCTACAAGACAAAATATGGATAAAATGTAGGAATACCTGTCATAGCCTGACTGGTCTGCATACTGAGCAAAGTATAATTGCATTTCAGGTTCTGAGACTCTGTGCTAAATGACAAAATAAGAAAATGTAGCAATACCCATCATTGGTCTACTCGAATGATTAATGAGAAGTGTAAAATTGTATTACAGATTCAGAGATTCTGTGCTACAAGATAAAATACGGAGAACATGTAGGAATACCTGCCATAGCATGATTGGCCTGCATTCTGAGCAATGTAAAATTGTATTCCAGGCTCAGAGCCTCTGTGCTACATGATGAAATATAGAGAAAATGTAGCAATACCTGACATAGCATGTTTGGCATGTTCACTGAGTAGAGAAAAATTGTATTACGGATTCAGAGACTCTGTGCTACAAGACAAAATATGGATAAAATGTAGGAATACATGTCATAGCCTGATTGGCCTGCATACTGAGCAAAGTATAATTGCATTCTAGGTTCCAAGACTCTGTGCTAAATGACAAAATATGAAGAAAATGTAGCAATACCCATCATTGCTCTACTTGAATGATTAAAGAGTACTGTAAAATTGTATTACGGATTCAGAGACTCTGTGCTACAAGACAAAATATGGTGAAAATGTGGGAAAACCTGTCATAGCATGACTGGCCTGCATACTGAGCAATGTATCATTGCATTCCAGGTTCAGACACTCTGTGCTATATGGGAAAATAAGGAGAAAATGTAGCGATACCCACCATTGCTCTACTCGAATGATTAATGAGTAGTGAAAAATTGTATTACAGATTCAGAGACTCTGTGCTACAAGACAAAATATGGAGAAAATGAAGGAATACCTGTCATAGAATGATTGGCCTGCATACTGAGCAATGTAAAATTGTATTCCAGGCTCAGAGACTCTGTGCTACATGACAAAATATAGAGAAAACGTAGCAATACCTGTCATAGCATGACTGGCATGTTCACTGAGGAGAGAAAAATTGTATTACGGATTCAGAGACTCTGTGCTACAAGACAAAATATGGATAAAATGTAGGAATACCTGTCATAGCATGTCTGGGCTGCATACTGAGCAAAGTATAATTGCATTCCAGGTTCAGAGACTCTGTGCTAAATAACTAAATATGAAGAAAATGTAACAATACCCACCATTGCTCTACTCGAATGATTAATGAGTAGTGAAAAATTGTATTACGGATTCAGAGACTCTGTGCTACAAGACAAAATATGGATAAAATGTAGGAATACCTGTCATAGCCTGACTGGCCTGCATACTGAGCAAAGTATAATTGCATTTCAGGTTCAGAGACTCTGTGCTAAATGACAAAATAAGAAGAAAATGTAGCAATACCCATTATTGCTCTACTCGAATGATTAATGAGTAGTGTAAAATTGTATTACGGATTCAGAGACTCTGTGCTACAAGATAAAATATGGAGAACATGTAGGAATACCTGCCATAGCATGATTGGCCTGCATTCTGAGCAATGGAAAATTGTATTCCAGGCTCAGAGACTCTGTGCTACATGATGAAATATAGAGAAAATGTAGCAATACCTGACATAGCATGACTGGCATGTTCACTGAGTAGAGAAAAATTGTATTACGGATTCAGAGACTCTGTGCTACAAGGCAAAATATGGATAAAAAGTAGGAATACCTGTCATAGCCCGACGGGCCTGCATACTGAGCAAAGTATAATTGCATTCCAGGTTCAGAGACTCTGTGCTAAATGACAAAATATGAAGAAAATGTAGCAATACCCATCATTGCTCTATTGGAATGATTAAAGAGTAGTGTAAAATTGTATTACGGATTCAGAGACTCTGTGCTACAAGACAAAATATGGATAAAATGTAGGAATACCTGTCATAGCATGACTGGCCTGCATACTGAGCAAGGTATAATTGCATTCCAGGTTCAGAGACTCTGTGCTAAATGACAAAATATGAAGAAAATGTAGCAATACCCATTATTGGTCTACTGGAATGATTAATGAGTAGTGTAAAATTGTATTACGGATTCAGAGACTCTGTGCTACAAGACAAAATATGGATAAAATGTAGGAATACCTGTCATAGCCTGACTGGTCTGCATACTGAGCAAAGTATAATTGCATTTCAGGTTCTGAGACTCTGTGCTAAATGACAAAATAAGAAGAAAATGTAGCAATACCCATCATTGGTCTACTCGAATGATTAATGAGAAGTGTAAAATTGTATTACAGATTCAGAGATTCTGTGCTACAAGATAAAATACGGAGAACATGTAGGAATACCTGCCATAGCATGATTGGCCTGCATTCTGAGCAATGTAAAATTGTATTCCAGGCTCAGAGCCTCTGTGCTACATGATGAAATATAGAGAAAATGTAGCAATACCTGACATAGCATGTCTGGCATGTTCACTGAGTAGAGAAAAATTGTATTACGGATTCAGAGACTCTGTGCTACAAGACAAAATATGGAGAAAATGTAGGAATGCCTGTCATAGAATGATTGGCCTGCATACTGAGCAATGTAAAATTGTATTCCAGGCTCAGAGACTCTGTGCTACGTGACAAAATATAGAGAAAACGTAGCAATACCTGTCATAGCATGACTGGCATGTTCACTGAGGAGAGAAAAATTGTATTACGGATTCAGAGACTCTGTGCTACAAGGCAAAATATGGATAAAATGTAGGAATACCTGTCATAGCCCGACGGGCCTGCATACTGAGCAAAGTATAATTGCATTCCAGGTTCAGAGACTCTGTGCTAAATGACAAAATATGAAGAAAATGTAGCAATACCCATCATTGCTCTATTGGAATGATTAAAGAGTAGTGTAAAATTCTATTACGGATTCAGAGACTCTGTGCTAAATGACAAAATATGAAGAAAATGTAGCAATACCCATTATTGGTCTACTGGAATGATTAATGAGTAGTGTAAAATTGTATTACGGATTCAGAGACTCTGTGCTACAAGATAAAATATGGAGAAGATGTAGGAGTACCTGCCATAGCATGATTGGCCTGCATTCTGAGCAATGGAAAATTGTATTCCAGGCTCAGAGACTCTGTGCTACATGATGAAATATAGAGAAAATGTAGCAATACCTGACATAGCATGACTGGCATGTTCACTGAGTAGAGAAAAATTGTATTACGGATTCAGAGACTCTGTGCTACAAGGCAAAATATGGATAAAATGTAGGAATACCTGTCATAGCCCGACGGGCCTGCATACTGAGCAAAGTATAATTGCATTCCAGGTTCAGAGACTCTGTGCTAAATGACAAAATATGAAGAAAATGTAGCAATACCCATCATTGCTCTATTGGAATGATTAAAGAGTAGTGTAAAATTCTATTACGGATTCAGAGACTCTGTGCTACAAGACAAAATATGGATAAAATGTAGGAATACCTGTCATAGCATGACTGGCCTGCATACTGAGCAAGGTATAATTGCATTCCAGGTTCAGAGACTCTGTGCTAAATGACAAAATATGAAGAAAATGTAGCAATACCCATTATTGGTCTACTGGAATGATTAATGAGTAGTGTAAAATTGTATTACGGATTCAGAGACTCTGTGCTACAAGACAAAATATGGATAAAATGTAGGAATACCTGTCATAGCCTGACTGGTCTGCATACTGAGCAAAGTATAATTGCATTTCAGGTTCTGAGACTCTGTGCTAAATGACAAAATAAGAAGAAAATGTAGCAATACCCATCATTGGTCTACTCGAATGATTAATGAGAAGTGTAAAATTGTATTACAGATTCAGAGATTCTGTGCTACAAGATAAAATGCGGAGAACATGTAGGAATACCTGCCATAGCATGATTGGCCTGCATTCTGAGCAATGTAAAATTGTATTCCAGGCTCAGAGCCTCTGTGCTACATGATGAAATATAGAGAAAATGTAGCAATACCTGACATAGCATGTTTGGCATGTTCACTGAGCAGAGAAAAATTGTATTACGGATTCAGAGACTCTGTGCTACAAGACAAAATATGGATAAAATGTAGGAATACATGTCATAGCCTGATTGGCCTGCATACTGAGCAAAGTATAATTGCATTCTAGGTTCCAAGACTCTGTGCTAAATGACAAAATATGAAGAAAATGTAGCAATACCCATCATTGCTCTACTTGAATGATTAAAGAGTACTGTAAAATTGTATTACGGATTCAGAGACTCTGTGCTACAAGACAAAATATGGTGAAAATGTGGGAAAACCTGTCATAGCATGACTGGCCTGCATACTGAGCAATGTATCATTGCATTCCAGGTTCAGACAATCTGTGCTATATGGGAAAATAAGGAGAAAATGTAGCGATACCCACCATTGCTCTACTCGAATGATTAATGAGTAGTGAAAAATTGTATTACAGATTCAGAGACTCTGTGCTACAAGACAAAATATGAAGAAATTGTAGGAATACCTGTCATAGAATGATTGGCCTGCATACTGAGCAATGTAAAATTGTATTCCAGGCTCAGAGACTATGTGCTACATGACAAAATATAGAGAAAACGTAGCAATACCTGTCATAGCATGACTGGCATGTTCACTGAGGAGAGAAAAATTGTATTACGGATTCAGAGACTCTGTGCTACAAGACAAAATATGGATAAAATGTAGGAATACCTGTCATAGCATGTCTGGGCTGCATACTGAGCAAAGTATAATTGCATTCCAGGTTCAGAGACTCTGTGCTAAATGACTAAATATGAAGAAAATGTAACAATACCCACCATTGCTCTACTCGAATGATTAATGAGTAGTGAAAAATTGTATTACGGATTCAGAGACTCTGTGCTACAAGACAAAATATGGATAAAATGTAGGAATACCTGTCATAGCCTGACTGGCCTGCATACTGAGCAAAGTATAATTGCATTTCAGGTTCAGAGACTCTGTGCTAAATGACAAAATAAGAAGAAAATGTAGCAATACCCATTATTGCTCTACTCGAATGATTAATGAGTAGTGTAAAATTGTATTACGGATTCAGAGACTCTGTGCTACAAGATAAAATATGGAGAACATGTAGGAATACCTGCCATAGGATGATTGGCCTGCATTCTGAGCAATGGAAAATTGTATTCCAGGCTCAGAGACTCTGTGCTACATGATGAAATATAGAGAAAATGTAGCAATACCTGACATAGCATGACTGGCATGTTCACTGAGTAGAGAAAAATTGTATTACGGATTCAGAGACTCTGTGCTACAAGGCAAAATATGGATAAAATGTAGGAATACCTGTCATAGCCCGACGGGCCTGCATACTGAGCAAAGTATAATTGCATTCCAGGTTCAGAGACTCTGTGCTAAATGACAAAATATGAAGAAAATGTAGCAATACCCATCATTGCTCTATTGGAATGATTAAAGAGTAGTGTAAAATTGTATTACGGATTCAGAGACTCTGTGCTACAAGACAAAATATGGATAAAATGTAGGAATACCTGTCATAGCATGACTGGCCTGCATACTGAGCAAGGTATAATTGCATTCCAGGTTCAGAGACTCTGTGCTAAATGACAAAATATGAAGAAAATGTAGCAATACCCATTATTGGTCTACTGGAATGATTAATGAGTAGTGTAAAATTGTATTACGGATTCAGAGACTCTGTGCTACAAGACAAAATATGGATAAAATGTAGGAATACCTGTCATAGCCTGACTGGTCTGCATACTGAGCAAAGTATAATTGCATTTCAGGTTCTGAGACTCTGTGCTAAATGACAAAATAAGAAGAAAATGTAGCTATACCCATCATTGGTCTACTCGAATGATTAATGAGAAGTGTAAAATTGTATTACAGATTCAGAGATTCTGTGCTACAAGATAAAATACGGAGAACATGTAGGAATACCTGCCATAGCATGATTGGCCTGCATTCTGAGCAATGTAAAATTGTATTCCAGGCTCAGAGCCTCTGTGCTACATGATGAAATATAGAGAAAATGTAGCAATACCTGACATAGCATGTTTGGCATGTTCACTGAGTAGAGAAAAATTGTATTACGGATTCAGAGACTCTGTGCTACAAGACAAAATATGGATAAAATGTAGGAATACATGTCATAGCCTGATTGGCCTGCATACTGAGCAAAGTATAATTGCATTCTAGGTTCCAAGACTCTGTGCTAAATGACAAAATATGAAGAAAATGTAGCAATACCCATCATTGCTCTACTTGAATGATTAAAGAGTACTGTAAAATTGTATTACGGATTCAGAGACTCTGTGCTACAAGACAAAATATGGTGAAAATGTGGGAAAACCTGTCATAGCATGACTGGCCTGCATACTGAGCAATGTATCATTGCATTCCAGGTTCAGACACTCTGTGCTATATGGGAAAATAAGGAGAAAATGTAGCGATACCCACCATTGCTCTACTCGAATGATTAATGAGTAGTGAAAAATTGTATTACAGATTCAGAGACTCTGTGCTACAAGACAAAATATGGAGAAAATGTAGGAATACCTGTCATAGAATGATTGGCCTGCATACTGAGCAATGTAAAATTGTATTCCAGGCTCAGAGACTCTGTGCTACATGACAAAATATAGAGAAAACGTAGCAATACCTGTCATAGCATGACTGGCATGTTCACTGAGGAGAGAAAAATTGTATTACGGATTCAGAGACTCTGTGCTACAAGACAAAATATGGATAAAATGTAGGAATACCTGTCATAGCATGTCTGGGCTGCATACTGAGCAAAGTATAATTGCATTCCAGGTTCAGAGACTCTGTGCTAAATGACTAAATATGAAGAAAATGTAACAATACCCACCATTGCTCTACTCGAATGATTAATGAGTAGTGAAAAATTGTATTACGGATTCAGAGACTCTGTGCTACAAGACAAAATATGGATAAAATGTAGGAATACCTGTCATAGCCTGACTGGCCTGCATACTGAGCAAAGTATAATTGCATTTCAGGTTCAGAGACTCTGTGCTAAATGACAAAATAAGAAGAAAATGTAGCAATACCCATTATTGCTCTACTCGAATGATTAATGAGTAGTGTAAAATTGTATTACGGATTCAGAGACTCTGTGCTACAAGATAAAATATGGAGAACATGTAGGAATACCTGCCATAGCATGATTGGCCTGCATTCTGAGCAATGGAAAATTGTATGCCAGGCTCAGAGACTCTGTGCTACATGATGAAATATAGAGAAAATGTAGCAATACCTGACATAGCATGACTGGCATGTTCACTGAGTAGAGAAAAATTGTATTACGGATTCAGAGACTCTGTGCTACAAGGCAAAATATGGATAAAAAGTAGGAATACCTGTCATAGCCCGACGGGCCTGCATACTGAGCAAAGTATAATTGCATTCCAGGTTCAGAGACTCTGTGCTAAATGACAAAATATGAAGAAAATGTAGCAATACCCATCATTGCTCTATTGGAATGATTAAAGAGTAGTGTAAAATTGTATTACGGATTCAGAGACTCTGTGCTACAAGACAAAATATGGATAAAATGTAGGAATACCTGTCATAGCATGACTGGCCTGCATACTGAGCAAGGTATAATTGCATTCCAGGTTCAGAGACTCTGTGCTAAATGACAAAATATGAAGAAAATGTAGCAATACCCATTATTGGTCTACTGGAATGATTAATGAGTAGTGTAAAATTGTATTACGGATTCAGAGACTCTGTGCTACAAGACAAAATATGGATAAAATGTAGGAATACCTGTCATAGCCTGACTGGTCTGCATACTGAGCAAAGTATAATTGCATTTCAGGTTCTGAGACTCTGTGCTAAATGACAAAATAAGAAGAAAATGTAGCAATACCCATCATTGGTCTACTCGAATGATTAATGAGAAGTGTAAAATTGTATTACAGATTCAGAGATTCTGTGCTACAAGATAAAATACGGAGAACATGTAGGAATACCTGCCATAGCATGATTGGCCTGCATTCTGAGCAATGTAAAATTGTATTCCAGGCTCAGAGCCTCTGTGCTACATGATGAAATATAGAGAAAATGTAGCAATACCTGACATAGCATGTCTGGCATGTTCACTGAGTAGAGAAAAATTGTATTACGGATTCAGAGACTCTGTGCTACAAGACAAAATATGGAGAAAATGTAGGAATGCCTGTCATAGAATGATTGGCCTGCATACTGAGCAATGTAAAATTGTATTCCAGGCTCAGAGACTCTGTGCTACATGACAAAATATAGAGAAAACGTAGCAATACCTGTCATAGCATGACTGGCATGTTCACTGAGGAGAGAAAAATTGTATTACGGATTCAGAGACTCTGTGCTACAAGGCAAAATATGGATAAAATGTAGGAATACCTGTCATAGCCCGACGGGCCTGCATACTGAGCAAAGTATAATTGCATTCCAGGTTCAGAGACTCTGTGCTAAATGACAAAATATGAAGAAAATGTAGCAATACCCATCATTGCTCTATTGGAATGATTAAAGAGTAGTGTAAAATTCTATTACGGATTCAGAGACTCTGTGCTAAATGACAAAATATGAAGAAAATGTAGCAATACCCATTATTGGTCTACTGGAATGATTAATGAGTAGTGTAAAATTGTATTACGGATTCAGAGACTCTGTGCTACAAGACAAAATATGGATAAAATGTAGGAATACCTGTCATAGCCTGACTGGTCTGCATACTGAGCAAAGTATAATTGCATTTCAGGTTCTGAGACTCTGTGCTAAATGACAAAATAAGAAGAAAATGTAGCAATACCCATCATTGCTCTACTCGAATGATTAATGAGTAGAGAAAAATTGTATTACGGATTCAGAGACTCTGTGCTACAAGACAAAATATGGATAAAATGTAGGAATACCTGTCATAGCCTGACTGGCCTGCATACTGAGCAAAGTATAATTGCATTTCAGGTTCAGAGACTCTGTGCTAAATGACAAAATAAGAAGAAAATGTAGCAATACCCATTATTGCTCTACTCGAATGATTAATGAGTAGTGTAAAATTGTATTACGGATTCAGAGACTCTGTGCTACAAGATAAAATATGGAGAAGATGTAGGAGTACCTGCCATAGCATGATTGGCCTGCATTCTGAGCAATGGAAAATTGTATTCCAGGCTCAGAGACTCTGTGCTACATGATGAAATATAGAGAAAATGTAGCAATACCTGACATAGCATGACTGGCATGTTCACTGAGTAGAGAAAAATTGTATTACGGATTCAGAGACTCTGTGCTACAAGGCAAAATATGGATAAAATGTAGGAATACCTGTCATAGCCCGACGGGCCTGCATACTGAGCAAAGTATAATTGCATTCCAGGTTCAGAGACTCTGTGCTAAATGACAAAATATGAAGAAAATGTAGCAATACCCATCATTGCTCTATTGGAATGATTAAAGAGTAGTGTAAAATTCTATTACGGATTCAGAGACTCTGTGCTACAAGACAAAATATGGATAAAATGTAGGAATACCTGTCATAGCATGACTGGCCTGCATACTGAGCAAGGTATAATTGCATTCCAGGTTCAGAGACTCTGTGCTAAATGACAAAATATGAAGAAAATGTAGCAATACCCATTATTGGTCTACTGGAATGATTAATGAGTAGTGTAAAATTGTATTACGGATTCAGAGACTCTGTGCTACAAGACAAAATATGGATAAAATGTAGGAATACCTGTCATAGCCTGACTGGTCTGCATACTGAGCAAAGTATAATTGCATTTCAGGTTCTGAGACTCTGTGCTAAATGACAAAATAAGAAGAAAATGTAGCAATACCCATCATTGGTCTACTCGAATGATTAATGAGAAGTGTAAAATTGTATTACAGATTCAGAGATTCTGTGCTACAAGATAAAATGCGGAGAACATGTAGGAATACCTGCCACAGCATGATTGGCCTGCATTCTGAGCAATGTAAAATTGTATTCCAGGCTCAGAGCCTCTGTGCTACATGATGAAATATAGAGAAAATGTAGCAATACCTGACATAGCATGTTTGGCATGTTCACTGAGCAGAGAAAAATTGTATTACGGATTCAGAGACTCTGTGCTACAAGACAAAATATGGATAAAATGTAGGAATACATGTCATAGCCTGATTGGCCTGCATACTGAGCAAAGTATAATTGCATTCTAGGTTCCAAGACTCTGTGCTAAATGACAAAATATGAAGAAAATGTAGCAATACCCATCATTGCTCTACTTGAATGATTAAAGAGTACTGTAAAATTGTATTACGGATTCAGAGACTCTGTGCTACAAGACAAAATATGGTGAAAATGTGGGAAAACCTGTCATAGCATGACTGGCCTGCATACTGAGCAATGTATCATTGCATTCCAGGTTCAGACAATCTGTGCTATATGGGAAAATAAGGAGAAAATGTAGCGATACCCACCATTGCTCTACTCGAATGATTAATGAGTAGTGAAAAATTGTATTACAGATTCAGAGACTCTGTGCTACAAGACAAAATATGAAGAAATTGTAGGAATACCTGTCATAGAATGATTGGCCTGCATACTGAGCAATGTAAAATTGTATTCCAGGCTCAGAGACTATGTGCTACATGACAAAATATAGAGAAAACGTAGCAATACCTGTCATAGCATGACTGGCATGTTCACTGAGGAGAGAAAAATTGTATTACGGATTCAGAGACTCTGTGCTACAAGACAAAATATGGATAAAATGTAGGAATACCTGTCATAGCATGTCTGGGCTGCATACTGAGCAAAGTATAATTGCATTCCAGGTTCAGAGACTCTGTGCTAAATGACTAAATATGAAGAAAATGTAACAATACCCACCATTGCTCTACTCGAATGATTAATGAGTAGTGAAAAATTGTATTACGGATTCAGAGACTCTGTGCTACAAGACAAAATATGGATAAAATGTAGGAATACCTGTCATAGCCTGACTGGCCTGCATACTGAGCAAAGTATAATTGCATTTCAGGTTCAGAGACTCTGTGCTAAATGACAAAATAAGAAGAAAATGTAGCAATACCCATTATTGCTCTACTCGAATGATTAATGAGTAGTGTAAAATTGTATTACGGATTCAGAGACTCTGTGCTACAAGATAAAATATGGAGAACATGTAGGAATACCTGCCATAGGATGATTGGCCTGCATTCTGAGCAATGGAAAATTGTATTCCAGGCTCAGAGACTCTGTGCTACATGATGAAATATAGAGAAAATGTAGCAATACCTGACATAGCATGACTGGCATGTTCACTGAGTAGAGAAAAATTGTATTACGGATTCAGAGACTCTGTGCTACAAGGCAAAATATGGATAAAATGTAGGAATACCTGTCATAGCCCGACGGGCCTGCATACTGAGCAAAGTATAATTGCATTCCAGGTTCTGAGACTCTGTGCTAAATGACAAAATAAGAAGAAAATGTAGCAATACCCATCATTGGTCTACTCGAATGATTAATGAGAAGTGTAAAATTGTATTACAGATTCAGAGATTCTGTGCTACAAGATAAAATACGGAGAACATGTAGGAATACCTGCCATAGCATGATTGGCCTGCATTCTGAGCAATGTAAAATTGTATTCCAGGCTCAGAGCCTCTGTGCTACATGATGAAATATAGAGAAAATGTAGCAATACCTGACATAGCATGTCTGGCATGTTCACTGAGTAGAGAAAAATTGTATTACGGATTCAGAGACTCTGTGCTACAAGACAAAATATGGAGAAAATGTAGGAATGCCTGTCATAGAATGATTGGCCTGCATACTGAGCAATGTAAAATTGTATTCCAGGCTCAGAGACTCTGTGCTACATGACAAAATATAGAGAAAACGTAGCAATACCTGTCATAGCATGACTGGCATGTTCACTGAGGAGAGAAAAATTGTATTACGGATTCAGAGACTCTGTGCTACAAGGCAAAATATGGATAAAATGTAGGAATACCTGTCATAGCCCGACGGGCCTGCATACTGAGCAAAGTATAATTGCATTCCAGGTTCAGAGACTCTGTGCTAAATGACAAAATATGAAGAAAATGTAGCAATACCCATCATTGCTCTATTGGAATGATTAAAGAGTAGTGTAAAATTCTATTACGGATTCAGAGACTCTGTGCTAAATGACAAAATATGAAGAAAATGTAGCAATACCCATTATTGGTCTACTGGAATGATTAATGAGTAGTGTAAAATTGTATTACGGATTCAGAGACTCTGTGCTACAAGACAAAATATGGATAAAATGTAGGAATACCTGTCATAGCCTGACTGGTCTGCATACTGAGCAAAGTATAATTGCATTTCAGGTTCTGAGACTCTGTGCTAAATGACAAAATAAGAAGAAAATGTAGCAATACCCATCATTGCTCTACTCGAATGATTAATGAGTAGAGAAAAATTGTATTACGGATTCAGAGACTCTGTGCTACAAGACAAAATATGGATAAAATGTAGGAATACCTGTCATAGCCTGACTGGCCTGCATACTGAGCAAAGTATAATTGCATTTCAGGTTCAGAGACTCTGTGCTAAATGACAAAATAAGAAGAAAATGTAGCAATACCCATTATTGCTCTACTCGAATGATTAATGAGTAGTGTAAAATTGTATTACGGATTCAGAGACTCTGTGCTACAAGATAAAATATGGAGAAGATGTAGGAGTACCTGCCATAGCATGATTGGCCTGCATTCTGAGCAATGGAAAATTGTATTCCAGGCTCAGAGACTCTGTGCTACATGATGAAATATAGAGAAAATGTAGCAATACCTGACATAGCATGACTGGCATGTTCACTGAGTAGAGAAAAATTGTATTACGGATTCAGAGACTCTGTGCTACAAGGCAAAATATGGATAAAATGTAGGAATACCTGTCATAGCCCGACGGGCCTGCATACTGAGCAAAGTATAATTGCATTCCAGGTTCAGAGACTCTGTGCTAAATGACAAAATATGAAGAAAATGTAGCAATACCCATCATTGCTCTATTGGAATGATTAAAGAGTAGTGTAAAATTCTATTACGGATTCAGAGACTCTGTGCTACAAGACAAAATATGGATAAAATGTAGGAATACCTGTCATAGCATGACTGGCCTGCATACTGAGCAAGGTATAATTGCATTCCAGGTTCAGAGACTCTGTGCTAAATGACAAAATATGAAGAAAATGTAGCAATACCCATTATTGGTCTACTGGAATGATTAATGAGTAGTGTAAAATTGTATTACGGATTCAGAGACTCTGTGCTACAAGACAAAATATGGATAAAATGTAGGAATACCTGTCATAGCCTGACTGGTCTGCATACTGAGCAAAGTATAATTGCATTTCAGGTTCTGAGACTCTGTGCTAAATGACAAAATAAGAAGAAAATGTAGCAATACCCATCATTGGTCTACTCGAATGATTAATGAGAAGTGTAAAATTGTATTACAGATTCAGAGATTCTGTGCTACAAGATAAAATGCGGAGAACATGTAGGAATACCTGCCACAGCATGATTGGCCTGCATTCTGAGCAATGTAAAATTGTATTCCAGGCTCAGAGCCTCTGTGCTACATGATGAAATATAGAGAAAATGTAGCAATACCTGACATAGCATGTTTGGCATGTTCACTGAGCAGAGAAAAATTGTATTACGGATTCAGAGACTCTGTGCTACAAGACAAAATATGGATAAAATGTAGGAATACATGTCATAGCCTGATTGGCCTGCATACTGAGCAAAGTATAATTGCATTCTAGGTTCCAAGACTCTGTGCTAAATGACAAAATATGAAGAAAATGTAGCAATACCCATCATTGCTCTACTTGAATGATTAAAGAGTACTGTAAAATTGTATTACGGATTCAGAGACTCTGTGCTACAAGACAAAATATGGTGAAAATGTGGGAAAACCTGTCATAGCATGACTGGCCTGCATACTGAGCAATGTATCATTGCATTCCAGGTTCAGACAATCTGTGCTATATGGGAAAATAAGGAGAAAATGTAGCGATACCCACCATTGCTCTACTCGAATGATTAATGAGTAGTGAAAAATTGTATTACAGATTCAGAGACTCTGTGCTACAAGACAAAATATGAAGAAATTGTAGGAATACCTGTCATAGAATGATTGGCCTGCATACTGAGCAATGTAAAATTGTATTCCAGGCTCAGAGACTATGTGCTACATGACAAAATATAGAGAAAACGTAGCAATACCTGTCATAGCATGACTGGCATGTTCACTGAGGAGAGAAAAATTGTATTACGGATTCAGAGACTCTGTGCTACAAGACAAAATATGGATAAAATGTAGGAATACCTGTCATAGCATGTCTGGGCTGCATACTGAGCAAAGTATAATTGCATTCCAGGTTCAGAGACTCTGTGCTAAATGACTAAATATGAAGAAAATGTAACAATACCCACCATTGCTCTACTCGAATGATTAATGAGTAGTGAAAAATTGTATTACGGATTCAGAGACTCTGTGCTACAAGACAAAATATGGATAAAATGTAGGAATACCTGTCATAGCCTGACTGGCCTGCATACTGAGCAAAGTATAATTGCATTTCAGGTTCAGAGACTCTGTGCTAAATGACAAAATAAGAAGAAAATGTAGCAATACCCATTATTGCTCTACTCGAATGATTAATGAGTAGTGTAAAATTGTATTACGGATTCAGAGACTCTGTGCTACAAGATAAAATATGGAGAACATGTAGGAATACCTGCCATAGGATGATTGGCCTGCATTCTGAGCAATGGAAAATTGTATTCCAGGCTCAGAGACTCTGTGCTACATGATGAAATATAGAGAAAATGTAGCAATACCTGACATAGCATGACTGGCATGTTCACTGAGTAGAGAAAAATTGTATTACGGATTCAGAGACTCTGTGCTACAAGGCAAAATATGGATAAAATGTAGGAATACCTGTCATAGCCCGACGGGCCTGCATACTGAGCAAAGTATAATTGCATTCCAGGTTCAGAGACTCTGTGCTAAATGACAAAATATGAAGAAAATGTAGCAATACCCATCATTGCTCTATTGGAATGATTAAAGAGTAGTGTAAAATTGTATTACGGATTCAGAGACTCTGTGCTACAAGACAAAATATGGATAAAATGTAGGAATACCTGTCATAGCATGACTGGCCTGCATACTGAGCAAGGTATAATTGCATTCCAGGTTCAGAGACTCTGTGCTAAATGACAAAATATGAAGAAAATGTAGCAATACCCATTATTGGTCTACTGGAATGATTAATGAGTAGTGTAAAATTGTATTACGGATTCAGAGACTCTGTGCTACAAGACAAAATATGGATAAAATGTAGGAATACCTGTCATAGCCTGACTGGTCTGCATACTGAGCAAAGTATAATTGCATTTCAGGTTCTGAGACTCTGTGCTAAATGACAAAATAAGAAGAAAATGTAGCTATACCCATCATTGGTCTACTCGAATGATTAATGAGAAGTGTAAAATTGTATTACAGATTCAGAGATTCTGTGCTACAAGATAAAATACGGAGAACATGTAGGAATACCTGCCATAGCATGATTGGCCTGCATTCTGAGCAATGTAAAATTGTATTCCAGGCTCAGAGCCTCTGTGCTACATGATGAAATATAGAGAAAATGTAGCAATACCTGACATAGCATGTTTGGCATGTTCACTGAGTAGAGAAAAATTGTATTACGGATTCAGAGACTCTGTGCTACAAGACAAAATATGGATAAAATGTAGGAATACATGTCATAGCCTGATTGGCCTGCATACTGAGCAAAGTATAATTGCATTCTAGGTTCCAAGACTCTGTGCTAAATGACAAAATATGAAGAAAATGTAGCAATACCCATCATTGCTCTACTTGAATGATTAAAGAGTACTGTAAAATTGTATTACGGATTCAGAGACTCTGTGCTACAAGACAAAATATGGTGAAAATGTGGGAAAACCTGTCATAGCATGACTGGCCTGCATACTGAGCAATGTATCATTGCATTCCAGGTTCAGACACTCTGTGCTATATGGGAAAATAAGGAGAAAATGTAGCGATACCCACCATTGCTCTACTCGAATGATTAATGAGTAGTGAAAAATTGTATTACAGATTCAGAGACTCTGTGCTACAAGACAAAATATGGAGAAAATGTAGGAATACCTGTCATAGAATGATTGGCCTGCATACTGAGCAATGTAAAATTGTATTCCAGGCTCAGAGACTCTGTGCTACATGACAAAATATAGAGAAAACGTAGCAATACCTGTCATAGCATGACTGGCATGTTCACTGAGGAGAGAAAAATTGTATTACGGATTCAGAGACTCTGTGCTACAAGACAAAATATGGATAAAATGTAGGAATACCTGTCATAGCATGTCTGGGCTGCATACTGAGCAAAGTATAATTGCATTCCAGGTTCAGAGACTCTGTGCTAAATGACAAAATATGAAGAAAATGTAGCAATACCCATCATTGCTCTATTGGAATGATTAAAGAGTAGTGTAAAATTCTATTACGGATTCAGAGACTCTGTGCTAAATGACAAAATATGAAGAAAATGTAGCAATACCCATTATTGGTCTACTGGAATGATTAATGAGTAGTGTAAAATTGTATTACGGATTCAGAGACTCTGTGCTACAAGACAAAATATGGATAAAATGTAGGAATACCTGTCATAGCCTGACTGGTCTGCATACTGAGCAAAGTATAATTGCATTTCAGGTTCTGAGACTCTGTGCTAAATGACAAAATAAGAAGAAAATGTAGCAATACCCATCATTGCTCTACTCGAATGATTAATGAGTAGAGAAAAATTGTATTACGGATTCAGAGACTCTGTGCTACAAGACAAAATATGGATAAAATGTAGGAATACCTGTCATAGCCTGACTGGCCTGCATACTGAGCAAAGTATAATTGCATTTCAGGTTCAGAGACTCTGTGCTAAATGACAAAATAAGAAGAAAATGTAGCAATACCCATTATTGCTCTACTCGAATGATTAATGAGTAGTGTAAAATTGTATTACGGATTCAGAGACTCTGTGCTACAAGATAAAATATGGAGAAGATGTAGGAGTACCTGCCATAGCATGATTGGCCTGCATTCTGAGCAATGGAAAATTGTATTCCAGGCTCAGAGACTCTGTGCTACATGATGAAATATAGAGAAAATGTAGCAATACCTGACATAGCATGACTGGCATGTTCACTGAGTAGAGAAAAATTGTATTACGGATTCAGAGACTCTGTGCTACAAGGCAAAATATGGATAAAATGTAGGAATACCTGTCATAGCCCGACGGGCCTGCATACTGAGCAAAGTATAATTGCATTCCAGGTTCAGAGACTCTGTGCTAAATGACAAAATATGAAGAAAATGTAGCAATACCCATCATTGCTCTATTGGAATGATTAAAGAGTAGTGTAAAATTCTATTACGGATTCAGAGACTCTGTGCTACAAGACAAAATATGGATAAAATGTAGGAATACCTGTCATAGCATGACTGGCCTGCATACTGAGCAAGGTATAATTGCATTCCAGGTTCAGAGACTCTGTGCTAAATGACAAAATATGAAGAAAATGTAGCAATACCCATTATTGGTCTACTGGAATGATTAATGAGTAGTGTAAAATTGTATTACGGATTCAGAGACTCTGTGCTACAAGACAAAATATGGATAAAATGTAGGAATACCTGTCATAGCCTGACTGGTCTGCATACTGAGCAAAGTATAATTGCATTTCAGGTTCTGAGACTCTGTGCTAAATGACAAAATAAGAAGAAAATGTAGCAATACCCATCATTGGTCTACTCGAATGATTAATGAGAAGTGTAAAATTGTATTACAGATTCAGAGATTCTGTGCTACAAGATAAAATGCGGAGAACATGTAGGAATACCTGCCACAGCATGATTGGCCTGCATTCTGAGCAATGTAAAATTGTATTCCAGGCTCAGAGCCTCTGTGCTACATGATGAAATATAGAGAAAATGTAGCAATACCTGACATAGCATGTTTGGCATGTTCACTGAGCAGAGAAAAATTGTATTACGGATTCAGAGACTCTGTGCTACAAGACAAAATATGGATAAAATGTAGGAATACATGTCATAGCCTGATTGGCCTGCATACTGAGCAAAGTATAATTGCATTCTAGGTTCCAAGACTCTGTGCTAAATGACAAAATATGAAGAAAATGTAGCAATACCCATCATTGCTCTACTTGAATGATTAAAGAGTACTGTAAAATTGTATTACGGATTCAGAGACTCTGTGCTACAAGACAAAATATGGTGAAAATGTGGGAAAACCTGTCATAGCATGACTGGCCTGCATACTGAGCAATGTATCATTGCATTCCAGGTTCAGACAATCTGTGCTATATGGGAAAATAAGGAGAAAATGTAGCGATACCCACCATTGCTCTACTCGAATGATTAATGAGTAGTGAAAAATTGTATTACAGATTCAGAGACTCTGTGCTACAAGACAAAATATGAAGAAATTGTAGGAATACCTGTCATAGAATGATTGGCCTGCATACTGAGCAATGTAAAATTGTATTCCAGGCTCAGAGACTATGTGCTACATGACAAAATATAGAGAAAACGTAGCAATACCTGTCATAGCATGACTGGCATGTTCACTGAGGAGAGAAAAATTGTATTACGGATTCAGAGACTCTGTGCTACAAGACAAAATATGGATAAAATGTAGGAATACCTGTCATAGCATGTCTGGGCTGCATACTGAGCAAAGTATAATTGCATTCCAGGTTCAGAGACTCTGTGCTAAATGACTAAATATGAAGAAAATGTAACAATACCCACCATTGCTCTACTCGAATGATTAATGAGTAGTGAAAAATTGTATTACGGATTCAGAGACTCTGTGCTACAAGACAAAATATGGATAAAATGTAGGAATACCTGTCATAGCCTGACTGGCCTGCATACTGAGCAAAGTATAATTGCATTTCAGGTTCAGAGACTCTGTGCTAAATGACAAAATAAGAAGAAAATGTAGCAATACCCATTATTGCTCTACTCGAATGATTAATGAGTAGTGTAAAATTGTATTACGGATTCAGAGACTCTGTGCTACAAGATAAAATATGGAGAACATGTAGGAATACCTGCCATAGGATGATTGGCCTGCATTCTGAGCAATGGAAAATTGTATTCCAGGCTCAGAGACTCTGTGCTACATGATGAAATATAGAGAAAATGTAGCAATACCTGACATAGCATGACTGGCATGTTCACTGAGTAGAGAAAAATTGTATTACGGATTCAGAGACTCTGTGCTACAAGGCAAAATATGGATAAAATGTAGGAATACCTGTCATAGCCCGACGGGCCTGCATACTGAGCAAAGTATAATTGCATTCCAGGTTCAGAGACTCTGTGCTAAATGACAAAATATGAAGAAAATGTAGCAATACCCATCATTGCTCTATTGGAATGATTAAAGAGTAGTGTAAAATTGTATTACGGATTCAGAGACTCTGTGCTACAAGACAAAATATGGATAAAATGTAGGAATACCTGTCATAGCATGACTGGCCTGCATACTGAGCAAGGTATAATTGCATTCCAGGTTCAGAGACTCTGTGCTAAATGACAAAATATGAAGAAAATGTAGCAATACCCATTATTGGTCTACTGGAATGATTAATGAGTAGTGTAAAATTGTATTACGGATTCAGAGACTCTGTGCTACAAGACAAAATATGGATAAAATGTAGGAATACCTGTCATAGCCTGACTGGTCTGCATACTGAGCAAAGTATAATTGCATTTCAGGTTCTGAGACTCTGTGCTAAATGACAAAATAAGAAGAAAATGTAGCTATACCCATCATTGGTCTACTCGAATGATTAATGAGAAGTGTAAAATTGTATTACAGATTCAGAGATTCTGTGCTACAAGATAAAATACGGAGAACATGTAGGAATACCTGCCATAGCATGATTGGCCTGCATTCTGAGCAATGTAAAATTGTATTCCAGGCTCAGAGCCTCTGTGCTACATGATGAAATATAGAGAAAATGTAGCAATACCTGACATAGCATGTTTGGCATGTTCACTGAGTAGAGAAAAATTGTATTACGGATTCAGAGACTCTGTGCTACAAGACAAAATATGGATAAAATGTAGGAATACATGTCATAGCCTGATTGGCCTGCATACTGAGCAAAGTATAATTGCATTCTAGGTTCCAAGACTCTGTGCTAAATGACAAAATATGAAGAAAATGTAGCAATACCCATCATTGCTCTACTTGAATGATTAAAGAGTACTGTAAAATTGTATTACGGATTCAGAGACTCTGTGCTACAAGACAAAATATGGTGAAAATGTGGGAAAACCTGTCATAGCATGACTGGCCTGCATACTGAGCAATGTATCATTGCATTCCAGGTTCAGACACTCTGTGCTATATGGGAAAATAAGGAGAAAATGTAGCGACACCCACCATTGCTCTACTCGAATGATTAATGAGTAGTGAAAAATTGTATTACAGATTCAGAGACTCTGTGCTACAAGACAAAATATGGAGAAAATGTAGGAATACCTGTCATAGAATGATTGGCCTGCATACTGAGCAATGTAAAATTGTATTCCAGGCTCAGAGACTCTGTGCTACATGACAAAATATAGAGAAAACGTAGCAATACCTGTCATAGCATGACTGGCATGTTCACTGAGGAGAGAAAAATTGTATTACGGATTCAGAGACTCTGTGCTACAAGACAAAATATGGATAAAATGTAGGAATACCTGTCATAGCATGTCTGGGCTGCATACTGAGCAAAGTATAATTGCATTCCAGGTTCAGAGACTCTGTGCTAAATGACTAAATATGAAGAAAATGTAACAATACCCACCATTGCTCTACTCGAATGATTAATGAGTAGTGAAAAATTGTATTACGGATTCAGAGACTCTGTGCTACAAGACAAAATATGGATAAAATGTAGGAATACCTGTCATAGCCTGACTGGCCTGCATACTGAGCAAAGTATAATTGCATTTCAGGTTCAGAGACTCTGTGCTAAATGACAAAATAAGAAGAAAATGTAGCAATACCCATTATTGCTCTACTCGAATGATTAATGAGTAGTGTAAAATTGTATTACGGATTCAGAGACTCTGTGCTACAAGATAAAATATGGAGAACATGTAGGAATACCTGCCATAGCATGATTGGCCTGCATTCTGAGCAATGGAAAATTGTATTCCAGGCTCAGAGACTCTGTGCTACATGATGAAATATAGAGAAAATGTAGCAATACCTGACATAGCATGACTGGCATGTTCACTGAGTAGAGAAAAATTGTATTACGGATTCAGAGACTCTGTGCTACAAGGCAAAATATGGATAAAATGTAGGAATACCTGTCATAGCCCGACGGGCCTGCATACTGAGCAAAGTATAATTGCATTCCAGGTTCAGAGACTCTGTGCTAAATGACAAAATATGAAGAAAATGTAGCAATACCCATCATTGCTCTATTGGAATGATTAAAGAGTAGTGTAAAATTGTATTACGGATTCAGAGACTCTGTGCTACAAGACAAAATATGGATAAAATGTAGGAATACCTGTCATAGCATGACTGGCCTGCATACTGAGCAAGGTATAATTGCATTCCAGGTTCAGAGACTCTGTGCTAAATGACAAAATATGAAGAAAATGTAGCAATACCCATTATTGGTCTACTGGAATGATTAATGAGTAGTGTAAAATTGTATTACGGATTCAGAGACTCTGTGCTACAAGACAAAATATGGATAAAATGTAGGAATACCTGTCATAGCCTGACTGGTCTGCATACTGAGCAAAGTATAATTGCATTTCAGGTTCTGAGACTCTGTGCTAAATGACAAAATAAGAAGAAAATGTAGCAATACCCATCATTGGTCTACTCGAATGATTAATGAGAAGTGTAAAATTGTATTACAGATTCAGAGATTCTGTGCTACAAGATAAAATACGGAGAACATGTAGGAATACCTGCCATAGCATGATTGGCCTGCATTCTGAGCAATGTAAAATTGTATTCCAGGCTCAGAGCCTCTGTGCTACATGATGAAATATAGAGAAAATGTAGCAATACCTGACACAGCATGTTTGGCATGTTCACTGAGTAGAGAAAAATTGTATTACGGATTCAGAGACTCTGTGCTACAAGACAAAATATGGATAAAATGTAGGAATACATGTCATAGCCTGATTGGCCTGCATACTGAGCAAAGTATAATTGCATTCTAGGTTCCAAGACTCTGTGCTAAATGACAAAATATGAAGAAAATGTAGCAATACCCATCATTGCTCTACTTGAATGATTAAAGAGTACTGTAAAATTGTATTACGGATTCAGAGACTCTGTGCTACAAGACAAAATATGGTGAAAATGTGGGAAAACCTGTCATAGCATGACTGGCCTGCATACTGAGCAATGTATCATTGCATTCCAGGTTCAGACACTCTGTGCTATATGGGAAAATAAGGAGAAAATGTAGCGATACCCACCATTGCTCTACTCGAATGATTAATGAGTAGTGAAAAATTGTATTACAGATTCAGAGACTCTGTGCTACAAGACAAAATATGAAGAAATTGTAGGAATACCTGTCATAGAATGATTGGCCTGCATACTGAGCAATGTAAAATTGTATTCCAGGCTCAGAGACTCTGTGCTACATGACAAAATATAGAGAAAACGTAGCAATACCTGTCATAGCATGACTGGCATGTTCACTGAGGAGAGAAAAATTGTATTACGGATTCAGAGACTCTGTGCTACAAGACAAAATATGGATAAAATGTAGGAATACCTGTCATAGCATGTCTGGGCTGCATACTGAGCAAAGTATAATTGCATTCCAGGTTCAGAGACTCTGTGCTAAATGACTAAATATGAAGAAAATGTAACAATACCCACCATTGCTCTACTCGAATGATTAATGAGTAGTGAAAAATTGTATTACGGATTCAGAGACTCTGTGCTACAAGACAAAATATGGATAAAATGTAGGAATACCTGTCATAGCCTGACTGGCCTGCATACTGAGCAAAGTATAATTGCATTTCAGGTTCAGAGACTCTGTGCTAAATGACAAAATATGAAGAAAATGTAGCAATACCCATCAATGCTCTATTGGAATGATTAAAGAGTAGTGTAAAATTGTATTACGGATTCAGAGACTCTGTGCTTCAAGATAAAATATGGAGAACATGTAGGAATACCTGCCATAGCATGATTGGCCTGCATTCTGAGCAATGGAAAATTGTATTCCAGGCTCAGAGACTCTGTGCTACATGATGAAATATAGAGAAAATGTAGCAATACCTGACATAGCATGACTGGCATGTTCACTGAGTAGAGAAAAATTGTATTACGGATTCAGAGACTCTGTGCTACAAGGCAAAATATGGAGAAAATGTAGGAATACCTGTCATAGCCCGACGGGCCTGCATACTGAGCAAAGTATAATTGCATTCCAGGTTCAGAGACTCTGTGCTAAATGACAAAATATGAAGAAAATGTAGCAATACCCATCATTGCTCTATTGGAATGATTAAAGAGTAGTGTAAAATTGTATTACGGATTCAGAGACTCTGTGCTACAAGACAAAATATGGATAAAATGTAGGAATACCTGTCATAGCATGACTGGCCTGCATACTGAGCAAGGTATAATTGCATTCCAGGTTCAGAGACTCTGTGCTAAATGACAAAATATGAAGAAAATGTAGCAATACCCATTATTGGTCTACTGGAATGATTAATGAGTAGTGTAAAATTGTATTACGGATTCAGAGACTCTGTGCTACAAGACAAAATATGGATAAAATGTAGGAATACCTGTCATAACCTGACTGGCCTGCATAATGAGCAAAGTATAATTGCATTCCAGGTTCAGAAACTCTGTGCTAAATGACAAAATATGAAGAAAATGTAGCAATACCCATCATTGCTCTACTTGAATGATTAAAGAGTAGTGTAAAATTGTATTACGGATTCAGAGACTATGTGCTACAACACAAAATATGGTGAAAATGTGGGAAAAGCTGTCATAGCATGACTGGCCTGCATACTGAGCAATGTATCATTGCATTCCAGGTTCAGAGACTCTGTGCTATATGGGAAAATAAGGAGAAAATGTAGCGATACCCACCATTGCTCTACTCGAATGATTAATGAGTAGTGAAAAATTGTATTACGGATTCAGAGACTCTGTGCTACAAGATAAAATATGGAGAACATGTAGGAATACCTGCCATAGCATGATTGGCCTGCATTCTGAGCAATGTAAAATTGTATTCCAGGCTCAGAGACTCTGTGCTACATGATGAAATATAGAGAAAATGTAGCAATACCTGAAATAGCATGACTGGCATGTTCACTGAGTAGAGAACAATTGTATTACGGATTCAGAGACTCTGTGCTACAAGACAAAATATGGATAAAATGTAGGAATACCTGTCATATCCTGACGGGCCTGCATACTGAGCAAAGTATAATTGCATTCCAGGTTCAGAGACTCTTTGCTAAATGACAAAATATGAAGAAAATGTAGCAATACCCATCATAGCTCTATTGGAATGATTAAAGAGTAGTGTAAAATTGTATTACGGATTCAGAGACTCTGTGCTACAAGACAAAATATGGATAAAATGTAGGAATACCTGTCATAGCATGACTGGCCTGCATACTGAGCAAGGTATAATTGCATTCCAGGTTCAGAGACTCTGTGCTAAATGACAAAATATGAAGAAAATGTAGCAATACCCATTATTGGTCTACTGGAATGATTAATGAGTAGTGTAAAATTGTATTACGGATTCAGAGACTCTGTGCTACAAGACAAAATATGGAGAACATGTAGGAATACCTGCCATAGCATGATTGGCCTGCATACTGAGCAATGTAAAATTGTATTCCAGACTCCGAGATTCTGTGCTACATGATGAAATATAGAGAAAATGTAGCAGTACCTGACATAGCACGACTGGCATGTTCACCGAGTAGAGAGAAATTGTATTACGGATTCAGAGACTCTGTTCTACAAGACAAAATATGGATAAAATGTACGAATACCTGTCATAACCTGACTGGTCTGCAAACTGAGCAAAGTATAATTGCATTCCAGGTTCAGAGACTCTCTGGTAAATGACAAAATATGAAGAAATTGTAGCAATACCCATCATTGCTCTACTTGAATGATTAAAGAGTAGTGTAAAATTGTATTACGGATTCAGAGACTCTGTGCTACAAGACAAAATATGGTGAAAATGTGGGAAAACCTGTCATAGCATGACTGGCCTGCATACTGAGCAATGCATCATTGCATTCCAGGTTCAGAGACTCTGTGCTATATGGGAAAATAAGGAGAAAATGTAGCGATACCCACCATTGCTCTACTCGAATGATTAATGAGTAGTGAAAAATTGTATTACGGATTCAGAGACTCTGTGCTACAAGACAAAATGTGGAGAAAATGTAGGAATACCTGTCATAGCATGATTGGCCTGCACACTGAGCAATATAAAATTGTATTCCAGACTCAGAGACTCTGTGCTACATGACGAAATATAGAGAAAACGTAGCAATACCTGTCATAGCATAACTGGCATGTTCACTGAGGAGAGAAAAATTGTATTACGGATTCAGAGACTCTGTGCTACAAGACAAAATATGGATAAAATGTAGGAATACCTGTCATAGGATGATTGGTCTGCATATTGAGCAATGTAAAATTGTATTTCAGGCTCAGAGACTCTGTGCTACATGGTGAAATATAGAGAAAATGTAGCAATACCTGTCATAGGATGACTGGCATTTTCACTGAGTAGTAAAAAATTGTATTACGGATTAAGAGACTCTGTGCTACAAGACAAAATATGGAGAGAATATGGGAATACCTGTTATACTATGACTGGCCTGCATTCTGAGCAAGGTATAATTGCATTCCAGGTTCAGAGACTCTGTGCTAAATAACAAAATATGAAGAAAATGTAGCAATACCCATTATTGCTCTACTGGAATGATTAATGAGTAGTGTAAAATTGTATTACGGATTCAGAGACTCTGTGCTACAAGACAAAATATGGATAAAATGTAGGAATACCTGTCATAGCCTGACTGGCCTGCATACTGAGCAAAGTATAATTGCATTTCAGGTTCAGAGTCTTTGTGCTAAATGACAAAATAAGAAGAAAATGTTGCAATACCCATTATTGCTCTACTCGAATGATTAATGAGTAGAGCAAAATTGTATTACGGATTCAGAGACTCTGTGCTACAAGATAAAATATGGAGAACATGTAGGAATACCTGCCATAGCATGATTGGCCTGCATTCTGAGCAATGTAAAATTGTATTCCAGGCTCAGAGACTCTGTGCTACATGATGAAATACAGAGAAAATGTAGCAATACCTGACATAGCATGACTGGCATGTTCACTGAGTAGAGAAAAATTGTATTACGGATTCAGAGACTCTGTGCTACAAGACAAAATATGGAAAAAATGTAGGAATACCTGTCATAGCCTGACGGGCCTGCATACTGAGCAAAGTATAATTGCATTCCAGGTTCAGAGACTCTGTGCTAAATGACAAAATATGAAGAAAATGTAGCAATACCCATCATTGCTCTATTGGAATGATTAAAGAGTAGTGTAAAATTGTATTACGGATTCAGAGACTCTGTGCTACAAGACAAAATATGGATAAAATGTAGGAATACCTGTCATAGCATGACTGGCCTGCATACTGAGCAAGGTATAATTGCATTCCAGGTTCAGAGACTCTGTGCTAAATGACAAAATATGAAGAAAATGTAGCAATACGCATTATTGGTCTACTGGAATGATTAATGAGTAGTGTAAAATTGTATTACGGATTCAGAGACTCTGTGCTACAAGACAAAATATGGAGAACATGTAGGAATACCAGCCATAGCATGATTGGCCTGCATACTGAGCAATGTAAAATTGTATTCCAGACTCCAAGATTCTGTGCTACATGATGAAATATAGAGAAAATGTAGCAGTACCTGACATAGCATGACTGGCATGTTCACCGAGTAGAGAAAAATTGTATTACGGATTCAGAGACTCTGTGCTACAAGACAAAACATGGATAAATTGTACGAATACCTGTCATAACCTGACTGGCCTGCATACTGAGCAAAGTATAATTGCATTCTAGGTTCCAAGACTCTGTGCTAAATGACAAAATATGAAGAAAATGTAGCAATACCCATCATTGCTCTACTTGAATGATTAAAGAGTAGTGTAAAATTGTATTACGGATTCAGAGACTCTGTGCTACAAGACAAAATATGGATAAAATGTAGGAATACCTGTCATAGCCTGACTGGCCTGCATACTTAGCAAAGTATAATTGCATTTCGGGTTCAGAGACTCTGTGCTAAATGACAAAATAAGAAGAAAATGTAGCAATACCCATTATTGCTCTACTCGAATGATTAATGAGTAGTGCAAAATTGTATTACGGATTCAGAGACTCTGTGCTACAAGACAAAATATGGAGAAAATGTGGGAAAACCTGTCATAGCATGACTGGCCTGCATACTGAGCAATGTATCATTGCATTCCAGGTTCAGAGACTCTGTGCTATATGGGAAAATAAGGAGAAAATGTAGCGATACCCACCATTGCTCGACTCGAATGATTAATGAGTAGTGAAAAATTGTATTACGGATTCAGAGACTCTGTGCTACAAGACAAAATATGGAGAAAATGTAGGAATACCTGTCATGGCATGATTGGCCTGCATACTGAGCAATGTAAAATTGTATTCCAGGCTCAGAGACTCTGTGCTACATGACGAAATATAGAGAAAACGTAGCAATACCTGTCATAGCATGACTGGCATGTTCACTGAGGAGAGAAAAATTGTATTGCGGATTCAGAGACTCTGTGCTACAAGACAAAATGTGGAGAAAATCTAGGAATACCTGTCATAGCATGATTGGCCTGCACACTGAGCAATATAAAATTGTATTCCAGACTCAGAGACTCTGTGCTACATGACGAAATGTAGAGAAAACGTAGCAATACCTGTCATAGCATAACTGGCATGTTCACTGAGGAGAGAAAAATTGTATTACGGATTCAGAGACTTTGTGCTTGAAGACAAAATATGGATAAAATGTAGGAATACCTGTCATAGGATGATTGGTCTGCATATTGAGCAATGTAAAATTGTATTTCAGGCTCAGAGACTCTGTGCTACATGGTGAAATATAGAGAAAATGTAGCAATACCTGTCATAGCATGACTGGCATTTTCACTGAGTAGTAAAAAATTGTATTACGGATTCAGAGACTCTGTGCTACAAGACAAAATATGGAGAGAATGTGGGAATACCTGTTATACTATGACTGGCCTGCATTCTGAGCAAGGTATAATTGCATTCCAGGTTCAGAGACTCTGTGCTAAATGACAAAATATGAAGAGAATGTAGCAATACCCATTATTGCTCTACTGGAATGATTAATGAGTAGTGTAAAATTGTATTACGGATTCGGAGACTCTGTGCTACAAGACAAAATATGGATAAAATGTAGGAATAGCTGTCATAGCCTGACTGGCCTGCATACTGACCAAAGTATAATTGCATTTCAGGTTCAGAGTCTCTGTGCTAAATGACAAAATAAGAAGAAAATGTTGCAATACCCATTATTGCTCTACTCGAATGATTAATGAGTAGAGTAAAATTGTATTACGGATTCAGAGACTCTGTGCTACAAGATAAAATATGGAGAACATGTAGGAATACCTGCCATAGCATGATTGGCCTGCATTCTGAGCAATGTAAAATTGTATTCCAGGCTCAGAGACTCTGTGCTACATGATGAAATACAGAGAAAATGTAGCAATACCTGACATAGCATGACTGGCATGTTCACTGAGTAGAGAAAAATTGTATTACGGATTCAGAGACTCTGTGCTACAAGACAAAATATGGATAAAATGTAGGAATACCTGTCATAGCCTGACGGCCCTGCATACTGAGCAAAGTATAATTGCATTCCAGGTTCAGAGACTCTGTGCTAAATGACAAAATATGAAGAAAATGTAGCAATACCCATCATTGCTCTATTAGAATGATTAAAGAGTAGTGTAAAATTGTATTACGGATTCAGAGACTCTGTGCTACAAGACAAAATATGGATAAAATGTAGGAATACCTGTCATACCATGACTGGGCTGCATACTGAGCAAAGTATAATTGCATTCCAGGTTCAGAGACTCTGTGCTAAATGACCAAATATGAAGAAAATGTAGCAATACCCATCATTGCTCTACTTGAATGATTAAAGAGTAGTGTAAAATTGTATTACGGATTCAGAGACTCTGTGCTACAAGACAAAATATGGATAAAATGTAGGAATACCTGTCATAGCATGACTGGCCTGCATACTGAGCAAGGTATAATTGCATTCCAGGTTCAGAGACTCTGTGCTAAATGACAAAATATGAAGAAAATGTAGCAATACGCATTATTGGTCTACTGGAATGATTAATGAGTAGTGTAAAATTGTATTACGGATTCAGAGACTCTGTGCTACAAGACAAAATATGGAGAACATGTAGGAATACCAGCCATAGCATGATTGGCCTGCATACTGAGCAATGTAAAATTGTATTCCAGACTCCAAGATTCTGTGCTACATGATGAAATATAGAGAAAATGTAGCAGTACCTGACATAGCATGACTGGCATGTTCACCGAGTAGAGAAAAATTGTATTACGGATTCAGAGACTCTGTGCTACAAGACAAAACATGGATAAATTGTACGAATACCTGTCATAACCTGACTGGCCTGCATACTGAGCAAAGTATAATTGCATTCTAGGTTCCAAGACTCTGTGCTAAATGACAAAATATGAAGAAAATGTAGCAATACCCATCATTGCTCTACTTGAATGATTAAAGAGTAGTGTAAAATTGTATTACGGATTCAGAGACTCTGTGCTACAAGACAAAATATGGATAAAATGTAGGAATACCTGTCATAGCCTGACTGGCCTGCATACTTAGCAAAGTATAATTGCATTTCGGGTTCAGAGACTCTGTGCTAAATGACAAAATAAGAAGAAAATGTAGCAATACCCATTATTGCTCTACTCGAATGATTAATGAGTAGTGTAAAATTGTATTACGGATTCAGAGACTCTGTGCTACAAGACAAAATATGGAGAAAATGTGGGAAAACCTGTCATAGCATGACTGGCCTGCATACTGAGCAATGTATCATTGCATTCCAGGTTCAGAGACTCTGTGCTATATGGGAAAATAAGGAGAAAATGTAGCGATACCCACCATTGCTCGACTCGAATGATTAATGAGTAGTGAAAAATTGTATTACGGATTCAGAGACTCTGTGCTACAAGACAAAATATGGAGAAAATGTAGGAATACCTGTCATGGCATGATTGGCCTGCATACTGAGCAATGTAAAATTGTATTCCAGGCTCAGAGACTCTGTGCTACATGACGAAATATAGAGAAAACGTAGCAATACCTGTCATAGCATGACTGGCATGTTCACTGAGGAGAGAAAAATTGTATTGCGGATTCAGAGACTCTGTGCTACAAGACAAAATGTGGAGAAAATGTAGGAATACCTGTCATAGCATGATTGGCCTGCACACTGAGCAATATAAAATTGTATTCCAGACTCAGAGACTCTGTGCTACATGACGAAATGTAGAGAAAACGTAGCAATACCTGTCATAGCATAACTGGCATGTTCACTGAGGAGAGAAAAATTGTATTACGGATTCAGAGACTTTGTGCTTGAAGACAAAATATGGATAAAATGTAGGAATACCTGTCATAGGATGATTGGTCTGCATATTGAGCAATGTAAAATTGTATTTCAGGCTCAGAGACTCTGTGCTACATGGTGAAATATAGAGAAAATGTAGCAATACCTGTCATAGCATGACTGGCATTTTCACTGAGTAGTAAAAAATTGTATTACGGATTCAGAGACTCTGTGCTACAAGACAAAATATGGAGAGAATGTGGGAATACCTGTTATACTATGACTGGCCTGCATTCTGAGCAAGGTATAATTGCATTCCAGGTTCAGAGACTCTGTGCTAAATGACAAAATATGAAGAGAATGTAGCAATACCCATTATTGCTCTACTGGAATGATTAATGAGTAGTGTAAAATTGTATTACGGATTCAGAGACTCTGTGCTACAAGACAAAATATGGATAAAATGTAGGAATAGCTGTCATAGCCTGACTGGCCTACATACTGACCAAAGTATAATTGCATTTCAGGTTCAGAGTCTCTGTGCTAAATGACAAAATAAGAAGAAAATGTTGCAATACCCATTATTGCTCTACTCGAATGATTAATGAGTAGAGTAAAATTGTATTACGGATTCAGAGACTCTGTGCTACAAGATAAAATATGGAGAACATGTAGGAATACCTGCCATAGCATGATTGGCCTGCATTCTGAGCAATGTAAAATTGTATTCCAGGCTCAGAGACTCTGTGCTACATGATGAAATACAGAGAAAATGTAGCAATACCTGACATAGCATGACTGGCATGTTCACTGAGTAGAGAAAAATTGTATTACGGATTCAGAGACTCTGTGCTACAAGACAAAATATGGATAAAATGTAGGAATACCTGTCATAGCCTGACGGGCCTGCATACTGAGCAAAGTATAATTGCATTCCAGGTTCAGAGACTCTGTGCTAAATGACAAAATATGAAGAAAATGTAGCAATACCCATCATTGCTCTATGAGAATGATTAAAGAGTAGTGTAAAATTGTATTACGGATTCAGAGACTCTGTGCTACAAGACAAAATATGGATAAAATGTAGGAATACCTGTCATAGCCTGACTGGCCTGCATACTTAGCAAAGTATAATTGCATTTCAGGTTCAGAGACTCTGTGCTAAATGACAAAATAAGAAGAAAATGTAGCAATACCCATTATTGCTCTACTCGAATGATTAATGAGTAGTGTAAAATTGTATTACGGATTCAGAGACTCTGTGCTACAAGACAAAATATGGAGAAAATGTGGGAAAACCTGTCATAGCATGACTGGCCTGCATACTGAGCAATGTATCATTGCATTCCAGGTTCAGAGACTCTGTGCTATATGGGAAAATAAGGAGAAAATGTAGCGATACCCACCATTGCTCTACTCGAATGATTAATGAGTAGTGAAAAATTGTATTACGGATTCAGAGACTCTGTGCTACAAGACAAAATATGGAGAAAATGTAGGAATACCTGTCATAGAATGATTGGCCTGCATACTGAGCAATGTAAAATTGTATTCCAGGCTCAGAGACTCTGTGCTACATGACGAAATATAGAGAAAACGTAGCAATACCTGTCATAGCATGACTGGCATGTTCACTGAGGAGAGAAAAATTGTATTACGGATTCAGAGACTCTGTGCTACAAGACAAAATATGGATAAAATGTAGGAATACCTGTCATAGCATGACTGGGCTGCATACTGAGCAAAGTATAATTGCATTCCAGGTTCAGAGACTCTGTGCTAAATGACTAAATATGAAGAAAATGTAACAATACCCACCATTGCTCTACTCAAATGATTAATGAGTAGTGAAAAATTGTATTACGGATTCAGAGACTCTGTGCTACAAGCCAAAATATGGAGAGAATGTAGGAATACCTGTCATAGGATGATTGGCCTGCATACTGAGCAATGTGAACTTGAATTTCAGGCTCAGAGACTCTGTGCTACATGGTGGAATATAGAGAAAATGTAGCTATACCTGTCATAGCATGACTGGCATTTTAACTGAGTAGTAAAAAATTGTATTACGGATTCAGAGACTCTGTACTACAAGACAAAATATGGATAAAATGTAGGAATACCTGTCATAGCCTGACGGGCCTGCATACTGAGCAAAGTATAATTGCATTCCAGGTTCAGAGACTCTGTGCTAAATGACAAAATATGAAGAAAATGTAGCAATACCCATCATTGCTCTATTAGAATGATTAAAGAGTAGTGTAAAATTGTATTACGGATTCAGAGACTCTGTGCTACAAGACAAAATATGGATAAAATGTAGGAATACCTGTCATACCATGACTGGGCTGCATACTGAGCAAAGTATAATTGCATTCCAGGTTCAGAGACTCTGTGCTAAATGACCAAATATGAAGAAAATGTAGCAATACCCATCATTGCTCTACTTGAATGATTAAAGAGTAGTGTAAAATTGTATTACGGATTCAGAGACTCTGTGCTACAAGACAAAATATGGATAAAATGTAGGAATACCTGTCATAGCCTGACTGGCCTGCATACTTAGCAAAGTATAATTGCATTTCAGGTTCAGAGACTCTGTGCTAAATGACAAAATAAGAAGAAAATGTAGCAATACCCATTATTGCTCTACTCGAATGATTAATGAGTAGTGTAAAATTGTATTACGGATTCAGAGACTCTGTGCTACAAGACAAAATATGGAGAAAATGTGGGAAAACCTGTCATAGCATGACTGGCCTGCATACTGAGCAATGTATCATTGCATTCCAGGTTCAGAGACTCTGTGCTATATGGGAAAATAAGGAGAAAATGTAGCGATACCCACCATTGCTCTACTCGAATGATTAATGAGTAGTGAAAAATTGTATTACGGATTCAGAGACTCTGTGCTACAAGACAAAATATGGAGAAAATGTAGGAATACCTGTCATGGCATGATTGGCCTGCATACTGAGCAATGTAAAATTGTATTCCAGGCTCAGAGACTCTGTGCTACATGACGAAATATAGAGAAAATGTAGCAATACCTGTCATAGCTTGACTGGCATGTTCACTGAGGAGAGAAAAATTGTAATACGGATTCAGAGACTCTGTGCTACAAGACAAAATATGGATAAAATGTAGGAATACCTGTCATAGCATGACTGGGCTGCATACTGAGCAAAGTATAATTGCATTCCAGGTTCAGAGAGTCTGTGCTAAATGACTAAAGATGAAGAAAATGTAACAATACCCACCATTGCTCTACTCAAATGATTAATGAGTAGTGAAAAATTGTATTACGGATTTAGAGACTCTGTGCTACAAGCCAAAATATGGAGAGAATGTAGGAATACCTGTCATAGGATGATTGGCCTGCATACTGAGCAATGTTAACTTGAATTTCAGGCTCAGAGACTCTGTGCTACATGGTGGAATATAGAGAAAATGTAGCTATACCTGTCATAGCATGACTGGCATTTTCACTGAGTAGTAAAAAATTGTATTACGGATTCAGAGACTCTGTACTACAAGACAAAATATGGAGAAAATGTAGGAATTCCTGTCATAGCATGACAGGCCTGCATACTGAGCAATGTAAAATTGTATTCCAGGCTCAAAGACTCGCAACATGATGAAATATAGAGAAAATGTAGCAATACCTGTCATAGCATAACTGGCATTTTTACTGAGTAGTAAAAAATTGTATTACGGATTCAGAGACTCTGTGCTACAAGACAAAATATGGAGAGAATGTGGGGAAAACCTGTTATAGTATGACTGGCCTGCATACTGAGCAAGGTATAATTGCATTCCAGGTTCAGAGACTCTGTGCTAAATGACAAAATATGAAGAAAATGTAGCAATACCCATCATTGCTCTATTGGAATGATTAAAGAGTAGTGTAAAATTGTATTACGGATTCAGAGACTCTGTGCTACAAGACAAAATATGGATAAAATGTAGGAATACCTGTCATAGCATGACTAGCCTGCATACTGAGCAAGGTATAATTGCATTCCAGGTTCAGAGACTCTGTGCTAAATGACAAAATATGAAGAAAATGTAGCAATACCCATTATTGCTCTACTGGAATGATTAATGAGTAGTGTAAAATTGTATTACGGATTCAGAGACTCTGTGCTACAAGACAAAATATGGAGAACATGTAGGAATACCTACCGTAGCATGATTGGCCTGCATACTGAGCAATGTAAAATTGTATTCCAGACTCCGAAACTCTGTGCTACATGATGAAATATAGAGAAAATGTAGCAGTACCTGACACAGCATGACTGGCATGTTCACCGAGTAGAGAAAAATTGTATTACGGATTCAGAGACTCTGTGCTACAAGACAAAATATGGATAAAATGTAAGAATACCTGTCATAGCATGACTGGGCTGCATACTGAGCAAAGTATAATTGCATTCCAGGTTCAGAGACTCTGTGCTAAATGACTAAATATGAAGAAAATGTAACAATATCCACCATTGCTCTACTCGAATGATTAATGAGTAGTGAAAAATTGTATTACGGACTCAGAGACTCTGTGCTACAAGCCAAACTATGCAGAGAATGTAGGAATACCTGTCATAGGATGATTGGCCTGCATACTGAGCAATGTAAAATTGTATTTCAGGCTCAGAGACTCTGTGCTACATGGTGAAATATAGAGAAAATGTAGCAATACCTGTCATAGCATGAGTGGCATTTTCACAGAGTAGTAAAAAATTGTATTACGGATTCAGAGACTCTGTGCTACAAGACAAAATATGGAGAGAATGTGGGAAAACCTGTTATAGTATGACTGGCCTGCATACTGAGCAAGGTATAATTGCATTCCAGGTTCAGAGACTCTGTGCTAAATGACAAAATATGAAGAAAATGTAGCAATACCCATTATTGCTCTATTGGAATGATTAATGAGTAGTGTAAAATTGTATTACGGATTCAGAGACTCTGTGCTACAAGATAAAATACGGAGAACATGTAGGAATACCTGCCATAGCATGATTGGCCTGCATTCTGAGCAATGTAAAATTGTATTCCAGGCTCAGAGCCTCTGTGCTACATGATGAAATATAGAGAAAATGTAGCAATACCTGACATAGAATGTCTGGCATGTTCAATGGGTAGAGAAAAATTGTATTACGGATTCAGAGACTCTGTGCTACAAGACAAAATATGGATAAAATGTAGGAATACATGTCATAGCCTGATTGGCCTGCATACTGAGCAAAGTATAATTGCATTCTAGGTTCCAAGACTCTGTGCTAAATGACAAAATATGAAGAAAATGTAGCAATACCCATCATTGCTCTACTTGAATGATTAAAGAGTACTGTAAAATTATATTACGGATTCAGAGACTCTGTGCTACAAGACAAAATATGGTGAAAATGTGGGAAAACCTGTCATAGCATGACTGGCCTGCATACTGAGCAATGGATCATTGCATTCCAGGTTCAAAGACTCTGTGCTATATGGAAAATAAGGAGAAAATGTAGCGATACCCACCATTGCTCTACTCGAATGATTAATGAGTAGTGAAAAATTGTATTACGGATTCAGAGACTCTGTGCTACAAGACAAAATATGGAGAAAATGTAGGAATACCTGTCATAGAATGATTGGCCTGCATACTGAGCAATGTAAAATTGTATTCCAGGCTCAGAGACTCTGTGCTACATGACGAAATATAGAGAAAACGTAGCAATACCTGTCATAGCATGACTGGCATGTTCACTGAGGAGAGAAAAATTGTATTACGGATTCAGAGACTCTGTGCTACAAGACAAAATATGGATAAAATGTAGGAATACCTGTCATAGCATGACTGGGCTGCATACTGAGCAAAGTATAATTGCATTCCAGGTTCAGAGACTCTGTGCTAAATGACTAAATATGAAGAAAATGTAACAATACCCACCATTGCTCTACTCAAATGATTAATGAGTAGTGAAAAATTGTATTACGGATTCAGAGACTCTGTGCTACAAGCCAAAATATGGAGAGAATGTAGGAATACCTGTCATAGGATGATTGGCCTGCATACTGAGCAATGTGAACTTGAATTTCAGGCTCAGAGACTCTGTGCTACATGGTGGAATATAGAGAAAATGTAGCTATACCTGTCATAGCATGACTGGCATTTTCACTGAGTAGTAAAAAATTGTATTACGGATTCAGAGACTCTGTACTACAAGACAAAATATGGAGAAAATGTAGGAATTCCTGTCATAGCATGACAGGCCTGCATACTGAGCAATGTAAAATTGTATTTCAGGCTCAAAGACTCGCAACATGATGAAATATAGAGAAAATGTAGCAATACCTGTCATAGCATAACTGGCATTTTTACCGAGTAGTAAAAAATTGTATTACGGATTCAGAGACTCTGTGCTACAAGACAAAATATGGAGAGAATGTGGGGAAAACCTGTTATAGTATGACTGGCCTGCATACTGAGCAAGGTATAATTGCATTCCAGGTTCAGAGACTCTGTGCTAAATGACAAAATATGAAGAAAATGTAGCAATACCCATCATTGCTCTATTGGAATGATTAAAGAGTAGTGTAAAATTGTATTACGGATTCAGAGACTCTGTGCTACAAGACAAAATATGGATAAAATGTAGAAATACCTGTCATAGCATGACTAGCCTGCATACTGAGCAAGGTATAATTGCATTCCAGGTTCAGAGACTCTGTGCTAAATGACAAAATATGAAGAAAATGTAGCAATACCCATTATTGCTCTACTGGAATGATTAATGAGTAGTGTAAAATTGTATTACGGATTCAGAGACTCTGTGCTACAAGACAAAATATGGAGAACATGTAGGAATACCTACCGTAGCATGATTGGCCTGCATACTGAGCAATGTAAAATTGTATTCCAGACTCCGAAACTCTGTGCTACATGATGAAATATAGAGAAAATGTAGCAGTACCTGACATAGCATGACTGGCATGTTCACCGAGTAGAGAAAAATTGTATTACGGATTCAGAGACTCTGTGCTACAAGACAAAATATGGATAAAATGTAAGAATACCTGTCATAGCATGACTGGGCTGCATACTGAGCAAAGTATAATTGCATTCCAGGTTCAGAGACTCTGTGCTAAATGACTAAATATGAAGAAAATGTAACAATACCCACCATTGCTCTACTCAAATGATTAATGAGTAGTGAAAAATTGTATTACGGATTCAGAGACTCTGTGCTACAAGCCAAAATATGGAGAGAATGTAGGAATACCTGTCATAGGATGATTGGCCTGCATACTGAGCAATGTGAACTTGAATTTCAGGCTCAGAGACTCTGTGCTACATGGTGGAATATAGAGAAAATGTAGCTATACCTGTCATAGCATGACTGGCATTTTCACTGAGTAGTAAAAAATTGTATTATGGATTCAGAGACTCTGTACTACAAGACAAAATATGGAGAAAATGTAGGAATTCCTGTCATAGCATGACAGGCCTGCATACTGAGCAATGTAAAATTGTATTTCAGGCTCAAAGACTCGCAACATGATGAAATATAGAGAAAATGTAGCAATACCTGTCATAGCATAACTGGCATTTTTACCGAGTAGTAAAAAATTGTATTACGGATTCAGAGACTCTGTGCTACAAGACAAAATATGGAGAGAATGTGGGGAAAACCTGTTATAGTATGACTGGCCTGCATACTGAGCAAGGTATAATTGCATTCCAGGTTCAGAGACTCTGTGCTAAATGACAAAATATGAAGAAAATGTAGCAATACCCATCATTGCTCTATTGGAATGATTAAAGAGTAGTGTAAAATTGTATTACGGATTCAGAGACTCTGTGCTACAAGACAAAATATGGATAAAATGTAGAAATACCTGTCATAGCATGACTAGCCTGCATACTGAGCAAGGTATAATTGCATTCCAGGTTCAGAGACTCTGTGCTAAATGACAAAATATGAAGAAAATGTAGCAATACCCATTATTGCTCTACTGGAATGATTAATGAGTAGTGTAAAATTGTATTACGGATTCAGAGACTCTGTGCTACAAGACAAAATATGGAGAACATGTAGGAATACCTACCGTAGCATGATTGGCCTGCATACTGAGCAATGTAAAATTGTATTCCAGACTCCGAAACTCTGTGCTACATGATGAAATATAGAGAAAATGTAGCAGTACCTGACATAGCATGACTGGCATGTTCACCGAGTAGAGAAAAATTGTATTACGGATTCAGAGACTCTGTGCTACAAGACAAAATATGGATAAAATGTAAGAATACCTGTCATAGCATGACTGGGCTGCATACTGAGCAAAGTATAATTGCATTCCAGGTTCAGAGACTCTGTGCTAAATGACTAAATATGAAGAAAATGTAACAATATCCACCATTGCTCTACTCGAATGATTAATGAGTAGTGAAAAATTGTATTACGGACTCAGAGACTCTGTGCTACAAGCCAAACTATGCAGAGAATGTAGGAATACCTGTCATAGGATGATTGGCCTGCATACTGAGCAATGTAAAATTGTATTTCAGGCTCAGAGACTCTGTGCTACATGGTGAAATATAGAGAAAATGTAGCAATACCTGTCATAGCATGAGTGGCATTTTCACAGAGTAGTAAAAAATTGTATTACGGATTCAGAGACTCTGTGCTACAAGACAAAATATGGAGAGAATGTGGGAAAACCTGTTATAGTATGACTGGCCTGCATACTGAGCAAGGTATAATTGCATTCCAGGTTCAGAGACTCTGTGCTAAATGACAAAATATGAAGAAAATGTAGCAATACCCATTATTGCTCTATTGGAATGATTAATGAGTAGGGTAAAATTGTATTACGGATTCAGAG